>OY757188.1:83716953-84120196 GCA_963583895.1 Melanophora roralis
GATGTTGTTCTTGAGGGCTTCCAGGGCCTCGGGCTTGTTCATGTAAACACACACCCCACAAAAAAGTCTGGAACGGTTAAATCGGGCGATCATGCGGGACAATGTTAATCACCAAAACGAGAGGTAAGGCGACCAGGGAACGCCGCCTTCAGAATATCGGCTGTGGCTCGCGCCTTGTATGCCGTTGCTCCGCCCTGTTAAAACCACATGTCTTCCAGTCCTAATTCGTTCAATTGCGGCAGAAAAAACTCGGATAACATGGCCCTATAGCGCGCTCCGTCCACTGGTGTCGTTTGGCCAGCGGCATCTATGAAAAAAATGGTCCGATGACTCCTTCAGCACGAACAGCGCACCATGAAGTCACTTTGAGCCGGTGTAATGGCTCTTCGTGCATCACTTGTGGATTTTCGGTGCCACAGAAGCGATAGTTTTGCTTGTTCACGTACCCGCTGAGGTGGAAATGAGCCTCATTCCTCATTATGATTTTGGTCGAAAAACCGTTTACTTCGGCCTCGAGATAGAGGATGGCTTTCGCGTAGGTTACACGCGTTTGGCGGTCGACAGGCAGCAGCTGAGTCACAAACTGGATTTTGTACGGGAGCATGAGTAGGTCTTTGATCAAAATTCGCCTTAGGGATGACCGGCTGATGGGTAATTGCGAGACACGGCGTCTAGTCGATGTTTCTGGCGACACCTCAACATCGTCGCTAACAGCGGTGATATTCTCGGCATGACGGGCGCTCCGGGGCCGGGCACTCTTGGCCGCGTCTCGTGTGGTCCCATGCTATTCAAGGTTACTATTTTCGCAATCGGTGCCGGACGTCCGGGAAATCAGCGACTGAATCCGTTTTGCGCTTACACCACAGACGAATTGTTACGCAAAAAAATAGACACGAATATTCCGCGTTCTTGGCGAGTGTATCGCTCCACGGCTTGTTCAATTTTATTCTACATCTGTCTAGTTGACAAATGTCAAAACAGATTTGACATTAGCCGAAATTTTCAAAAATAAAAATTTGTTTTTGCCCACTTTGTATATTACTCTATTGGATACTTATGTGGTAGAATGCGCTGGAAAAACGGGTCAATCACAGGTGCCTGGATAATGCTTGGAGAATAGTAGGACTATGCACAACATTGGCAGCACTAATCTGTTAACTGTCGCGTATAAAAATAGAAATTAGTTTAATTTCGACCACGCCACAAAATTAGCATTGACAGCAACCCGTAGTCGTGTTACATTGTAGCCATTAAAAAAATTCTTCTCATAAGCACAAGTGTATTCTATTTCTGACTGGTTGTGTTTGGTAGCCTGTAGCGAGGAATGTATTTAATGCTTTATGTGGGGTCTTTGGGACCAGCTAATTAAAATTAATCTATTCTAAGGCCAAAACACTCCTACCACGTATACCATGTAGAAATAAAAAAAAATTTGTTTGAACAATTCAAATGCCCGTTTATGCTGCATTTCAAAAAAAATCCAAAAAAATCTAACGCGACAGCAGCATTTTTAATAAAAAATTAAAGTTTTGTTCCAAACAAATGTCTCTTTCAATATTTTTATTTAAAAAAAAATCTATCGTTCTTATTTCTTTTTGTTTTTCTCGAATTCACTTTGTTGTGCCTTGCGCCAAATAAGTAATCACCGGAAGATATGAATAATTACTTTAAATCTACTTAAAGATTCTTTGTGGTTACACATGCAACTTTTGACAGATCTAACGAACGATAAATAATTCTGATTTAAAATCTTTTTAGAACACCCAAAGTAAAAAGCAAAGTGTTTCTTTATTAATTATTTGGATCAGACGGCAACCAGTTTTACTTAAAACAAATCACTCATGGTGAAATAATCGTACCAGGTGGTGTTACAAGCACAGCTGATCTCCTTTTTTCATGCATAAATCGAGGCTGGGTAGTCAAAGTTGTTTACTTTTACATATCTTTTTTTGACAACAGAGCCAACGAAAACTACAACAAAAACGAAAATTATATTCACCAAATGTTGTTGTTGTAGAATCGACACCACCTGATACTCATAATTGCGCCATGAAATCACGTTTCAAAACGAAATGAAGGCTTTAAAACTCATATTTTTTACATTTTCAATATAAAATTTTTCTACGCATTATACTTGACTAAAAATTAAAAAACTTAAATTAATAAAGCAACCTTTGCTTTAAAAATATTTTTTATTGAAAAAAAAAATCAACCTTTCAATTTAATTTCGATTGAACATTTTTCACTTTTTTTACCCATGAACAGAGGTGCCGCTCCTTAGAATTAAAAAAAATTTTGAATTTTTTGACAAACGAATTTGATAATAAAATTAAACAAATTTTTAAACTAAATTTTTTTTCGCAAATATTGGATTTTGCACAATTTTTTTAATTTAAAAACGTGCAAAGCGAACGATTTGAAGTAGGCAGCGTAATAATTTGCTGAACGACTGCGTTATAGAAATGTCAAAAGAAACAAATCAATTTCACTGAAAGTTTATGGTCCAATGGTAGTTACAAGAAAAAAGGAAATACATATAGCAGAGAAAATATAGTGATTTTTAGTGGAGTTGGTTTATTTCAAACATCTAATATCCTATTGATCTTTGCTGCAAATCCTGCACGAGATGCTTTTCGATTAAAAAAAATTGTATGTATGAATGTACATACTTATGAAAATCTTAAAAGATTTTTTTATGTCAAATTTTTTTCCCTTAATAGAATATTCTACGCTAAATTTGTAGCCTACAAAAGTTATGCAATTTGCATGCTGCAACTGCCTTTTTTCTTTAATTAAATTAGAAATATAAGTATGTGTTATCCTACATATGTACATAATTTGATCCCATATATGTATGTACTTATGTTTCATTTCAAAGCTCTTAAAAATTTTGCAATTTCCACGTTCGTTGCCGCGAAGCCATCTTAAAATTGCTGATTTAAAACCATTTCTTCTTAATACAATCTTAAACAGTATTGCAAAACTAACTAAAAGGCCTTGATTAGTATTATTTGCTTCATTTTTTTAAAATTTTTAATTTGTTTGTCAAAAAAATCTAATTTTTTTTCAATTTTAAGGAGCGGCACCTCCGTTTATGAGTAAAAAAAGTGAAAAATGTTCGTTCAAAATAAATTTAAAAGGTAGATTTTTTTAAACTTCAAATATTTTTATCGAAGGCTACTTTGATAATTTCGATTTAATGATGATGACAAGGCACATTTAACCAGGTAATATTACACGGCATTTAGACTATGTTACTTGTAACACGTTACTGTAACATGCTACATGTTTTTGATGGCAAATTGGGTAGAGAGGGCAGAGAAGTAACAAAAGTAACACGGTTTCTGTTTTATATGTTTCTTTTTGACGTTTCTCTTTTGACGTTTTCATTTTTTCTTTATTCTCTTTCGTATATGCCATGGTACAATTACCTTTAGGGTAATTGTACATTACAATTAAGGTAATTGTAAGGTAATTGTACCATGGTCGAAACGTTCAAGAAGAAGAATAAACAACGAAACCAAAACAAAATATAAAAAAGAGACAAGTTTCTAGTAACATAATGTAAATTCTTGAAGTTTTTGGAAGTTACCTTAAAACGAAATAAGAAAATAGTCATGTTACAAGTAACATAGTCTAAATTCCGTGTTAATAACCCGGCTGATTAAAATCAATTTGACATTGTTACGTTATAAAAATTTAATTTTATATGAAATTTTTAATTTTTCTGACATTCTACCGTTCAAACACAAAAAGGAAATGCACAGGGCGAATTTTTTGAATTCGCCTTGAGTTTACCTTGTTGAATTTGCCTTGGATGATGATGAATTGTTACGCAAAAAAAAAAAGACACGATTATTCCTCGTTTTTGGTAGGCGTATCGCTCGTTGTTCACTTGTATTCTACATCTACATATTTAGTTCACAAATGTCAAAACAGGTTTCCTTGCCTTATATCAGCAAGGCTTAACAGATCTTTCGACTAAATTGTTTTTCTAGTTAATTTTCAGATTAAGAATTACTCTAAACTTAGCCAATATCACAATCGTCAAAATGCACAATTTTGGTTGTTCTGATGAAGTCAAATTTCAGTTTTACCCAGGTTCATACTTGGTACTTTAAGCCGAGCTTAACTATGTTTGGATCCCTGATTTGGATCCCTTTCCCTTAGGAGTATAACCTGATCGCATGCAAACTTGGTTAAATTCTCCGTCAATCAAGACATTTAGTAGTCTTTGTATTGCACTGGCCCAAAGAAAAGGCTAAAGAACGCCATTAGGTTTCACAATTACTTTAACCTTTTCTTTTTAACTCGGTCTATATGTGTTTGAAAATTTCGCCTCTTTTCGTTTCGAGACAAAGAAGTTCTAACTCTTTAAAGCTGAAACTTAAACTGTTTTCTTCTATATACCAATATTAAATAAGGGAATTTTAAGGAAAATTTAAGATGCTTTTGTTCTCTTAATAAAGCTTTAACAAAACCAAACTGGCTTAACAGAAACCTTAAAAAAATGTCTGTAAAAGAATCCTCTTAAGCAGCTGCCACAAATTTATAATCATTTTAAAATAAAGTGCTTTAAGAGATAGATTCATTTATGAGCCATTCTCACCTCACATAAGTATGTATTTAAATTTATTTAAATGATAAAAATATTGACAATTTTATAAGGACTTTAAAAGCATCTGTTGTGATTTTCGCCAAAAGCGCTAAAATGAAATTTAAGCATGAGTTAATATTTCAGTGCTAATGAACCTTAAAATAAAACGTTTATTGCTTTAAGGTTAAAATTGGCTAAAGCAAAGAGCACAAATACACATGCACACATACACATTCATTTACACATGTAAATAATTACATTTAATACGAAGAAAATAATCTTTTATGCTTCAAATAAATATTTTTTTAAAGGTTTTATTAAAGAGCACACGTCTTTCTACCACACGCAAACATACTTAAGTACATGCTTGTGTTAGTGATGAGTCTATAAAATACTTCAAAGAAAGTCAATAAACTCTATAAAAATAAGTAAGAATTTTAAATAAAATTTTTAGTCTATGCAGTTAAAAAAAGTCAAAGTATTTTTGTTTAACATTTTAATAAAATTAAATATAGAAAAAAATCACATTTCAAATAATTGATGTCATTGAATGCATCTTTAGTACTTTTAAATTCCAAAAACGTTTTGTTGCAAGTTTTTATTAATATTCCTTTTGAAAACGTTAGACAAATGCAAACAATATATAAATAAAAAACATATGTATCTACAAATATTATATTAGATGAGCATCATGCTGTAGACAAACATAAAAGGACAACAAATGTATGGTTGCATACACCCATACTAAATAAATGCATGCACATGCATGTTTACAAAGCATTAGGGTTTTCAATTTTTTTAATAAATTTAAAAACCTCAGGCCAAAAGTACAACATCATTATTCAACCGCTTGATCTTCCGGGGTATAAGTTGGCAGCATTGTTTTGTGCATTAGGTTTGTGCTCTAAAACCTTGCATAGCTTGGGGCGCCATTTTTTTTAAAGTGTAGCCTGATTAAATTTCAAAGAGATTGAAGTTTTAATAATTATTTAAGAATTAAATTTTATTTTATTTTAACAATGAAACAAATAAAAACAATTTCCTTGCACGGTTCTTTGCCAGTTTTGATAAAGAAACCCTATACTTAAATAAAAAGTTCACAAAAAATATGCAAAATTTGTATTTCGATAAAAATTCAAAGAAGATATCTTTGTATTATTTATTTATTTACTGCAGTAATACACAAAGATAAAGAAATATTTGCAGAACAAAGTATTTGGTTTGCCTTTTTATTAGGGCATAGCAAAAAAAAATTGTTTAAGTGTCATCCGTAATGTTTTTATGACTTTTTTATTCGTTTTTAATTTTAAATAATAACCAAAATTAATGAAGCACTAAAGCTCAAAGCTAAAAGTAAAATATGAACGTCAAAACAGCAACTTATCACTTAATACTAATATGTCACTTTACAAAATATCAGATGCATCCAAGGACCTCTAGTTGCCAGCTATGGGTTGAAAGATTTTCTCCAATTATTACAAAGGCAACTTATACATCTAATCATAGACGATTTTTGAATCTTTGGCAATCTAAGCAAATAACTAAAGGAAGGACTTATAATTAACATTCCAAAACGGAGAACTGACTAAGTGTAAGACCTGGCATTATTTTCCTTAACATGAAGTACAAGGTAATTTCTAATTTACTGAGCAATCGACTGAGAGATGCTCCAACCTATGACACCCCACAATCAACAAGCTGATATTCGTTCTAACAACTCTGCAATTGACTACATTATTAGTTTACGCAAATTAACAGAACAAAGATTAAAATTAAGATTTCAAACATATCTGACATTCGTTGCCCTTAAGGGAACTTTCGACACCCTGGACCACTCTGCCATATGAAACGCACTTTGCTGCAAAGAAGTGCCTACTGCAATTACATATTTCATTATTTATTTGTAACCTGCCGCAGTATATGCGAGAAAACAACAAGTTATCTCATAAATGTAAATGTCGGTATCCGTCAAGGATATCCAATATCCCCTTTGCTTTTAAACGTGATGAATGACAATACCATGGCGTAAATAACGACTACAGTAAGAGGTATTACCTTGAGCTAAAATAGGAATCTTCCGGATCTACATATACTATGTGAACGACATATGCTGGCTGCCACATAATCGCTACGTTATGCATTTAAGCTGATTGGGATGTGAGCCAAGGTATCACTATCTAGAAATCACAATAACAACAAACAAAGGCTTCAAAGAGGACGTTGGGAGCCGTATCAATTAAGCCTAACAAGCCTGTGACCAACTTTTTTAAGTATGAAACTCGCAGCACACCTAGTGGCGGACTAAACTAGACATTTTAAATAGTTAAATCAGTTACTCTGTTCGGGTATGAATCATGGAACTCAGCTTGTTGTGATTTCAGAAGGATGCAAATCTATCAACCAAAGACTTCGATGAATTTTTAGAAGGTTTTTCCATAAAATATCAGCAAGGCTCAAATCTGGGAACAAACTGGGAAGCCCCTTATTAAAGTCAAAATCCGGAAACCAAAATGGATCGGGCATGCGTGACGTAGATGAAAATCTGGTATAGTCCGGACTGCAATTGACATAAACGATGTCGAGTCACACCTTGACTGGACGTAAAAGCTTAGAAAGCAAACAAGGAACCAAAACTTCAAGTCTAATTTCTTAAAATCTCTTATAGTTAAAGCCGATCTTATGTAGAAATGTGGAACCAATGGTAACTTACCATCCTCTACCCTTTTAGTACTTAACCCAATTTGACGCCTTTAATAATGCTTTAGTTTCTAATCCTTTTTAGAGGCTGGCCTAAGGAAATTCTCCTTAAAAAAAGGATCTGAGAACACGTGCTCTGTGATAGTTAAGGCAAACTTTGAGAAACCCCTTTTCTACTATATTTTCTATTATTAATTCACTTTTTTATAATTCCAACTACTTTCGTTGTTATAAAAATTTAGCTAAAGCCCCCCTCCCACCTCATCATCTTTTTGTGTGGCTGAATTTTGCAGGTTTGTTTGCCTCAAGTTCTTAACACAGTTAGCCAGTTGTGATGATTCCGATAACGTTCTCGTCGTCAATTATTTATAGTTTCGGTTGCGGTAATCAGGATAAGTTCAATATAAATAGCTAATTAGGCTAAAGTGTCTGATACTTATATTTGCCTGCAGTTTTTCATAAGGCAGCAGGTATTAAGCCCGTTTTACAAAATTATACTGCTCCTGGCCGGTCATCAGCAAACACCAAGCCTTAAGTAGACACCGAGAGAGGTTGACAATTCGAAAACATTAATATGCTTTAAAAAAGAACAATTGATGCTATTAAAAAAACATTTAATATTATTTCTTACAATATTTTAAATACACACCTTTATAGAAAAGAGTATAAACAATTAGTTCTCCTCAATAATAATATTCTATTGTACACAATTCAATACTAATTATTAAAACAATATTAAACTTTAATTAGATTACATTTGTGCTCCTTTCAAAACAGTGTGAGTTTTGCCAATGATTTAATTATTTTAATTGAAAATAATTTCCTACAAAAAATTATTTTTACCAATATTTACAAAATTTAATTACAAAACTCTTATTGAAAATCGTTTTTATTTGCAGTTATAACTAAGATCCTCAAAATTAGTTACAATAAAAGTTAAATTTAATTTTATTTCAGATCAATTACGTTCATTTATGTCCTTGATTTAATTTGGCACTTTATACAATTAAGTCAGTCTACTCTATATTTATAGATTCATGCATACATATATTAAAACAAAAATGTCAAACGTAAACACATACATACATACGTATGTATGTGAATTTACGTATATAATGCCCTGTAGTACTGAGACACACATCTTAAAAATTATATTTTTTTAGTAAAAGATTATTTTTTCCCCATTAAATTTTTCGATAAAATTTATGTATCTCTAATTTAATATTAAAGCATAATTTCGTTGTGACGGGTGTGACTATTTTTGTTATTATTAAAAAATAATAATAAATAAAAACCAAAAAGATAACAACTTTAAACGTAAATAAATAGATAGATACTAAAAGGACATAATGTGTTCTCAGGATAGCTGCTAGAAGACTGTGAAGGGGTTTGACTTAATAAACTTAAGACTTCTTAATTTAAGACCATATTCGGAAAAAATATAATAAAGAATGCACACAGTTCTTTTATTCAATTGGTAAAAATTAAAAATAAAAAATTTGGCGTTAGCGTAGTAGTTTTTCATGATTTGGTACCATTTAACAAATGCGCCAATGTTTAATGAATAGTGCCCTTGTCGTTTTGTGTCGAATTCGTAAACATTAGACACGACAACGCCAAACACATTTTTGTTTTAGAAAAAAATAGAGTAGATTATTTGGTATTTAATCATTTAAGTTATTGCTTTTTATTATCTAGTTTATTTGTTCTCAAAATAAAAATAATCATTTTTCCTGATTCGGGCATTTTTACATGGATCTGCCCATATGTTTTTTGTCTTTTTGAGTAGTGCAATTGTAATAATGTATAAAAATGTTGGTTATTTTTATTTTAACAAATATATACCCCGTTTTTCAATGCAAATGCTAAACTGAAACAGTGCACAAAAAAATATTTTTTTTTTTAATATTTTAAAATCAACAGAAAAATTTAAAAGAAGGTCATATAATGAAAAAGGTGCATATTGTCCTTCTTTATGGTTCCATTTCAAAATGTAAGTTTTTAAACATTTAGTTGACCCCTGGTCTCTATATGGATTAATAGTGCTTAATTTCATATTCCTAGACTGGTACTCTCAAAAAAGGCAAATGAGTTCTAAAAACCAAAAAAAAACTGATTTTCGTCCTCAATAGGGGTCAATTATCCTTTTAAGATTCATATTCTTAAATAAACAGTATAAACAAAAAACTTATTTTTGTCCACTTTATTCCCTTCCGACTATTATATGGGTCAATTGTCTTTAATTTTACAATTCTATACTCATTATATTAAAAAAGGCAAACAAGTACTAATAATATGAAAAATTATATTTTGCCCAAAATATATAAATATTTACATATATACTTGATGTCCAGCCTTAATCAGGTCCGATAGCTATTGATTTGTGGGTGAATAGCCCTTAATTTCTTATTTCATAATCCTAAGAAGTCCAAAAAATGTACCAAAAGTTTCAAAAATTACTTTTTGTCCACTTAATTGATTTTCGACCTCTATATGGGTTAATAGTCCTTGATTTTATATTTTTAGACTCATAACTTTAAAAAAATTCAAAAAAGTACCCAAAATATTCAAAAAAGTACTGTTTGTCCAAAAAATAGCCAAAGACTTAAAAATATCTTTTTGCCTGCATAAACCATTTTAAACCTTACTTGCACTCTGTGGCTGCTGATCAAAATTTAATTAGGTTTCTGTTTTAATTGGTTTAGAAGTTACAGAAAGTCCTAAAAAAGTACCAATAATAATTTTTGCCTTAATTTTTATCTTTTGAAAGTCAAAATTAAAAAAAAAAATAATTTAAGTATTTATATTTTTTTGAGACCTGTCCAAAGCAATTAGGTTTGCATCTTTATTGGTCCTTAATTTACAAAATTACCCTAAAGGGTACTGAATTGTAATGTTTACCCTTTTTTTGTCCCTTAGGCTAAAATGTATAAGCCCCTGTTATTTACTTTTCAGTACAATACGTCACTTTTTTAAATTTGTTTTCATCGCATATAGTTTAAGAAATTGAAAGATGGAGATTATTTTTTTGTTTTGAACCATTTTCAAACCTCTTAAGCTTATTTTTTCCGAAACTAAATTTTCTAAATTTTTTATCTTGGCAGTCTGGCTGACTGTTTTTTTGTCTGTCTATATGTCTCCTTAAAAAAGCTAACTACAACGGTTTTCTTAAGATTTTGTTTCGAAATTATCTGGTTCTTAAGTAAACCTGCATGGCATTGTCTGTTTTAGTACAAATACATACATATTTGAAATATATTTGTACATTTCATTATATATTTCAATATTTGGGCTGATGGATGTAAAATAAATTAAATTTTGCAAATTCAACAGTCCTCATGGCTTAATATTTTCTCTTCTTCTTCATTCGTCTGCCTTTTATTCGACTCAATTTTAATTTCATATATTTTTTGCGTTCATGGATAAATGTGTCATTTTACCAAAAATGTCGTCGTTTTGTTGGCAAACAAAAAGAACATAAAGTTTATGAAACGTTAATAATTGTTAAAGTACTTAAAGAAAGAAAAGAATGCTTTTGTTTAATTATGTAAAATACAAGTTGGCTAATATTGACACAATCATAGAAAGAACAAGATACAATCATAGGCAGACAAGACATACAGACAGCCAAATACAAAGTACAAAGCAAAAGTAACAAGTTTATCAAAAATTATTTAGTTGTGTTTAACATGTAATTAGGGTGGAAATATTTTAAAAGTTTTGATTTTGTAAAAAAAGTCTTCTTTATGACAATTTTTAAATTTGCTTTAAATAATTGTAGCAAACCTCCCTATTAAACATTTGTTTTAAATTATTTAGTTTTGCAGCGTTTGTGTTTTAATTCAATTTATAAATTTAAAAACCTATCAAAGAGAAAAGTACTTGAATGACGATTTTTTTTTCGTTTTGTTTAATTTATTTGCTTAAAATAAATTGATTTTTTGAATTTTTTTTCTTAGTAACGAAAGTCATACAAAAACATAAAATGGCCCAAGTGCATTTAACAAATTAAGCTATAAAAACGAAATTGAATTTAACTTTGTGTTAAAGGAAAATACTATTGAAATAAATAAATATGTAACAATTTATTGAAACCAAAAATATATTTAACCTTTTTCTGAAAGATTTAAATTTTTGGAAAGGTTGTTTAAAAGACAGGATTTTAAGCAGTTTTTTTTTTCTAAAACATAACTCTGATGTTTCTGATTTTTAATAGTACTTTAATTAAGAGTATTTATGATTAATTAGTACAAGGCATATCCATACATGGTGGCCGAAAGAAAAAAATTAAGAGAGTCGTTCTCTTACTCTTTATTTTTTTACATGGAGCTTGACACTAAAATTGAATAATTTTTCATGTTTTTCTTGCGACCACCTTGTATGGATATGCCTTGGACTAGTATTTAAATTGGGTATATTCCCTTTGATGGACTTCTAAATGTTGACTCAGCAGAGAGAGACAGACAGACACAGCCAAATCTACTTAGATGGAAAAGAAATAAATTTATATAAACAAGTAATTTTATTGTGCCAAAATATTTTCTAAAGACAAAATTTTTAAAACTATTGATTTATTAGGTTGCATGCACAATCATGCACTTAAATATTAAAACAAAAGAATCTTATATATCCTTCACATTGGTCTTAAAATATACCCAGCCGAGTAATTTTGTACTGCAAATAATATAATAAAAAACCTTGTGCGAGTTTTAAAGCCCATAGAAAAAATAACAAAATTTTAACGTTCATATGAATAATAGAAATAGATTAAGAAGATTTGAGGTCGAAAGTTTTAAAAGTTTTCGACATTATCCATATTTAAAGGTTAATAAAACTTATTAAATGTTCTAGTCCCGCTGCTCTTCTCTAACTTGTTTTCCAAAATGTATGAATTATTTGATTATTACTTTTTGTAGAATATTCGAAGTCGATAGCTGTAATAGTTTTCCAGAAGAAGCGTATCGAAAATTTTATAAAAATTGTTAATTTGTATGGGAGCTACCCTTTCTTCACCCCCCATCCGAAAATTTTTTTCTTTAAAGCGTAGGCCTTGTGTTCCAATTACTTTTTGTAGAACATTTGATGTGGATATCTGTTATAGTTTCCGAGATATAGCGTATCGAAAATTTTATAATAATTTTCGATTTGTATGGGAGCTACCCTTTTTTTTTGCCCCCACTAAAAAAATTTTTCTTCAAAGCGTAGGCATTCTTGCCTAATTACTTTTTGTAGAACATTTGATTTCGATATCTGTTATAGTTTCCGAGATATAGCGTATCGAATATTTCATATAAATCGTTAATTTGTATGGGAGCTACCCCTATTTTTGCCCCCACTCAAAAAAGTTTTTCTTTAAAGCGTAGGCATTCTTGCCCAATTACTTTTTGTAGAACATTTGATTTCGATATATGTTATAGTTTCCGAGATATAGCGTATCGAATATTTCATAAAAATCGTTAATTTGTATGGGAGCTACCCCTATTTTTGCCTCCACTCAAAAAAGTTTTTCTTTAAAGCGTAGGCATTCTTGCCCAATTACTTTTTGTAGAACATTTCATTTCGATATCTTTTATAGTTTCCGAGACATAGCGTATCGAATATTTTATAATAATTTTCGATTTGTATGGGAGCTACCCTTTTGTTTGCCCCCACTAAAAAAATTTTTTCTTTAAAGTGTAGGTCTTTGCGTACAATTATTTTTTGTAGAACATGTTAAGTCGATAGCTGTTATAGTTTACGAGATATAGCGCATAATATATTTCACCAAATTTGTGCAATTGTAGGAAAAATACCCCTTCCCCTGGTCCTATCGGAAAAAACTTTTTTTATTATTTAGGTCCCTTCTTTAGGAGTATCCGTGCCAAGTTTTGTGGCAAGAGTGACTATACTTACTGAGATATATAGGGATATATGCACGGATTTTGTCCTAAAAATGGGTTACTCTGGGTTTTCGCTTATATCTCGGTCAATAGTGAACCGATTTTGCTGATTTTAAATAGCGATTGTCTCTAGGATATTTCTAATAGTTTGACACCATTACCTAATCTGTATCTTTTTATTTGACTCCGGAAACTTGATTTCAACAGACGGACAGACGGACAGACGGACATCGCTAAATCGGCTTTCCTATCTATAAGGATCCAGAATATATATACTTTATGGGGTCGCAAATGAATAATAAAGAAATTACAAACGGAATGACAAAGTGATATATACCCTATCACTATGTGAAGGGTATAAATATGTTTTATAAAAACTGCTGTTTGGTAAACAATTAATGATTTTTTTTGCCAAATTAACGTATTAATTTCTCCATCTTTTTCAATCCAATTTCTTTTGTCTTTTAACTTTTAGTTCGTTTTTATTCAACTACGGCAGACAAAAAAATAATATAATTGTTTTCATAAATACCTTTAAATAGAAAAAAGAATCTTAATAAATAAATTTTTTTCTTTTCCTTAAAATGTTATAGAAAAAAGCAATTTTTAAATAAAATCAAAAATAAATTTTTCCTAAGAGAAGGAGTATAAAGGAAAGTAAAATATATTGTTGAAAAGCATAGGATAAGAGTCTTAAAGAACCATCAAACAATTTACATTCATTCGTATTCAATTGTAATCAAATTTTATTTTCTTTTTCTTCCGCCGTCTATCATTAGATTTGCTTCTTTTCATGTTGAAATGGTTGTTTTTTCTTACTTTTCACTCCTTTATTTCTACTTTCATTTCTTTCAGTCATTCCACTTAATTTCAAAGAGATGATAGAAAATGCAGACTGACAGCGGCAAGGACGAAAAGACAACTTGTAGTGGGATTTTTTTGTAAGCACTTTTGGAAAAAGCACATTTTAATAACAATAAAATAAGACGTTTTTTTTAACCCATTAGTGAATTTATTTATTTTCCTTTTTGTATTTATTTGAAAGCCTTTAAAAGAACTTAAAAAGATTATGTTTAGTCAAGAATGATTCTTAGTTCTGGAACACCCTAAATTTTCATTTTTTTTTATATTTTTTTAAATTCATAATTATGTATATACATTTATTATTTATTATTTGTATAATGTTATGTTATACAAGCCTTGCTTGAGCTTTGACTTAATACATTTAAGCTGCATTTATTTAACTTCAACGCTTGTTTGCGACAACTAATAACACTGGCTACGACTTAAGCTACCGCCAAGGTAAGCCCGACCATATTATAACCTACACCGCGATTTATTTTATATTTGTACCACCGTATGTAAAAAGTGTCGCAGTGAGTGGGGTTATCTTGATTTTTAGGCTAACGCCTACTACAGGAGGTACGGTCCTTAATGCACCAATTTTCACAAAATTTTAATTCCAATGTGTTTATTTAAGGCGTTAAATATGATTTTCAAGCGTAAGACCTATATGGTCTTACGCTTGGGCTCATTGTAAATTCTGAATAACATTTGCTGAATAACATTTGCTTGAACAGGGTGATATATACATATATACGCAAAATGTTGTGAAGTTAGAAGTAATATTTAGAGGTACTCCCCAAGGAGGAGTTCTCTTTCACTTCTGTGAACACTAGTTGTCAACGAGCTTTTTACGGAACTTAATGGTGAAGCCATGGCAATAATCGTACACGCGGATGATGTAGCGGTCATTGTTACCAGGAAATTTTGGCCAAACTGGCTAGAATAGTCCAATGGGTCGGGAAAGTAAAACTGAGTGTGAACTCCGAGAAAGCAAACATGGTTCTTTTTACCAGAAGAGCTAAAATTGGTGTATGGACTGCACTGAGGTTTGATAACACCAATCTGGTACTCAAAGAATACACAAAGTGTTGTAATATACTGTAATATACTTTGTTTCAACATAATGAATTTGATCAAGTATTAATTGCTTAATATGCTGTCAAAGTTTTGTATTAATTTTTTATTCACTTCAAATAAATTGTTCAAACTGTTTTGTATTCTTTTGGTAAAACATAACGCTGTTTTAATAACAATAGGTTATGGGCCCAGACCCCATAAGGATACAATAAACGAAACAATATTGAATACATTCAGAAGCTTTAAATTTGAGACCATTTGAAACCATTGCTGAGCTAAAATTTAGGGAAAATGAATACAATGACTGGAAGAATTCCTTTGTTAAATGGATCAAATTATGGGACATGGAAGGCGCAAATGGAAGCGGTACTTCACAAAAACAGATTACTAAATATCGTGTTAGGTGAAGAAAAAATTCCAGAAGTACGGAAACTTACAGAAAATCCAACATCGGAACAGAAGCGTAAGTTTGAACAAGAAATGAATGCTGCTCAACAGTATATTGATAAGGATATGGACGCAAGAGCAGAAATCTTAATGGCCATAGAATCTGGTATTGTGACAATGGTGAAGAACATAAAAAGTTCTCAAGAAATTTGGCAATATCTTCAAGAAACCTTTGATCGTAAGTCGATAAGAAAGAAGATAGGGTGTTACCGTAAGTTAATTAATATGAAAATGCCTGAAAACCAATCGATATCACAATTTTTAATTGATTTTGATGTATGTGTTTCATGTATTTTTGAAACGGGAATTGAGATTGATGAAGACCTCCTTGTCGTAATTATGCTCGATGCTTTACCAGATCGTTTTTCAGCAGTCAAAGCTGCAGTGGATACTGCAAACGAATTTCCAAAAATAGCTGTTTTGAAATCAAAGTTACTGGAAGTTGGTGATAAAGAAGAGAACGATGCAAGTAATTCAGCACTTAAAGCAAAGTTTTTTAACAAGAAACTCAATGCTGGGTTTAACAAAAATAAAAATCAAGAAGAAGGTATGTCTAAAAATGATTTTTATTATAAATGTTATCGATGTGGCAAAAAGGGTCATAAAGCTAAAAATTGTAAGACGTTCAGTGAGAACGCTAGATATGTTTGGAAGGAAGAAAAAGGTAAAATCACAAATGAAGTTTTAGTTACTTTGACAGAATTAAGTTTTTGCGTTAGTTCTCGAGAAAATTGGATAGTTGATAGTGGTGCATCTTCTCATATGTGCACGGAAATGACCTTATTTGAAAACATAGATTCACAATACAGTGGTAAAGTCAGATTAGCAGATGATAACGAATTAAACATAAAAGGCATAGGAAAGGTTAAACTCTCTGTTAATGTAAATGGTAAAAAGCAAGACATCGGTCTATGTGACACTCTTTATGTCCCTGAATTACGATGCAATCTTATATCAGCTAGCAAATTAACTGATAACAGGTGTACAGTTGTCATGAAGGAAAAAGAAGTAGTAGTTTACAAGGAAGGAAATAAAATAATGGAAGGTCACAAAAGAGATAATTTGTATTTTGTCACATTATTCCAAAATAATGAAACTACGATGCAAACAACTAAAAAGGCTAATAATTTGCAAGTAGAAAAATGGCATAAAAGATTTGGTCATTTAAATCTAAATCAATTAAAAAAGTTGCAAAGTAGCGAAATGGTCCAGGGACTGCCTAAATTGGAGAATGAAGAAATAGATTGTATCCCATGCATTCGTGGAAAGCAAACGTGTTTGCCATTTCTTAATAAAAATGAAATTTCTACCTCTGATTTACTGGAAGTTGTTCACACTGACCTTTGTGGTCCAATGAGAACTGAATCGATGGGTGGTAGTTTGTATTTTGTTACTTTTATTGATGACTGGTCCCGCAAAACGTTTTTATATTTTATTCGACATAAAAGCCAGTATTTAGAAAAGTTTAAAGAATTTAAGAAAATGGCAGAAACACAAACAGGAAAAAAGATTAAAATTTTACGAAGTGATAATGCTGCCGAATTAGTCAGTCAGGAATTTACAAAGTTTTTAAAAGATAATGGAATAAAAAGGCAGCTAACAGCAAGCTATACCCCGCAACAAAACGGAATAGCAGAAAGAATGAATAGAACATTGGTTGAAATGGCGCGTTGCTTAATGTTAGAATCAGGTTTGCCTATGAGTTTATGGACTGAGCTTATAAATACCTCGGGATATATAAGAAATCGTTGTCCGACAAAACTAAATGGTACTAAAACTCCTGAAGAATTGTGGACAGGTAAAAAGCCAGGTGTAACACATTTTCGACGCATTGGTTGCATATCGTTTGTGTTAGATAAAACGAATAAAAGATCTAAGTGGGATGCTAGAAGCAATAAGTATATTCTTGTAGGTTACTCGGAAGAGTCAAAAGCTTATAGATTATGGAAAGCTGGAACAAAACACATAGAAATAAGTAGAGACGTGAAATTTATAGAAAATGAAATGTACAATACTGTTGAAGATGAAAAAAATTCCAGTTTTTACGAGTTCGTATCTAAAGATAATCAATCGAAAGAAGTCATTGAGGACACTTACCCAAAATCTGGTAACATATTAGGTCAAGACAATCAATCTGTAAGAACCAGCGATTCGATAAAGCAAACGAAAGTAAGCAATACAAGTGAACAAGGGGAGAAAGAAATTGAAGATAACGATAGTAGCAAAGGTCAAAATAAAATAAATGATTCAATTAAAAATCGACTAAGAAGTAGAACAAATAAGGAGATAGCCCAATCAGTTCAAGAGAATGTAGATGATCCAAAAAGTGTGTCAGAAGTAATGTCGTCTAATTATTCAAAAGATTGGCTTAAAGCTATGGCAGATGAATACGAATCGTTACTTAAAAACAAAACCTGGACGTTAACAGATCTTCCAGCAGGGCGTAAGTCAGTGGGTTGTAAATGGGTTTTTAAATCAAAACTAAGACCTAATGGAAGTGTAGAGAAACGTAAAGCTAGATTAGTCGCTAAAGGATATTCCCAAAAGTTTGGACTTGACTATGTAGATACATTTGCCCCAGTAGTTCGTCAAACTTCGATCAGAATGTTATATGCTTTGTCTGTTGAACATGATCTACAATTACGTCAACTGGATGTATCAACAGCGTTCTTAAATGGAAATTTAGATGAAGAAATATATATGGAGCAGCCAGAATACTTTATTAAGGAGGCTGAAAAAGCAAAAGTTTGCAAATTGAACAAGGCAATATACGGACTTAAGCAAGCTGGAAGACAGTGGTTTAAGAGAATAGATTCTGTTATGAAAATTTTTGGTTTAAATCAGTCAAAATATGATCAATGTATATATTTTGTTAGAAAAGATGGAAAAGTAATGATAGTTGCTTTATATGTCGATGACATCATTTGTGCTTCTAACAACACGAGCTTAACAGACGATTTTGTAAATCACTTGAAAGATAATTTTAGCATACGCGACTTAGGCATTCCAAAACATTGTGTTGGTTTGGAGGTGGATGTTAAGGAGGGAGAAGTATCGATTTCTCAGCCCGGATATATCTCAAACTTGGTTAAGAAATATGGTTTTGAGAATTGTAAGCCAGTTAAGATTCCTATGCATCCAGGAACCAAATTAGAAAAAGAACCAACAATTTCCGGAGAGGCTGAGAGGGTTGATGGAAAGTTATATCAAGAAATTATTGGGTCTTTACTTTATCTGTCACTATATAGTAGACCTGATATTGCGTGTACTATTAGTATGTTGTCCCAATTTTCTAAGGACCCTCGCAAACAACATTTGAATTCAGCATATTATGTTATAAGATATTTAAATCATACTAAAAATGCTGTCTTGACGTATAGAAAAAGTGGTTTACCACTTGAAGGGTTTTGTGATGCAAATTGGGCTCAAGATCTTAATGATAGAAAGTCTCAATCAGGTTTCTGTTTTTTACTCGCAGGTGGTCTGATATCCTGGGAATCTAAGAAGCAGAAGGTAGTAGCAACATCTAGTGCGGAGGCTGAGTATGTGGCTCTTACTGAAGCAACTAAAGAGGCATCGTATTTAAAGTACATTTTGGATGAGCTTGGTTATTCCAATCACGCTCCAATATTGATTGACACTGATTCGCAAAGTGCGCAAAGAATGGCTGAATTTGGAGCTCATCACTCTCGAACTAAACACATCCATTATAAATATCACTATGTGAAGGATGCTATTGAACAGCGTATTATTACCTTAAAATATTTACAAACAGATAAGATGCTAGCTGATGTTTTAACAAAGCCTGTACCAAAACCTAAACATGTATTTTGTTGTCAAAAATTTGGAATTATATTTTGAATTCATAATGTTGAGGAGGCATGTTGTAATATACTGTAATATACTTTGTTTCAACATAATGAATTTGATCAAGTATTAATTGCTTAATATGCTGTCAAAGTTTTGTATTAATTTTTTATTCACTTCAAATAAATTGTTCAAACTGTTTTGTATTCTTTTGGTAAAACATAACGCTGTTTTAATAACAATACAAAGTACCTAGGATAGTAAACTGTCGTGGAGACTCAAAGTGGAAGAAAGATTCAAGAAGGCTACCAATGCGATCTATGCATTAAGTAAAGGCTAGGCAAAACTTGGGCTCTTATACCAAATCTTACGCATTGGATCTACCTTTCTGAGGCTTGTCCTATAATTCACCACTGGGTACTTGTGTGGTGGACTACACTGGAAAAACGGTTCAATCACAGGTGCCTGAAAAGCACGTGAAGAACAGCATGGCTGTGTATACCTGGTGCTCAACGCACCACCCTATTGGTGGCGCTGGATGTAATCTTAAATGTGAAGCCAATTGGCTGCAGTTTTCTGCAGGAAGCTGGGTATCCGGGACTATTTAAACGTTCTGACCACTGCAGTGTATTTCAGGTTGAGATTCTGGCAGCCAAATGGGTCGCAGATCTTGGCTTTGCCTACGGAAAAAGCAATAGGCGTTCGTGCTATAGTTCAGTTTTCAATAGAGTATGGACTCTCACGGAGGTCCGGTTGAGCACCACTTCGTGTAGAGCGACGAATTTTTCTTTTGTCTTTGCGAAAGTGCGATTGTAGTCTACTAGAGGGGACGTTAACAGGTCATTGTTGCACAGGATGTCTAGCCAGCTAGGACTTTAAATTTTATGGTGTACCAGGTGATAAGAAATCTTCTGACTATATTTTGTGTCACTGTCCAGTGCTTATGCGCTCCAGAGAAAACTGTCTACGGTCGTATTTGCTCAAAAAATTAAAGGGGATGTCTTAGGTTGGAAGGACAAATATTCTGACACTTGCGAAGGGAGTGTGAAGCTCGATGGATTTCATTAAACCAATCTACTGAAACTGGTTATCGTTTCTTCTTATCTTGTAATACTAAGGACCCAAAGGGTTTTTGTGGGGTGGTTGGGACCAGCCAGTTCAAATTAATCTATTTTAAGGCCAAAACCCTTAAATGCTGATGTCAGAAGAATATTGGAATTGGGTCTATGTTAAAGAAATTTATCCACTATATCAACATATATTCAGCTAAGTGCTTGATATTATAAGATTCTTCAAAATTTTGTGAATATAAAGTAGTATTTAAAACCGTTATATCCTTAATTCATTATTGCAGAAGGGCACTTGTGTAAAGTTATATCAACAAACAAGTAAGAGCGCTATATTCGGCTGTGCCGAATCTTATATACCCTTCACATTGGTCTTTTAATATACCCAGCCGAGTTATTTTGTACTGCAAATAATATAATAAAAATACCTTGTGTGAGTCTTAAAGTCCATAGAGAACTTTACAAAATGTTAACGTTCGTATCAATAATAGAAATAGATGAAAAAGGTTTGAGGTCGAGAGTTTTAAAAGTTTTCGACATTATTCATATTTAAAGGTTAATAAAACTTGTTAAATGTTATGGGATGTTCTAGTCCCCCTGCTCCTCTTCAACTTTTTTTTCCAAAATGTATGAATTATTAGATTATTACTTTTGTGTAGAACATTTTATTTCGATATCTGTTACAGTTTTCGAGATATAGCGTATCGAAAATTTTACAAAAATTGTGAATTTGTATGGGAGCTACCCCATGTTCACCCCCCACCAAAAAAATTTTAACTTCAAAGCGTAGGTTGTGCTGTCCAATTACTTTTTGTAGAACATTTTATTTCGATATCTGTTACAGTTTCCGAGATTTAGCGTATCGAACATTTTACAAAAATTGTGAATTTGTATGGGAGCTACCCCATATTCACCCCCTACCAAAACAATTTTTAATTCAAAGCGTAGCTTTTGCTGTCCAATTACTTTTTGTAAAACATTTTATTTCGATATCTGTTATAGTTTCCGAGATATAGCGTATCGAAAATTTTACAATAATTGTGAATTTGTTTGGGAGCTACCCCATGTTCACCCCCCACCAAAAAAATTTTAACTTCAAAGCGTAGGTTGTGCTGTCCAATTATTTTTTGTAGAACATTTTATTTCGATATCTGTTATAGTTTCCGAGATATAGCGTATCGAAAATTTTACAATAATTGTGAGTTTGTTTGGGACCTACCCCATGTTCACCCCCCCACTAAAAAAATTTTAACTTCAAAGCGTAGGTTGTGCTGTCCAATTACTTTTTGTAGAACATTTTATTTCGATATCTGTTACAGTTTTCGAGATAAAGCGTATCGAAAATTTTACAAAAATTGTGAATTTGTATGGGAGCTACCCCATGTTCACTCCCCACCAAAAAAATTTTAGCTTCAAAGCGTAGGTTGTGCTGTCCAATTACTTTTTGTAGAATATTTTATTTCGATATCTGTTATAGTTTCCGAGATATAGCGTATCGAAAATTTTACAATAATTGTGAATTTGTTTGGGAGCTACCCCATGTTCACTCCCCACCAAAAAAATTTTAACTTCAAAGCGTAGGTTGTGCTGTCCAATTACTTTTTGTAGAACATTTTATTTCGATATCTGTTACAGTTTTCGAGATATAGCGTATCGAAAATTTTACAAAAATTGTGAACTTGTATGGGAGCTACCCCATATTCACCCCCCATCAAAAAAATTTTAACTTTAAAGCGTAGGTTGTGCTGTCCAATTATTTTTTGTAGAACATTTTATTTCGATATCTGTTACAGTTTTCGAGATATAGCGTATCGAAAATTTTACAAAAATTGTGAACTTGTATGGGAGCTACCCCATATTCACCCCCCACCAAAAAAATTTTTTCTTTAAAGCGTAGCCCTTACTGCCCAAATACTTTATGTAGAACATTTCATTTCGATATCTGTTATAGTTTCCGAAATATAGCGTATCGAAAATTTCATACAAATCATTAATTTGTATGGGAGCTACCCCTTTTTTTGCCCCCACCCAAAAAAATTTTTCTTTGCAGCGTAGCCCTTGTTGCCCAATTACTTTCCGTAAAACATTTGATTTCGATATCTGTTATAGTTTCCGAGATATAGCGTATCGAATATTTCATAAAAATCATTAATTTGTATGGGAGCTTCCCCTTTTTTTGCCCCCACTCAAAAAATTTTTTCTTTAAAGTGTAGCCCTTAGCGCACAATTACTTTTTGTAGAACATGTTAAGTCGATAGCTGTTATAGTTTCCGAGATATAGCGCATAAAATATTTCACCAAATTTGTGCAATTGTAGGAAAACTACCACTTCCCCTGATTCTATCTGAAAAAAATTTTTCCATTATTTAGGTGCCTACTTAAAGAGTATCCGTTCCAAGTTCTGTGGCAATAGTGACTGTACTTACTGAGATATATAGGGATATATGCACGGATTTTGTCCTAAAAAAAATGGGTTACTTTGGGTTTTCGCTTATATCTCGGTCAATAGTGAACCGATTTCGCTGATTTTAAATAGCGATTGTTAGCGGGATATTTGTAATCGTTTGACACCATTAACTGGTCTGTATCTTTTTATTTGACTTCGGAAACTTGATTTCAACAGACGGACAGACAGACACACAGACAGACAGACAGACGGACAGACGGACAGACGGACATGGCTATATCAACTTCCCTATCTATAAGGATCCAGAATATATATACTTTATGGGGTCGCAAATGGATAATAAAGAAATTACAAACGGAATGACAAACTGATATATACCCTTATCACTATGTGAAGGGTATAATAACACGCTACTCTAACATGTTACATTTATTGAGGGCGAAGGGAGTAGAGAAGGCAGAGGCGTTACAAAAGTAACACGATTTCTGTTTTTCATGTTACTTTTTGACGTTTCTCTTTTGACGTTTTCGTTTTTCTTCTATTTTTCTTTATTTTCTTTCGTATATGTCATTATAATGACAGTCAAAATGTTCAAGAAGAAGAATAAACAACGAAACCAAAACAAAAAATAAAAAAATGACAAGTTTGTAGTAGCATAATGTAAATGCTTAAAGTTTTTCGGAGTTATTTTAAAACGAAATAAGAAAAGAGTCATGTAACAAGTAACATAGTCTGAATGCCGTGTTAGTCCCGATACCAAAAAACTTATTCGTGCCAAATTTAATAAAAATATCCTCCAAAACAGCGACTTATACTTTGATATCACAAATACATGGTCTGGTCGCCAAGCCGGATGTACGGACTAATGGATGCTTTAATCGACTCAGGAAGAGATTTTGAGCCCAACGATATAATTGAAAGTGAGTCTCAGACCATGACTTTTAGGCGTTACAAATATCTGCATAAATACATAACACGCCTACCACGTATACCATGTGTGTAGGTATGAAAGAATAAGTTTGCATAATTCAAGTGCCCCTTTATGCTGCATTTCAAAACAAAAATTCCAAAATAATCTAACGCGGCCGCAGCATTTTTAATAAGAACTTAAAGTTTTGTTCAAAACAAATTTCCCTTTCAATATTTTAATTAAAAAAAATCTATCGTGAATATTTCTTCTTGTTTTTCTCGAAGTCACTTTGTTGTGCCTCGTGGCAAATAAGTAACACCTGAAGAGTTTGTGGTTACACATGCAATTTTTGACAGATCTAACGAACGATAATTGATTCTGATCCAAAATCTATTTAGAACACCCAAAATAAAAAGCTGAGTTTTTCTTCATTAAAATTTTTAATCAGACAAACAACAGTTTTACTTAAAACAAATTACTAATAACGCTTAAAAACTCATATTTCCTACATTTTTAATATAAAATTCTTCTACGCATAACACTTGACTAAAAATATATATATACAAAATAATAAAGCAACTTTTGCTTTAAAAATATTTTTAATGAAAAAAAAATCAACATGTCAATTTAATTTTGTTTGAACATTTTTCGCTTTTTTTACTCATGCACAGAGGTGTCGCTCCTTAAAATTAAAAAAATTTTGAATTTTTTGACAAATAAATTTGATAAAATTTAACAAATTTTTAAACAAAATTTTTGTTCGCAAATATTGCATTTTGCACAATTTTTTTATTTGAAAACGTGCAAAGCGAACGATTTAAAGAAGGCAGCGTGAAAATTTGGGGAACGACTTCGTTATATGTACATAGAACTGTCAAAAGAAACAAATTAATTTCACTGAAAGTTTATGGTCAAATGGCACTTGTAAGTCGAAAGGAAACATAAAGAAAACAAAATGATTTCCAGCGAAATTGATTTATTTCAAACATCGAATATCCCCTCGCTATTTGCTGCAAATCCTGCAAGAAACGTTTTTTGGGTAAAAAAAATTAATGCTGAAAGATTTTTTAGGCCAAACATTTTTTGCTTATAGAACTCGCAACCCAATTAGCCTGCAAAAGTTATCCAATTTGCATACTGCAGCTGCCTTTTTTATTTAATTAAATACGAAAAACAATTTAATCTCCTTTTTTTATGTTACATTCCAAAGCTCTTTAAATATTGAAACTTCCCCGTTCGTTATCGCGAACTCATCTTCAAATTGATGATTTAAGCTCACTTCTGCTTGATAACACTGGGAAATGATGACAACACCAATTGGAAGGCCACGATAAGTCATTTCTGCTTAGTTTTTTAAAAAATTCTTAATTTGTTTGTCAAAAAAATCAATTTTTTTTTCATTTTAAGGAGCGCCACCTCCGTTCATGAGTAAAGAAAGTGAAAAATGTTTGTTCAAAATAAATTTAAAAGGTTGATTTTTTTAAACTTCAAATATTTTTATCGAAGGCTACTTTGTTAATTTCGATTTGAATTTTAAATGAATAGCAAAGTATAAATTGCCTCAAGAATGAGTTTAGCTCAAGAATATGTCCTTGAATAAACCTTTTGGGAAACGAGCCATTACAGCGATTTTTATTTACTACATGTATCGCTTTAAAGATTATAAAGTGTAAATTGAAAAAAAAATTACATTTTGTAATAATTAGGGTCCAAAAAGAGTAAATATTATATTGTGGTACTTTTTAGGTACTTTTTGCTTGTTTTTGAGATTTTTAGTATTGAAATATGAAAGAAAGGGCTATGGTACTCTTTCCTTTTCATTTTCTTGCTAGAATTTTTTAACCTTATGACTCTAGAAAAATACAATTATTAATGGGGTATTGACTAAGATTGAGGTCGGAAATTAACAAAAGGGACAAAATGATTTTTGTTCACGTTTTTGGTACCTTTTTTGCATATTTTTAGATTATGAGTCTACAAATATGAATATTTGAAATATTGATATAGATTGAGGTCAAAACTCAGGAAAGCGAGCGAAAAGTACTTTTTCACATTTTTGGTACTTTTTAAGATTTTTGGCTTAAGAAATATAAAACTAAAGACTATTAAATCAGATTGAGGTCGGAACTCAGCAAAGTCGACAAAACGAATCTTTTACTTCCGTTTTCCATTCTTTTTTTCTACTGGCTGTCTGGTGGCAAATTTATATTTTTAATTACGATAATTTCAAAAAGTAATAAACGGTGCGGAGGGAGGATGGCGCCTTTAGAATTATCGATGATGCGGACGATGTTGCAGTGGTCGAGTGAGCACCGCGCGTTCGCTGTAGAGACATTTTCTAAGAGTAATTATTCTTACGTACTTGCTCGTTAACAATTTTGTTCAAAGTTCGCTATTCGGCGACTACGTGATGGACCGAATGTAAATTTAATTCGTTCGTGGGTGCAAAGATTTATCGCAGCTGCTTCGGCTATAAATGTCCCACGGCCACGGCCCAGTCGATCTTCGAGGACTCCCGAAAACATTGAACTGATTGAAAGTAATTTACTTTAAAACCCGCGGCTTTCAATGCGGAAAAGAGCAACCTCACTGGGACTTCCAAGAACGGTTAATTATTAAGTTTTAAAAAAGGTTTTAATGTTCCATCCTTTTAATATTTAAATCATTTAAGAATTAAAAAAAAGTGACTTTGATTTACACAAAAACTTTTATGATCAAAGATCTCTTTTTAATTTAGTACTTTTTTAGTACCAAAAAAATCCATTTAGAAAGTAGCAGGTCAATTCCTAGATTAATTTAAATAAATTAATAAAAACCTTTTTTATATCATTTTTTATATTAAAGGTCTTTAATAATGGGTAACTCAATTGTGGTGGTGTGACCATTTTATTCAATTTTTGTTTTTTTGTTTCAATCATTTTTATTCTTTTTTAGACAATAAATTGATAGATTTTTTTCCAATGCAAAAAAAATTTATAAAAAAAATTAAATGGACCAGCCTGATACTTCAAACTTTAATAAAATAATATGGCGCTCAATTGATTAACTGCATTGTTTAAAAAATTAAAGTTAAAGATATACGACCACCTGCCTGAAAAGAACAAAGATATTCCCAAGACTTAGTGTCTTCAACAGCAAGGTTGTCATGACGCACCATAGAAACCAACATAGACACTCTATCTTTAATGTCAAAATAGTAAAGAGCTTAACTGCAAAGCAAATTTTTTGTGAATGCTTGAACTGTTTTTAACAAATGGCCAGGGTAATGGTGGGGTGGGGGGGGATAAGACAAAGCTGAATGGTAATGGTAGGATATGTGGCTTTATTCATCACTGAGTTATATTAATCTAAGTTATCTTTAAGCACCGAGATTTCTTATGGTTGCTATAGATATTCAATGTAATTCAATTGTACAAAAATTTATTAATTTTATTTAGTTATTTGCTATTGCTGTTAAACTTAATGAATTATCTAGACCCTTATTTTATTAATTACCACATTAGCACACACACACACACATACATTCATACACAACCACGTACATACATTTAATTAAAACTTTTTATTTTTGTCGTGTTTCCCTTAAAATGGAATGGAATGGAAAACCATTAATAAATTTGTTATATTAAGCCTGTATATGTATGTATGTGTTTGTTTGTACTTTATAGAAATATTTTATTTGAGTGTAAATAAAATTTAAGATTAAGAATAAATGTCTGCAATAAGTGTTAGTGATACCTAATTACTTAGGGGTGGCTGATAAGATAAATGTATTCAACTCATCTACACTCATACATAGAAATAATAATTTATAAAGAAAATACACACTTGAATATGTATCCTTGCAAAACACTTACCGTTTTATTTAATATATGTATAAGGATAACACATTATATATTTTGGTTGTTCATAAGCATTAATATTAAATACTTATGCAGAGATTTAATTTTGTTAAAGCATCACTTAGATTAAATATCTCAAAAGTACAACTTTGGCCACACAATTACGAAAATAAATGGGTAGGATAATAAGTTAAGGGTGTTTAGGAGATGTCAAAAACAAACTATTTTGGTTTAATTAACTGGTTAAAAATCTATGGTCCTTTTTATTTAAAATCCAATAACCCCAAAAATTAATATGCGTCTTAAACTAAATATAGTCATTAGGAATAAAAAGCAATGTCAGTAAATATACAGGGTGTCCGCTGGCAAGGTATACTACTTTGTGTGTTTATAATTTTTGATTAAATGAAAGAAAATGGATCTTATATTAATAAAGGTTTTTTCTAATGTCGGTAATCATGTATGAAATATAATATCAGATAAATGTCCGCCTCTGTTAGCCTCACAAATGCGAGCCCTTTTGAGAACATTTTTCATTACATTCTCACACACTTCACGCGGTATTTCATCAATTTTATCATGGATATTTTATTTGAGTTGCTTCAGCATTGCTGGTTTGTTGGCATAAACCTTTCTTTTTAGATATTCCCATAAAAAGAAATCCGGAACAAAGTATGCAGTTATGGCATTAAAAAGTTTTCAAACATATCACGATATCACTCCCCATTGACAGTTACCGTGACGCCGTTTTCAGTTTCAAAAAAGTAAGGTCCAATGATTCCTCCTGACTAAATTGCACACCAGACTGGCACTTTCAGTAGATGCAAAGGTGACTGATGAATATTGTGAGGGTTTTCCATTGCCCAGAACCGACTATTCTGTTTATTCACATATCCATTTAAATGAAAATGTGCCTCTTCAATAATTATGATTTTTTTATGAAAATCGATGATTGATTTAAGTAAAAAGTTTTAACAATTAAAACACGTTGAATTTATAGAATATTTTCCCATTATAATTTTGCTACGTCTCTTCTTCACGACTGCCAAATATGAACTGTCAAAACTAATGTTTACCAAAATGGCGGGAAAACCTAATACTATACTTTACCGGCGGACACCCTGTACTTATGAATAAATGTACATATGTATGTATTATGGGGCGGGTTAAATTGTATAAATAAAAAACCATGGAAAATCGTATAGCAAAAAGAAAATCTACGGAGAATTATAAGAAGTTTTCCAGAAGAAACCATAGGGCTTAAATTAAATACTATCCTGTTCAAATTCAAATAAAAATTTAAACAGAAACTAATAGATTAAAAAAATAGAAACAGTTAAAAATTATTGAAAAAATTTTAAAGTAATTATATTTGTTTTCTTTATTTAAAAATATATGAAATGAGCAAATAACTTGCTTTCAAATGCCGCCTATAAAATAAGAATCGGGTAAAAAATTATCTGGTTAGAAATTTTTCAATGTACCAATGTCAAAAAATACAATTCACATTGGGGCGAAATCAAAAATTTTTGGAAATAATTCAGCGATTTCTAAGCAGCTTGTTCGATGAAAATAAAATTTTACATTAACATAGCAGAGGAATATTCAAGTGTATGTTTTTAGGAAGACACTCCCTCTAACCTCAGGCGTGACGCTATAAAGTCGCAAAAGCGCCACCTCTGACATGAGAAATTTTTCAACACTTGTCTTATTTTTTCTCCTTATGCGCTATTGTAAATTTTTTACTTACTTAAGGCTACATAAAGCTTAACAAGAAAACACGCTTACATATACTACTTAACTTTTATAATTAGTAAATTATACCCTTTTAAAAATAAAAAAATTCCGAAGTTTTGCAGGACCTTGGTCCAGTTTATTTTTTTTTTTTAACGTCGTACCTAAGACATTACCGAATTTTCTAAAGTTTTGCTGTTAGCTAAACAGGAAAAGTTTCTTTCCCTAATTGTAAAATATACTATTTCAGACGTTAAAATTACAAAAAAGTTAAATTTTTGCTTTTTAGTTAGGCTTAAGTTCATATAATTTCTTTTTTATTAGAAGAAATTATTATTTTCCGTTAATGTTGAAAGAAACTTTAATTTGAAAAAGCAGATTTTTCTACCGCTACTAGCCCAGTAGAATGCATTTTCGAAAGCAGCTACGCAATTTCATCATCAGTACTCTTTGAACGGTAGTAGTGTATTTGGTTGTAAACATCACCTATTTAACTTACACGTAACAGTGAAAGATACGGCATGACCGTTTTTCTTTCGTTTTTTTACTTTGTAAGTTAGGACGAAGTTTACTTTTCATATACACTGTGCTTTTTTCTATTAAATTTTAAACTACACACAAAAAATATGTAAATCAGATAATCTTTTCTTAAATCAAGCCGTGGCGGTGTCAGAAGTACGGTGAATACGGATTTTGCTACAATTAGTAAAAATTTCTTACTTTTAACCACATTTAAATGAAAAGAATTGATTATGTAAAATTCATATTTTTGACTTACGGAGTTTTATTAAAGAAAAAAAGTTTTATATTTTATTTTTATTTTAGGCATATTAAAAATTTTTTATTTGAAAAAATTTTTTTATCTACTTGCCGTAGGTTGGATTTGAACTTGGGACTCTCTGAACTGCACCACTTGCACGTTTCTATCTAGGCCATCGAGACACTTTGTCTTTCAATGTAGAAATACATATACATATATAAAAGCAAGTTTTTCTGTTTGATTTTTTTGGAATTATTCCGACTAGACTTGATTTAAGAAAACCTAAGTAGGAATCGTAATTAAAAGTTTTAAGTACAATTTTGGATAAATTCAAGAATAAAATTCTTGATTTTAGAAGGTATTTTTTCTTTCTGTGCATATTTGTCCTAAAAAATTGCTTCATTCTTTTTTCTTTACAAAAAAACTTTTTTTTTAACAAATAGTGTTTTCTATGTTTTCTAAAGATATTTTAACATTCACTATTTTAAAATAAAAAATTTTTATATGTTCATTGAAAACGAAATTCCGGTTATAGGAATCTTATGGCATACTTTTAAAATCGGTAAAGTATTCCGCCATCCCTACCCCAGTTATTGATGTTATGGCAAAATTAAAAAAAAATGCCACTTTTGGGACTTATGTTAAATTTTTTAGGAATTGTTGGATTTTCTTTTCTTATATATACATATTTATGTTTTTTTTCTAATTTTACATTTTGTTCTTATAAGGCCCATATATTTGCAAAATATCATGTCAATATTCATTTTGTGATAGTATTTTTTGATAGAGCTATACAGTTTATAGAGTAATGGGAGCAGAATATCTTTAAGTCTATTAGCGCAGGACCAATGGTTTCTTATAAAAATTTTCTTAGAATTTCTGACGAAAAAAATTGGCGCATCTTAATGTATAAGTTTAAGAAACTATATCCTTTAATTTAAAAAATGCTTTAATTTTTATAACATTTAAATACAGGCATGTCATACAGTTAATTTCCCCGTAAAAATTTAATTAAATTTGTTTCTTCCTTCTTTAAAAAAACTTTAAATAAAATAGCGCAACTGTTATTTTCAAACTAAGTAGTACAACTACTAAGTAAAAACTTTTCTTTAAGCATGATTCGAACTAAATAGTTAAAAACTTACAATACGACAGGTAAATATTTTCTTCATAAGTTTTGCATTTTAACAAATGTTTAGGTGACGCCTTAAGTTAAAGAATTTTTTAAGGAGAACTTTTCACTGGTGGGTTTTCTTTAAATTTTGCTACAGATTCTTAAGAAAGATACCTTTTTTGTTAAGCTAAGGTTTTTGCTTGTCTTAGTTTTTGTTATTTAACCTTTGTTTTTAAAAACTCCAAAAAAAGTATTGGAATAGGTTATGTTGGTAAGGCTTAGTAAGATAAGGCTAAAAGGATAAGTAAGTAAAAGGAGGGCCTTAATTTCCTTAGGGTATACAGCCCGGCCTGTGATTGGCTTGCTGTGCGCTCTTAGCAAAGGAAAAAAATCTGGGAAAAAATTCCACAAAAATTTGGTGATGAGAAAAAATGCATCCACATTTGGTAGAACACTGGACATAAAACATTGGGCTCTGGCCTGTGCAAAAGCTGGTCAGCGACAGATAATGCTCCTCCAATTCGGTGTCCTTGCTGCATGTCGTGCAATCGATGTTCTTAGCATCCCCAATATGAAGGAAGTGTGCTTGTATTTGAGTGGCTTGTCAACATTTTTACTATCTTGCTTAGTTCAGGCTTTACAATTTTCAGAATCCTTCTTTCCCTGTCCTCATCTGGGTTGCGCTTAAGGATTTTCGTCAATCTGCTAATAACCTTGTGCCGCCCACTCTTTTAATCTGCTCTTTGTCGCAGTGAAAGATTACTCTTCCGTTCGTTAAACATACACAAATATGTATAAAAACATATTAACACACTTCAAACTTAATATGAACACACAAAATTGCTGTTATATACCAAACTACAGATTAATTCAAGTTAAAAAAGAGTTTAGGGAAATCGCGGAATAGTTTCTTTAAATAAGATTTGTTGTGCTAAAACATTTGTTTGTTTTCCCAACGGCTCTTTTCAGTTACTAAAACATTTTCAGAAAGGCTTTGTGTTTCGAATAGAAAGAATTGGCTTCTAGAAACTTAATTTTATCGTTATTTTTTAAAGGTTTGAAAGAATATTATTGTATATTTTGGAATTAAAAATAAATATGGGGTTTCAAAAGTGATAAAATAAGAATGCAGCATATTAACCTCCCTCAACTAAATTTAAGTCAATATCCTTTAATATTCAAAAATATATAAGAAACTAACAAAACAAGGAAAAACTATTTTTGCCTTCCGGCGAAATAGCACTTTATTTATAGGCTAATATTTTTAGACTCATAGTCTAAAAATAAAAAATTGTTAAAAAGTTGTTTTTGCCCACTTACATAGATGCCTTCCGACCTCAATAGTCCTAATTTTTATGTTTCCAGACTCATAATCCTAAAATATGCAAGAAATATAAAATTAACAAAAAAAGTACTTTTTGCCCACAAAGTTCACTTTAGACCTTTGTATGGGTTATTCGTCCTTAATTTCACATTTTTAGGCTTATAGTCCCAAAAAAAAATAAAAAATGTACACATGATACATTATGTCCACTTAGTTGACCTCCGACATCTATATGGGTCAATTTCTCTTGATTCCTTATCTTTCGCTTCATGATCTCAAAAGATGCAGAATGTAAAAAAAAGTATTTTTTTCACTAAGTCCACTCCCAATATCTCTATTGCTAATTTGTCGTTAATCAAATATTTTCAGACTTATAACTTCAGTAAATGAAAAAAAAAGCACCAAAAATTTAAAAAGTACTTTTGGAAAAAAAGAATTTTTCACAAAGTTGACTTGCCACATCTATATGGATCATTTGTCCTTAATTTAATATTTCTAGACTGATAATCTTAATAAGTAAAAAAATAGTACCAAAAATTTTTTAAAAAAGTACTTTTTGTCCACTGAGGTTAACAGCTTTCGACCTACATATAAGTCAGTAGTTCTTAGTTTCATATTTCTAGGCTCATATTCTAAAAAATATTCAAAAAAAGTACCAAAAATGTATTTTGTCCACTATGTTTAATTCCGGCCCGTATGTAACTTATTTCATAATTCTAAACTCATGATCTCAAAAAATGACAAACAAGTATGATAAATGTCAAAAAAGTGCCTTTCGTACACTTAACTGACTTCCCACCTCAATGTAGGACAATAGTATTTACTATTATATATCTAGGCTCATGACCTCAAAAAAACTTCAAAAAGTACCAAAAATTAATAAAAGTACGTTTTGTGCACAAGTTAATTTTTGACCTCTATAAGGGTAAATAATCCTTAGCATCGTATTTGTAGTTTCATAATCCCAAAAAAATCTAAAAAGTATGTTAAATGTAAATAAAGTACTTTTTTCCAAGTACCAGCCTAAAACTTTTAAAAAAGTACTTTTTGCCTGTATTTACCGTTCTACGCCTAAACTAGTTTTTAAGCTGCCGAACACAATTTGACCCGTTTATTTTTTTATTAGAATATAGAAAAACTTTGTTTCGATCATGTATGGTTAAAAAGCTAGAAAATTTGAATTTTTCCCTATCTGGCCCATTTTTACCACTTCAGGTTCCGAAGTTTCCTTTGTAGAGAACTTAATTTCAAAACTCCAACTTTACGCGTTTGAGATGTGCTGTCATTCAGTTAGTAATTATTATAATTTTTTTTAATTATACATGCTTCTATAAAATATTGTTTCTTAATTTTGTTTCAAGAATTTCTTAAAATCCTAATATAAAAGGTTAAAACTAATTTTTCTTACCCCGAAAGTTCTTTTGTATTTTTTTTTACTTCCACATTTTTTTTTTGAGTTGTAAAACAACGACGCAAAACTTCTTTTGTATCTGTATGTGTATAACGGAAATGAAGCTGCCTCTAATGAAATTAAGTTTTATTACATTTTTCTCCATTTCTCTGTTACTTATTTCAAAAAGCCTTTGTACTTTATTTAATGATTGTGGGTTTCGTGCTAAAAGCTTCGATCGATCCTTCATTTCTATGGAGTAAATATTAAATGTTGTAAATTTTAATTTGATTTCCAATGTTAAGAGTCTTATACTACATGCACAAATATACACAAATACTTTCAAACATACATACAAACATATTTGTTTTACTCCTTTCTACCAACAACATTAACAAAAACAATTTTTGTAATTGAGCGGCAATGAGCATCAATCACAAAACAAGAACAAAAATGTGACAAAGTTTGTTTGTGTTGCTGCTTTGAATTAAAAAACAACAACAAAAACAGTATTAAAAAAAATAAAATGTATTAAATTAAGAGAGACCAAACTTTGTTACACTATTTATTCTTCTACAACTTAGAAGTTTAACTTACTTCTGCAGCATCTACTACAATTGCTTTCTTTTTATTTATTAAATATATCGAGCCTTTGGTGCAATACCGTAGTAACTCAAAATTTGAATTTTTTGAGCTGGGTATGCAGAAATTATCTTTGGGGAAATATCTATCTAAAGAAAAAAAGATTATGATTCCACCTCTAACTGTTCAGATTCTACAGCTAAAAATGTCTTTATTGCCTCTAGGTATTTCCAACAATATTTATTTGCAATAATAAAATATTTCCTTTATGACAAGAAATTTACTTACAGAAAGCAATTTAGGAAAAAAGTATAAAGCAATATTATTTTTTGCTACGTTTTAGGCACAGAAACACAACTGCATAATTTGATTTCTTTTTTACTTGTTCGTATTATTTCATATTACAGCTTTGTTAGAAAAAAAATAGTTAAAAGTTTATTTGCTATAACGATATATTTCGAATTAATTTTTAAGTTTGTCGTAGGTTTTGTGACATTAACGATACATCATTGATAGGTTGATACAAAGTACTTAAATATAAATAAATATTTCATATTTTTAAGAATTTTTGGCCTTTTTTTATTTAAAAACATTCCTTTTTATTTAAAAACTTGTAAAAAAATAACTTTAGTAAACGAAAATACTATCAAAAAGATAGTTCAAAACTTCAAATGCATTTTTCTCAGTTCACGATTTTTTGAATTACTACGGTATTGCACCAAAGGCTCGATATATGGTAACACTAGGGTCTAGGAATGCATAAGAGGCCAGCTCAAGACGACACTAAATAAGGCATCATCTCGAATTTTCAATTCATTTCATATACCTTACGTGTGCACACACAACAATAAGTGCTGCGTTGTATTGTTCGCCATCTCTTTTGTTTACTTAACTTAAATAAAAAATATATTCACACTTAAGCACACTTAAGTAAACAACAACGGCGCATCAACTAATCATGAGCACACGCTTCAATTTCAATTCATCTCGAAACTTTACTGTTGACGGGATGTTTCTGGTGTGTAAGTTTTAAAAACGTGGGTTGATTTTTAATGTGTGTATGTAATGTAATGTAATTACGTATGAATTTTATATTGATTTGCCTGCTTGTATATATGTTTGTTTATGTATCTATTTAACATTGTGTGTAATACACACAGTTTTGTTGTTGTTGACCACACATCATCACAGTAATTTTTTTTATCGACCTCACATCATGACAGTATTTAAGTTGTATCAACAACAGTGCATGACACCACTCTTTATTCTTAACTACACTACATTGCATCAAAGAAACTGTGGCAGCTACACTACATTACAGCACTTAAATAGTTAAACCGCACAACAACACAAGAATTAAAAAATTATGAAAATTAGCTTGAAATAGGACTTGATGCAGGTCTCTAGTATGCATATCGTTAGTTTTAATTAAAAAATACACATCGTTAGTTTGCTCAAACAACGTCATAACTCAGAAAATGCATTAAAGAGAAAATGTGGCTTGTCTTTTTTAGTAAATGCAAGCAAACCGAAAACTTTAACTACTTTTTTTTCGAAATGGCTGTTTTGAATTATGACGTTGTTTGAGCAAATGAGCGGTATGCATATAAAGAAAAACCAAAAACATTTTTTTTTAATACAAAGGCAGTACCAATTAGGGACTGGTAAATCGACTTCGATTACAGTCGAAAACCGATTTTGACCCCAAAAAAAATCGATTTCTTGTAATCGATTTTTTGCTAACCATTTTATACTGAAATCGAATATTGAGCCCCAAAATCGATTTTACCTAAAAAACTTGTAAAATGCTGCAAATTGCAAGAATAGTTTTTTAAAACAATTTATTGCAAACTATCTGCACTAAAAACTCATGTGTCAATATGAAGCGTTATTGTATTTTTTTAAAATTTGTAATACAACACCGTGAAAATTATAAAAAAAATGCATTCTATTTATATTTGGAAAATTTTTTCAACAATTGTAAAAGAAAAAACAGTTCTGTACTTAGTACAGTAATAAAAACTTGCCGTCATTTTAAATAAAATACATATGTATGTATATCTGTTCAAACTGTTCTCATTTTATACATTGATACCATAATATATAATTGAAGTAAAGCTATCCGAATTTATTTATGACCTGCGGTAAAGGTAATTTTTGATGATATCTATTCTCTTTAATATAGCATCATAAAAAATTGACTATAAATTATAATTGATTATGAGCTGCGATTAATCGACCTTGAAAATCGAGATTAAAATAGTTGATCGTAAAATCGAAACTCGATTTCCGGCTTTGCTTACCATTCCCTAGTACTAATAATTCCGTATACGCATATCGGAGCATCCCTACAGATAAAATTACTAGTATTTGTTACAAATATATTAGTTGCTTTTGACTTCAGGCTGGTTGCATATCTAACTTTTTTCATACATTGAACTATCGATTTTAATATTAGGTTGACATACGAGATCAACTAGTTGTGTTTGATATAGTTTTATACTAGTTAAAATACTAGTTTTTGTTTTTTTAACTATAACTTTTTGCCTGTATTTTATTTATTTTGCACTTATTACTTAGTTGATGTTAAAAATATTTTTTTTAATTTGCTATTTTTTGACTGCAAATATTATATTTCGTCGTTGTTAAGTTTAAGTGTTCTATCGAATACACAAATCCTATACTTAAAGAACGCACCCAAAAAACAATTTTTGAAGCAAAATATAACTGTAATGGAGAATTAACTTGACATAAAGCATTGAATATAACTTTAATGTACAAACAAATAATCGTTTTTAAACAATGCTGGCTATAATAGACTTTTCTAATCACATAATAGCTTTACAAGCTATATTGTGCCTGCGTAAATTTTGTATTGTGTGCAAACTTTCTTCATTTGCTTTGAAAATTTTTTTAAAAAATTAAAAATTTTTTGTTTAAGGATGAAAATAGTTTCTTCTTTTAGCTTCGATTAAAAATGCCTTTTTTCATTAATTTAGGTCTTTCATTCTTCCTAGTAACTGTACTTTTTCGATAATAATTTAAAACTCAAAAAATATGATATCATATTCGTATCTTAGAAGTGTCCCAATTTAGCGAAAAATATTCCACTACTTTTATACTTTATACATACATATAGGACCTATAGGTCCTTTATTTTTCCTAGTAAATGTACTTTTTCGATACAAAGGAATTTTAAATTCTTATCTTAAGAGTGTCCCAATTCAAGGAAAAATATTCCCGAACGGACATGCTTAGTTCAACTCAGAAAGTGATTCAGAATCGATTGGTTTACTTGAAGGTGAGACTCAGACCATTACTTTTGGGCGTTACAAACATCTACACAAGCGCATAATACTCCTACCACGTATGTATGTGGTGTTGGTATAAATATGTCTTGATATTGCGACGTCTTAGTTTTAATGCTTAAATATGGTTTGACAAGTTTGAATTTTATTTTTGTAATTGATCTTTAGGTTTAGGCTTAAACTAGCCACATTTTTTTAATTTAAAACTTACAAAGATTTTCAACATAAGAAAGCTAAAATATTGAAAATTATATGTAGTCCCAGCACAAAAACTACATTATTTTATGTTAAGTTAAAATGCTAAAAACCCGTATCGGCATTACTTACTCATTAGCATTTTAACACATCATTTTCAATATGGCGATGACAATAGAGGCAAGTTCTTACCACGCTCGCTAACACAGAGGGAGTTAAGTAAGTAATTACCAGGCTCGCTTACAAAAAGGTACATAAATAAGCTTTAACTTTACTGGCATTAAAATAACTTTTTACTTTTTAAGGTTCCAATAACTCATTTTTGCTCTTAAAATTTTTTTAGTTGTTTTTGTTTAAACTGCTTAAGCATGTTTAATAATTAAATAAGATAAAAAAAACTATCTGCTTTAATTTTAGGTATTGAATAACTCATTATCTAACAGTTGCTAAGTATTTCAAATGATTTATAATAGTTATTGAGAAGTAAGTTGTTTTGCAATGACTAATCACCACCAAATTTTTGCTGGGGTATACATGTGTGTTAAGGCATGCAGAGCGGCTGGGCCTCACGTTCAACGTTCATTGTTGCAGCTGCAAGAATAGGGAAAAGGAGAAATCAGTTTTTCCATCTTCTCTGCGAATGCCCTGCTCTGGCTGTGAAGACGCACAAATTCCTGGGCCATCATGTACTGGATATCCTAGGGGATGTATCTGCGATTGGGCTGAACGACCTATGGAGATACATCAACGCTACTGGGTAGGTCTAGTACTCCATTTTCCCTTGGACCATTGTTAAAGGGAACCTATCACCTATCGAGTGGTGTGGTGTTGTCAAAACGGGGTCATCTAGACTCTACTTGACAGTTTGCGATCAGCGAACTACCACGGAAACCAACCAACCATACATGTATGTTAAAAGGGAATATAAATACATATACATACATATGTACGTATTCTTTGTAAACCTTATTAATTTTAAAAATTCCTTATAAATAAGACCGTCAAAATTTGTGACCTACACAAAAAAAAATTTTTAAAAACAATTTAAGACTTATTAAAAGCTAACTGCACAATATATAAGGAAAAATATATTGATTTAGATCTAAATTTCAATTTAAATCTTTATTAATTGAAGGTTTTTAATTGGGTATCAATTTTATAAAAATCTTTTGCAATAAAGTAACAAATTTATTATAACAACTGAGTGTTATTTATTTGCATATTAATATTATAAATAAAACACAAGATAAATTGTTGGTTTTATTGCTTTAACTACACAGCACATATTAAAATACAACAGCAATTTGTTTATTGTAATTTATCAAGACTTCATTTTACATTCATAATACTACTTACTTACTTCATTTCAAAGTCATTTATTAACTCATTTGTTATTTAGCTTTTCCCTTTAATTTTTGTTATTCTTATACACTTTGTTTTATATTTCTTGATGTATTAAGTAATTGAAATTGTCAATCACGCGTTTCACTTAATTTGAAAAAAAAAAACATTAACATACATATTTCAACAAAACATGCTTTGAAACAACATAATCGCACGCACACCCATTGTCATGATTAAAAGGGAAATGAAAAAAATAGAATAAATATGCTAAACTAAAATATTAAACATTTGTTTTTAAAGATTAGAAAAAAAAAAACAAAATAAAACTTAAGCTGATCAGCAGGGCAACCAAAAACATGCTCTTAAAAAAAATGTTATGCCCATAAAAAAATGCTGTAATAAAGTAAAAAATATGCTTTAAAAAATGAGAGGCATATGCTTTAAAAATCAAGCTGCGTTAATGATAAAACGTATCAACGTTGCCAGAAAATTTCAGTAGAATGGGTTTCGCTTAAAAATTAATAAATAAATAAAAAGGTCGTACTTGAAAGATTTTTTGTTAGTTTTTTTATCTGATATAAAAAAGGCAAAAATGCTTTAAAACGGGTTACACAAAGAAATATGCTCTTAGAAGGAAAATATGCTGTTTTATGCCATATATGCAATAAAAGACAGTAACGATCGAAGCCAAAAATTTGCAAAAGTTCTAAAACGGATGAATAACTAACTACCTTATGGGTTAATGCGACGAACAAAAAAATATTATTTTGAATAATTTCGGTTGCCCTGGTAATAACTCAAAATTTGAAAATTTTCAGTAGAAGCAAAAAACTGTTTTTGGCTACAGTAAATATAGTAAGCAAATTATATTTGATAATATATTTACATTGGGTTTTCTTCTAAATTTTTGCAATGATTGTAAAAAAATTAATTTGTTTAAATAAATACCTTCACATTGATTTTTTATATGCCCAGTTATCTGATTCAGCCGGGTTTTTACGTACTGCAAATATTATAACGAAAATGCTTTTTATAGGTATGTTTGTATTTATGTACATTTAAACATGTATACATAAATACATGTATACATGCTTATGTATGCAAATACACATGTATGTATGTGTTTAACATCTTTGCCAGTTTTCATTTGTTACATATTTTGTATGGAGTTTTTGATATTGTTATAAAAAACTGAGGCAATCGGCAAAACAGTGCGATCGGTCGGTAGTTAACCGATCTTGCTAATCTTAAATACCTATTGTCTCCAGAATATTAGTAATAGTTTGACACCAAAATCTGATCCATATTACTTTATTTGACTCCGGAAACTTGATTTTAACAGACAGACGGACAGACATGGCTATGTCGACTTCCCTATCTATAAGGATCCAGAATATACATATATGCTTTACAGGGCCACAAATGGATAATATAGAAATTACAAACGGAATGACAAACTGATATAATCCCTTATCACTTATGTGAAGGGTGTAATTAATACCGTTTATTGATATAAAGGTAGTTACCACATTATCAATAAAATTGCCTCAAGTGTGGTTTTCGAGATAAAAGATTAATTTAAATACTTTTAGGTTTTTTACAGCCGACAGATAATTATGTAGTTAGTTGATTTCTTGCAAAAATTGAATTATTAAAAATTTTGACTTAATACCTTCTCGTTCATCAAGTGTGATAATTAAACAATATGGCCTTTACCAATGTTACCTATGAAAAAATCTCAAATTACTCAAATTCAAAAAGATTTTACTTGGTATATATGTTGATTATATGCCCAGATTTTCATTTCTATATCTGTAAGTATAGGTAAATAAATTTAAACACATAAGAGTGGTAAAAATAATATAGAGACACATTTGGGTGCAGACAAAACTGGGCGGATCACACCCTTTTTTCATAAAGCGCGTTTGGTATATGGACATTACATATGCATCGGTGTGTATGTTTAAAATTATGGCCACACCCATTTCTTCATAAAACATCACTTGGTTATATATGTATATCATATGTACCAAATTCCATATTTATATCTGCATCGGTACAAGAGGTACCTATATGGATCATATAAAAGTGCAGAAAGTCATAAAAAGCCACATAGGGCCGCTGACAAACGTGAGCGGATCCCGCTCATTTTTTATAATTTATCGCTTATGTATATATAGGCACTACATGCACCAAATAATATATTGATACATGAATCGACACTCCCTAAAACTGTAAAAACTTATATTGATACATTGGGCGGGGAAAAAATTGGGAGGACCAGTGAAAATAAAGTAAAAAATAATCCCATTTTAGAAACTAAAAAGGCACAAAAAATAGGAAAATGGCCCCAAAAAACGGGAGGAATTTTGTAAGGAAGGAAAATTTATCTCAAGGTTTAAAGTAAACAACGGCTCCAATATTAGAGCCATAAAAGGCATTTTTACGCTTTTATAAAACGGAAAAAGGTTCAGTAAGCGCAGCTTATTTTAGGAAGGTATCACAAAATGTCGTGTTTTGGGTAGCCGGGCGCAATAAAATTAAACTCTGGTTGATTTAAAACGCTGGCTTCGCTGTACTCTTTTAAATGTTTTTTTTTTTTTTTTTGTGAGTATTAATTTTTAAAATTGGGCCCTTTTTTCATTTAGGGTTTTAACACAATTTTTTTATTGGGGCTGATTTTCAAGGAACTATAATTTTCGATATCGCGTCATGTGAGTTCTTAGTGATTTCGGGAAAAGCCATACGGAATGTTTGGTTTAAGTTTTTGTCAAATATACACGCAGGATTTTTTTGTTTTGAATGAAATTTTAAATTTTTATAAATTTTAAATGAATGTTTTAAAGGATGTTAATAAGATTTAACAACAGAAAAAGAAACAAGCATTTGATGATTTTGAACACAAACGATGTTTTCCTTTCTTTTTGCGTCTTAAGATTAGCTTCAAATTTACGTTTTATCAAAATTAAAAAAATATTTTGTAATTCTATTTGAAAAAAATCATTCTGTAATTTGGCACGTCACACTTTCAGCTTTCTTTGCAAAAACAGTAAAAAACTCTATCTGCTTTTAATTTTCCTCGTTATTCCAAATTGTTTTCCTAGCATTAGTTTTATGTTTTTGTGTTGACATACTTACATTCTTTGAATGTAAATATCGCAAAAAAAACTATAGTAAATTAAAAGTTGCGAATATGAAAAAGGTTTTGAGATTAATATCTTCTAATATAAATGAGATACCGAAAAAAGTTTACGGATTTAAAAAGGGCACATTATTCATATATTATAAAATTATTATAACTTTATCAAAATTGTTTAGCCAAGGCGTTTCTGACATAAGGTGACGCAAATTTAAAATCTAGTTTTATAACGGTTGTAACATGAAATCTCTGGTTGACAACTACTTGCGAATCCTTATGTGATTTATTTAAGACCATAGATTACCCAACTTTGTATTTAAGAATGTGTTTATATCTTAGAATTATGTCTATTTATTCGGCTTAAGTTCATTATTAAAAATGTGATAGCTAAGAATGGAAATTTTTATTAAAAATTAAGTAATTCCGATACTAGCCGAGCGTAATGCATTTTCGAAATCAGCTACGATTTCTCGTCAGCACTCTTTCTATTCGGTACTACTGTAAGTTGAATGTTGATTTGTTCTCTTTAAACAAAAAAAAAATTCCATTCTTAGCTATCACATTTTTAATAATGAACTTAAGCCGAATAAATAGACATAATTATAAGATATATAGAAAAAGTTCAAATAAATAACCACAAATGTATTAGAATGTGTTTATAATGAAACTGCTAACTATTATATCATAAAAAATGGCAAAGTTTTATCAGAAGCTTTCAACTTCAACAAGATTTTGCTGAAATGCAAAATCGCAAAACTAACAAAAAATCCCAATCTATAATGAATGTATGTTTTATTATTATTCGCCCATGTTCTGACAATCGCATTTCGCAAAATATTGGCGATGCGATTTGAAATCGCATGACAGGTGTTCTGAAGTTCACAATCGCATGAAAGTTTGCGACTTCAAATCGCAAGAGGTAGATGAGGTGAACCGATGTTTTTTGCCCAAACTAGGTTAAAAACAGCCAATCAAACTATGCATAATTATAATATATGGGGTTTTTGTTATAATTTTTACAATTTGTTTTACTTTTTGTAAACAGTCTCAATAAAAATTTAATTTTAAAAAACTGTTAGTTAAGCACATCTTCTTTTTTCAGTTGTTTACTTTTTTATGTATGAACTTTATTGGAAAACAAGAAAATAAAAATGTTGTTGCAGAAATAGGTACAATTTGTTATATATTCCTTGGTTTTTTGTTTTGTATTTTTAATGTTTTTATGTTTTTATTTTCGAATACATCATCGAAAAAAAAACAAAACGCAAAAAAAAAACGCGTGAACTACAGGACATGCAAAAAAAATTTTTTCGATTTACAAATCGCATGTGATTTGACAATCGCGTGAGAGTCAGAACATGGGCGATTATTTGAGTATATTTTATTTAAATAAATATATTAATTTAATGCTACACACAAAATTTGAAACAAATTCCGGAAAAAAGAAACAGTTTACAAACACTGCATTGGTAAATAGAAAATGTTTATGTTTCTCCTGTAAAATTTTTTAAAATGTATTTCAGCTAACGGTTATAAAATATCTGTAATGATTTCATTCCATAAGAATTTTAAATGTCATTTTTAATGTTTCATATCATCTCATTCCATATCTAATAAGAACAATAAGTTGTCAAATGCAATTTCAGTTCCCTCAAATTTGTCTATAAATAACTAATTTTGTTTAGTCATCTTTTGTTTAATAGCAAAATTTAGGAGAAAGTAATGTTTAGTGAAATTGTGAGATTATTTAAACCAAATTATTTTTTTTAAACATTCCTTTGACTATTTAAATTAAAAAAATAATGGAATTTCCTCATTTGGGCCAACATTGTAATGAGAAAACATGCAACAGACTGGGTAAGTCTAATCGGACGATCCATAATAGGTATTCTTCAGACAAAGTGTATTTTATTTGTAGATTTTTTACCAATGAAATGTGATGCCTGTAATCAGGTCTTTTGCTCCTCGCATTTTAACTATGAGCAGCACAAGTGTGCCTCTGGTCTGCGTAAGGATCACCAAGTGCCATTGTGTCCACTGTGCGGTGAACCTGTGCCAACTGCTCCGGGGGTTGAACCGGATTTGACGGTGGGAGAACATATTGACAAGCAATGTACTTCGGATTCAAGAAAAGTTTTCACAAATCGCTGTTCCTACAAGTCATGCAAAAGAAAAGAAATCATACCAGTCAATTGTTCACAATGCAAGCGGAATTTTTGTCTACGTCATCGCCACACAGCCGATCATGACTGTCATTTAGTTACTAAGGGAAGAAACGGAAACTCTGAAGCAGATCAAAAAAGGAGTATGGCGGCGTAAGTATACTGAAAATAAAGGATTGTCAAGAGTTAAAAGATTTAAATCATTGCAGCAAAGCTGCCGAACAAAGACGTACACAAAAACCACCAAATACTTTATTTGATTCTGCTCCAAAACCCACTACAGCTGCGGTGAGAGCAGCAGCAACTCAACGCTTAACGGCAGGCTCAACTCAAACACAAAATATTCAAGGAAACATTGTTAGTAATTTTATTAAACTCAATTTTTTACATAACCCTAACTAATATTTCCTTTTATTTTTAATATTTAGTCAGATGATGAAGCTTTAGCTCGTGCAATTGCTCTATCCATAATGGAATTGGATGAAAGTAACAATCGTAATAGACGGAATGAAACTGCAGTTGCCGCAGCAACTGCTGCTACAAATACACAACGACGCAATAACAACACTGCATCTGAAGAAGCCCAACAGGAAGGTTCTGGAAAAGGCAAATGCTCTCTATCGTAGTTTAAATAGTAGTTAGTTTAGTTCGAACTAAAAAGTAGAATTGACATATAAATAATTTTATCAGCTTATTAAAAGCTAAATAACATTTCTTTTTTAACTTGTAGAACTTTTTAAACTATAAAATTTAAAGCATAATTTACTTTATTCCATTGCTGGTAAATGGGAACGTGAAATAGAAACTCAAAACATTAACCAACTGAAACAATCAAAATTTCTTATCAAGTTAACATAAAGAAAATGGAAGGAATAAATATATTTTTTTTAAATAAGACCTAACGGTTCGATGACAAGGAGCAGGCCAAAACTAACTATGAAAAGGACAATATTTAATGAAAATGATACATGACAGGAAACATAAACAAGGGAGATTTTGTGTATACAGCCTATTATCGTAGAGGAATTCGTTTAATATTTAAAAAATAGCTTAATACAACAATTTTTTATGAAAAGATTGTTGAAACTAAGGCATATCTATTTTATTCCGATTAAAACCGATAACTTCTTAAATTTATTTTTTATAATTATTCATATATTGTATTTTATTTATTGTAGTTATTGAAATAAAAGCTAATTTAAATTTTAATACATGCCTAACTACTTATGCGGTAGGTCCGTCACTGTGCTTTCAGTGTCTTGACTTGTAAAAGTTTGCGATACTTTAGCAGGTTCTGGCAAAGGTGCTGTTGGTGATGTAACTTTACTATTGTTGCCTGAAGACTCTGGCAACTCCGGTAAATTTTCCATGGCATTTTGTGAAGTCAAGGTTCCCTCAAAACTAACCTTTTTGTCTAGGGACATTTTCCTGGTTGGTTCTGAGGATACTGTGGCTTGTGGCAGAACGTTGTCTGTGGAACTAATGCTGGTTTTACGTTGAGCTGCTGAAAAGTTGATGATTGCATCAGCTGCTAAGATGCTGGCGCTGGATAATAATACAGAGACCTGCTCTGCGGAAGGACAACTAGTTATAATCATATCGTCGGGGCTGTAGCCATTAGTTGTAAGTAACTGCTCCAGTTTAACGAATGACTGAATGATGTTATTCTAAAATTATTTATGAGATATAAGTAATTTATTGTAAAGACCATTAAAAATATAAAAAAAATTAGCTATCTTTGTCCATTATCTTACTCTTATTGGCCGAAATATTATAAATTCCGTATCTCGATTGCTTAAATACAACTGCATTGATCGTTGCAGGGTGGGCAATTTGCTTTTTATCAAACGCTGTGTCTCCTGTATAACACTACTGATTTGTTGTGGGCTAGCCCATGAACTTTGCCTTAATGTATAGTTAATTTTATTAGTTTGTTGCTGCTGTTGGTCCTTCGCAACAGAGTCCAACACAGCCTGAGCCTTTTCAAGAAATGTTACAAGCGGTGCAGCCAATGTTAGAAGTGCATCTTTTATAAACTTTTCACAAGCAAATTTTAGTTGCCTATCAACTTCTTTGCGCGAATCCAATAAATGTTCTTTAATTTGCGGTGTACCATCAAGTAAAAATTCTAACAAAGCATTATTGCTGTTCATTGAAAACAATTGTTTACGCTTCTGCAGCAGACCAAAAGCAGCAGTTTTAACTTTACTAAAATCCAAAGATGTTTCTTTTACTGTAAAATCTACTCGAAAAGGAGCAATCTGTTCTCGTAAAATAAGCAAATGCTTGATTTCAAACAATTCACCATCAATTGGTGTCTAGAAATAAAGGAAGTTTAAATAAAAGTTTTAAGAATTAAATTAACATCCATACTTTTGACTGTGAAATTTTCGTGGCTGCCGATGAAACGCTTTGAGTGCAAAGTTTAAGGGCTTCTTGTGACAAACCCTGGAATATGGGTCTATCAACACAACGATACAAACGTGACAAGCAAACTAAAGTACGACGTACAGTAGGATACCACATACCATGCAAATCGGCAGGGGAATCTAAAAAGTTTAAAATATACATTTTGATATAATTATTTTAAAATACCATTAACAAGCCTAAAAAACTTTTAATAAAACCTCTTCTTACTCATATTTCTGGCGCGGCTGACGCTTGTGTCCACACTTTCTGCTTCTGTGACATTTGAGGTTGTAGATACCAATGAGGAGCGAGAATCAAAGCGTCTTATTTGTGGCGTATCTTGCAAAGACAAGGCTATACTCTGAAATAAAGAAAACACAATTTAAATTTTACTTAAAAAATTAAAAAAAAAAAACATTTTCCTTCGGCCAACCTCCATCATTTCCAACTTTTCTGGATAAGCTAAATCACCTGCCGAGGGATTATAATTTAATATATCTGACTGCAAATACAAATGGGCACGAAATACCAAACGTTCTTGGGCATCTTGCAGCAGTTGGTTTGCAATAGTGGCAAATGCCTCTAAAGCAGTAGCTAAAAAAATTTTAACTTAAGAATAGAAAAATTAAATAATGACAAAAACAAAACTTACGATTTTGCTGCACATGTTCCTCTAGCATTTCTATTCTCAATATAGAGCATATTTCTGCCAGAGTTTCCAAATGATTTACGTGTATAATGAACGGACGCATTTCATCATATAAAATATTGCCCAAACCCTCAAGATAAGAACTAATTTTCAATTAAAAATTATAACTTTTACTACTTATAACTTACGTTTTCAAACAATTTTTGTACTTACGTTAATTGCTCACTTTCCCGATTAAAGAACTGATAGTACAATCTTTGCTCATCCTGACATATATGCACTAGAAATGAACATGAGCTGCGCATTAGAGCACAATGATCTCCCTTATGTTGCGTTTTAATGTCTTTAATGGCCTTATCAACGGCCGGAGTCATTATGAGTGCTCTTTCACATAAATAGCTTTGTTGTAATTCATATAAAAGATAGGCGTATTCTGGACAAATTTCAACCCGAGGTTCAATCATTTGCGAAACTCGTTTAACTTTGCCGGCAGATGTCTGATATTTTCCATAGTAAAGAGCAAAAGCAGCATCAGGTGAGGTTATTGAGACTTCTGCTTCACTGTCTCCTGTAACAGAAGAAATATTTTTTGGGCGTAAGGTGGCTTTTGTAGCTTGCGACAAAACATTATTGACATAGGTTTTAACCAAAGTAACTGCCTTAGCCAGGCAATGTTTGTATTTAATAATATAACCAGGAGAATCTTTAAATTTGGGCTAAAAAGAAATAGATAAACTGAATTCAAATTTAATTAAAAATCTTCCTTCCACTTACATGTTCCTTTAAGTATGTCAAACATTCATCAATTTTTGACAGACATTCGCGGAATGAATCGGAGGCCACTGAAAGTGTAGGACTGTGCAATCGTTGGTTTAAAAGTTCCACCTGATTGAAATAATACAAACGTTTTTGTATTTCATCGCCCAAATTCTGAAGTTTTTCTTGCTCTTCAATCAGCTGTTCACTGGCACTATTAAGAGCTTTTGTTTTTTCTGAAACAAATTCATACTCTTCCCTTAACTTTGCCAAACATCCCACAGCAGCCTCAATTTGACTTAGCATACGTTTGCACTCACTGCTTCTTGTAATCAGCTGCTGCAAATAGCGATGAGACACCAAATTACTGTTTTCATGGATTTCTGCATGCACCTGATCGTATAACAAAAGAAAATCGTTTGTAGTGTCAATGCCTGACGATTGCTGCAAACTTTTGAGGGACTTGGAATTCACTTCAGAGTCTTGGGTAGTACTCTCCTCTGCAGTGCAGGTTTGCTCCACAAGCAGTTCCTAAAATAAAGGGCATGTCGATTTTGTTCTCTGACGAAATTGATTGTTCTTAGTTTACTTACCTCTGGTTCCTGTGACCAAATGGCATTAATTTGCTCCAAACATTCTTCTTGAGTGACATTGAGGGGGGCCAATGCATTGTTTTTTGAGTCCCATTGTAAAAGGCGAGACCGAATTTTCCGTAAATTTTCATTTTCTAGCTGAACACTGGCTACGTCATCCATTCTTATCCTGCATTCGTAAAAAAAATTATTTTATTTTTTCTTGTTTCTTTTCTGTTGCCATTCACCGCAATCAAACAGCTGTTTTTAATGTGTCAAGACACCTTAAAAGAAAATATAGAAGGGAAGGAGTGCCAACAACGAAATTTAACTTATGGAAGTTGTTATCTATTATGTGAATGGTATAATTTTAGGTATAATGCATTTTTTAAACCAAAATATTTTCTCTAGATTTAAAAAAAATTGTTGTTCTATTTAATAAACTTTTTGCACAAAATAAACACGATTCCTATAATATTTTTTTTGCAGTAATATTAAATAAATAACCTTTATATTAATTATATCTCTTCTCTATCATTCTCTTTCGACGTCATTATTTACTTTTTCATTCAAGCAAGTCTTTTATAATATTGTTTATTTTTCAGAGCTATTAAGAAAAGTTTCAATAAAAAACAATAATTAAAAAAAATAGTTTATACTTTTAAAAGATTTCATGTTCGCCGCACAGTATATTGAAATAAATGGCTACTAGTTAATCATATGAAATTAATGTTCCTCCTTTGTTTTGTAATGAATTTTTAATATTTACTATTTAGTAGACAATTTTTACCCATTATTTGCATTAAAAAAAAACGAGCAGATGCAAAAATACGATAACACTGAGATTAGCAGTATAAATAAGTAGAAAAATTAAACTAAAATTTTTACACTTTTTACCGCCCTTTAAAAAACTTAATCTTAATTAGGTTCTTATTGTGTATACATCGATAGCTTATTATTATTTCAACTCAAAAACATAAAAAATCAGAAAATAATTATTATTTCTGCAATACATATGAAAATTGTATATAATAATTATTTCTGCTAAATAAATAAAAATTATGGATAATTATTATTTATTTATTTATTTTATTTCATACAAACAAAATAAGGAATAAAAAAGCTCTTGATATGCAAAGAACTCAGTTCAATAGATTATTTGACTCTCCAATATTTCCTTTTTTCTGTTTTTTTTTGCTATTTTTTGTTTCCTTCCTCTCTACCTTTGGTTAAATTATATTGTCTTTTGATATAAATAATGTTAAAAAATGAAAAACCTTAGTTTTATTTAAACTAGATGGTTTTTTCTATTGATGTTTTTATATAAAAATAAATCTTGCTTTTACATTTGTTAAAAAAAAAGCAAAAAATATTCTGTATCGATTTTTCGGAATTACTTTGATGTGCCAGAGCAATATACATATGTATGTTATCACACAACGATATGCAAAATGTTTGCTATTTAAAATTCTACTGCGATTGTAAAAATTTAACACTAAAGTTAAATTGTAAAACTATCAATATTTCTTCATAAAATTTTAATCCAGATTCAAAAAATTTTTTTACCTAAGAATGTAAAACCCACACAAATTAACAACATAATTGATTATTTCATATATTTTTTACTTGATATATAATCTTCACTTAATTTTCCTTTAATGTATTTAATATGTAACATAATCATTGTGTGAGAAGTTGGCGCCACCTTAAAAACAAGTAAACATGTTACCCCTCTAATTATTATTAGTCTTCTGTTTTATTCAACCTCGTTTCTTAGTTACTTTACTATTTGTTTTGATTCAATTTATCTTAAGGTACCTTTACACGGTAATACAAAGTAATTGGATTTTGTAGAATCAAAATATTATGAAATTCTCTCCGTGTTTAAAAAAAGAGAATAAAAATCTGTTCTAACTACTTTTCATGTTTACACGGATGAGGTTGGTAAAATCAAAATCGGTTGTTTCTTGCCAGTTTCCTTTTGGGGTAACGCCATATGGTCATGGTTCTACAATATTAACAAAAACAACATAAAAAAAATCTTCTTTGATTTTGATTGTTTGTGTATTGTTAAATTAAGTGTAGCCACCTTCATTATATGTTGTAAGTGCTGCCAATCTTTCACACCTCTGATGTGATGAGAATACACAAGTTTCTAAAATGATTTAGAAAATAAACATTTACCGAACACTTGTCAAATTTTGTATCCGTATTTGCTCCCACTCAATACATTGTGCTTTTACATGATGAGATTTTGTATTATTCTACAACATTTTTTGACAAGTCATAATATATGTATTACCATGTAAAGGTACCTTTACAACAAATAAAGGGTGTTGTTTTACAGTTGATTTTTGGTTGTTTATCGAGCTGCAAACAAAAATTCCTCTAAAAAGATGGCTCCGCAACCTGTTGTAACTGGTCTTTCTCCTAAAGAGGGCCCACCTGGCACACGTGTCATTATACGAGGTGAATTTTTGGGTTCCAAACCAACAGATTTAATTGGTGAGTAGAAATGATTTGCTCTGTTATGGATTAATGCTTCGTGTTAAAAATATTTTAACGTTAATTTTTATCAAAAGGATTAAAAATTTGTGGTTTCGATTGCCTTCTCTCGGCTGAATGGGTTTCACCTAATAAGATTATTGCTCGTACTGGTCCTGCAAAGGGAGTCGGTGACATTATTGTCACCACAAGAAGTGGTGGTGAGGGTACTTCGTCAGTGCAGTTCAGGGCAATAGGAAATCATGAAATAATTGGTCCACTTAAAGAGTCAGCTGTGTGGATTGATGAAGCCCCATCACAAAATTTTGCTTGGGGACGACGTACTTTAGTGCAGTCAGTTCTTACTCAAGAGGACCCCTTGGGTCTTTCAACCGAGGGAAATGAACAAAAAAATGTTGAAAACTTAAGAGAACTTTTTCCAAACAACAGTGGAGACTTGTTACAGGAAAATTTTTCACCTGCCCTGTTTTTATTGGAAAAACATTCTGCCACCACGTTTGCGGATCTCAAAGCTGGGCTTAATTATCTAAATCGTAAAGTTGAATCTCAAAAGGAAGGTCAACTGTCATTTCTCAAGTCTAATGCTGGATCGGTTATAGACCAGCTAGACACTCTGATGAATATAAGAGACAAATTGCAAGAAGATCATAAGATGTATGGGCCGGAACCTTTGCGTATTTTGAAGAGGGCAATTGAAAGTATATTTGGGGTCTTTAATTTTCTTAATTATGTGTTAAAAACGCTATGTTTCTGTTAGGTTCTATTTCGGAGTCCGAGAATATTTTTAATGATGTCTTGTTGCGAAAGGAAAAGGCTGATTCTACTAGAGCCGTTTTGTTAGCTCTTTCACGTCACAAATTTTTGTTTTGCTTACCCAATTCTGTTGAAAAAAGAGCAGCCGCAGGAGAATTTGATATTGTGGTCAATGATTATGCCAGGGCAAAAAGCCGTTTTAGTAAGACTGAAATTCCCGTAAGTTTTTTATTTTCTGTTAAAAGATGTTTATAAATTATTTTCTGTTTAAAGAAGGTTTAATATGTATGTCTATTTTAATATTTTAGTATTTTTTATAAAAACTTTTCTTTAAATGAAAAAGTTTACTTTAATGTGCTGTTTTTATAAGACAAGTAGTGATCGTCTGGGTATGAATTTTATGTATTTTGTTGTTGTAAACAAAAACAAAATACATATAGTTCGTACCCAGACGAACACTGCTTTTCATATAAAAACAGCACATAAGAAGTTTCAATACAAAAATTTGTTTCTTAGAACCGAAACACAAGGTTTATAGAACTAAATTTTTTTATATATGTACGTAGATATTTCGAAAAGTAATGGAAGAAGTGGATCAACGCATTCTACAAATACGGAAACAACTACACGAAAAAGTTATTAAAATGCCTCAAAGTGTTGAACAACAGCGAAAACTTATTAAAGCTCTAATAAGTTTAGAAGTTCAACAGTCCGGTAGTACGATAAGTGATAAGCTACGCAATACAGATCCAGCTTGGGATGCAATTGATGCAAGATCAAAATATCTAGAACAAACGTTTAAGCAAACCTTTGAATTGTATGCAAGTAAGGATGCTCAAGGAGCAGAAAGTAAGCATTTACAAAACGCCTTTAAATTCATATATTGTAATATAATATTCTTTACTTAGAAAGCAAAAATCGTGATATATCTCAAGCTCCTAATCGAGTTTTGTTTTGTGAGGAAATTTGTGAAATCGCAGCATCTCAACTGCCAGATTTATGGCGTCTTGGGCAAATGTATTTCACAGGTGAACTAAGAGGTCCTAATGATCCCAGACCAGGAGATTTTAAAGTGGGTGTCAATTTATATAATTTAAATTAAAGATACATTTTTACATTTTTTACAGCGAATGATATTAAATGCCATTGAAAAATTCTGCATTTACCTTAAAGTTGCTATGTGCACTACAGATTCCGAATCGCGTGCTTTACGTCAATCGGTAGGACTAATGTGGCCTATCAGCCATGGTTCTCATGATGCTTTCAAAACTTGGCTGCCTCAGTGTTTGCGTTATACACGCATTACTTATGCCACTTTGATTAGCTTGGATTTGCCTTCTTCAGCTTTAGATATTGTACAAAAGTTTATTGATGCCACTCGGATGCATTGTTTCTCTAACATTTTTGAAAAAGCCACACAAAATTGCTCGAAACTTACTGAAATGGAAACTTGGGTAATGGATGTAGAAGATTTTCCGGGTGCTACTTTGCTAACGCAACGTTTAGAGGAACTATTAATTGAGACGCTGGAAGAAGCGCAAACATCTTGCATTAATCCAGAGCTGAGGGAAGGCAATCTTTTGGAGTCCGAATCAGATGGCCAACGGGAAGTGTCGCTGCGTTTGCAACAGTTACTCTTATGTTTTTGTAATGTCATACAAGAATTAGCTTTTGATTCCCACAAGGAGGAGACTCCAACCCATAACGTTTCTCAGCTTTTGGGTTATCCAAATAATCAAACTAGTGAACCAGCTTCTGGTAGATTTATAAATTTATCATCAACAGCCACGGCCACTACATGGGAGCAGCGTATGCTTTGCTGTTTGGCCAATTGTGCCTATTGCAATAAAAGTTTTTTCCATAAAGTGGGAAAACTGTTTGAAAAGTAAGTAAACCAGAATTAATTTCCTAAAAACTAAATATATTTATTACCATTTATATTAGATATGGTTATCCTTTGCCCTCTTTGGCCATTGAGACAGCCCGTTATTCTGTCAACAAGTTATTTTCTAATATATTGGATGCCTATGTGGAACATAAGGGCGATCCATTAGTTGGCACCATTGAGCCTTCCATGTATTTGGGTGCTTTCCAATGGGACATTGAAATGTCCATAGGCCAGTTAAGACCATATGCTCATGAATGTTGCGATAATTTAGTGGGCGTTTATTCGGAAATTTTCACCATATCACCTGCTTTGCTAAGACCCATATTGGAACCAATTATTTTGACAATATCCGAGGAGTTGGCGCGTTTAATGAGCTGTGTTACACAATTCAGTTATACCGGAGCTATACAGGCCAGTGTTGACATACGCTTACTAAGAGATGCTTTAAGATTGTATACAAATGAAACGGCAAGGTAAGAGTTTTGTTTTTTTTAAATAACTAGAAAGTGGGTAATTTAGAAAACTATTTTATTAAGAAACTATTTCCTTGAGGCCTTGGAAGCCATTAATCCACCGCTAGACGTGGATCAACAAAAAAAAGCGGACGAAATATTGGAACATGTTAAGGAACGCATGAAACTGCAATTAATGTGTTTTGCAGTGAAGGATCCGTAAATGTAAAACATAAAAACAAACATACTTTCCATAAATAGAAAATATATTTAAAACAATTTGTGGCACAATTTTATTCAATAGCTTTTGGGCAGGGGGTTTATTTTCATTGTAATTTATACCTACCTTACGCTTACGATATGTCACGCGTGACAAGTTTGTCACTTTCGTGACACTTAAAATTTTTTTACTCCATATACAAAAAGAGAGGGAAAAATTCCTAAATTTATTTAAAAATTTAATTTTCAAATTCCTCACCTTATATCACCGTGAGTGATTTGGAGCGTTTAAAAAATATTTGTGGCCCTTAATTAATTTTCATATGAACAATTCATTTTCATAAACAAATACTGTTTTTGTCTCTACTCTTAATATCACTCAGCTCTACAGATTCTTTTAGAATACCCAGAATGACTCCAACTCTTTGGTAATATCGCTTCTTCAAGCTCATTTACAAAGTTTTTTGTACGCCTTAGCACCTTCTGACTGAAAAAATGGGAATCAAGTCCTTGTGTACTTTTGCAGCCAAGTGTATTTTGCCATATTAACTGCACCAAAAATCTGCATAAACTAGTAACACTTATTTTTCATTTTGTAAAGGATAAAATTTCAAGCAGCTTTGTTTTTTTTTGACAGTTTTTATTTTAACTCCAAAGAAGACATTCGCCAGCTTGCTTTATTCCAAGCGGGCAATCTGCACCAAAAAAGCATATATCTAAAAAATCAGTGCCAACCGGTGCATGCAAATTACATAGTATATATGAGGCACTTCATTGTCCTTGTTTCTGATAGTTTTAAAACGGTCAAAAACAGTCAAATACAGCCAAAATAGAAAAAAATTGCTTAAATAAAATGTATCGTCCTTCGTTATAACCTTTTGCAATCTAAAGTTTGACAACACGCTAATTGGCCGATGCCTTCTTTAAACTAAATACTAAGGTATTTGGTCTGATGCGTTCTTTTTGAAATAGCAATAACAAAAATGTAATTAGTTTATCTTCGAAAAATAACTTTAAGACAAGGAAACAGGTCAAGCTATTCAGTGTGATATGTTTGATCAACTTATTTTCATTTATTTAAATTTTAATTAATTGTACATCTTGACGACACAAATTCATGCCTAGAATAACGTCAAACTCATTATATACAAAAAAAAACCCCGCAATAAAACAAGTAAGAGCGCTATATTCGGCTCTGTCGAATCTTATATACCTTTCGCATTGACCTTTTAAACCCTCGAACTTTTTTTATTTATTCTGAAATATTTATAATTTTTAAATCGGGTTCGGTGCAATATCTTACCCCGTAAAGGTGTCTACGGAAAAGTTGTAGGGTTTTTTTCATAATTTTTCAAATTGTGTATGGCAACCCCCTTTAAGAGGTGGAGAAAGGGGGTATGTTATTAGAAAATGTTTGCAAGGAAAAATGGTTTGTGCTCGGTCCTACCTTGGGCATATCCACGGGCGCCCTGGATGCTGTAGGGGGGCATTTATTCCAAATACTTAAAACTTTACTGGGAGCCCCCTTAGGCGATTGAGATAGGGGGTAAATTTTTTCTGGGAATATGTTTGGGAGAGGAAAGTAATGGGAGTCGGTTGTGCACTTTATTTCTCTAAGGTCGAATCTGGGGAAATTATGGGTGTTCTTACTTAATTTTTGTAAATTCTGTATGGCAACCCCCTTTGGTGATGGTGATAGGGGATGAGCATATTCTAGGAATATGTTTGGGAAGGAAAACTTATTGGGATCTGTGATACACTTTATTCATCTAAGGGCGATCCGAGAAAGTTGTAGGGGATTTTACCATCATTTTTTTCAAAATTTTGTTAAGCAATCCTGTTAGGGGCTGAAAATATGGGGTAAGTATGTTACACAAAAATGTTTGGGAGAAAAAATTAGGTGGGGTCGGTTTTACATTTGATTTTTTAAGGATCACCTTGAAAGCTGTGGTAGCGATTTAAAAAAAATTTAAAAAATATTAAACTTTGTATGGCAACCCTGTTAGGAAAAGGAAATAGGGTGTAAGTATGTCGCACAAAAATGTGTGTGGGGAAAATTAATGGGAGTCGGTCTTACATTGCATCTGTCGCAGATGAATATTAAAGGGTATAAGAATCCCAGATTTTTTTTTTATTTGAGTTTTGACATTTGTCCAAGAATTTGTCTCGTCAAGACGTAAACTAATGTTTCTTTTTAATTTTTTATTGCAAAAAAATTTTTTAGATACCATTTTAAGTATTTTTTGGTTGTTTTCCTTAGAAAATTTATTTAAAAATTCATTTATTACATGCATAAATGTATATTCATCTATGACACAACTTAGTATATGCATAGATTTTCCATCTTACTTAAACAGACCACATGGATTAATGTTTAAACTAAGTATTTTTGGTCTTACACTTTAATGCAAGTTTAAAGGAACGGGCGAACTAAGGTCACATCTTAGAAACTTTGTCAAGTGTAAACTTAAGTTTTACTTTCTTAATTTATAATATTTAATTAGTGATTGCTTAAAAATATTACCAATAGAAATCAAATTTTAAAATCAAATGACATTGTGCCATCAGCCTGGAACTTGTCAATATTGTCCTTAATCGCCTGCTCTACATCGATGGTATTAAACTTCTCTTGAATCCGCATTTTAATTGGATTCTCTAAAGCGTCCATTATTTGGTAACGCAATAGATTGGGCAAAATGTTAACCACAAATTCCATAATATAATCCAAAGTGCCGGCACCATCACAACGAACTTGTATGTTGCCCAAATCAATTTGCAAATCATTGATGACTGGTCTCTGGCGTGTATCCAAAGCCTGACTGATACTGACTGTGATGCGTATATGTTGAACGGTAAACTGAACATGACCAATACGTGATACCAAACCACAACTCACCTCCCATTGACCAGCGCCAGCTATTTGTTGAGTACCTACTTTGACCTTTAATGTTACAGTGTTATTTTCCATGGAAACTATAACATCACCCACACGATAAAACGAAGATATGCCATGTATCCAAGTATTCGAAAGGTGCATGCTGAACACACCCACTGTACGATTATAGTTGGGCATGCGATAGGGATCATAACCCATATCACGCACCTTCTTACGACCCTCGGCAATGGCCATATCCAAAGGTGTAATAGAGTTGGGCAATAACTTATCACCCATCAACTTAACAATGTTGCTGTTGATTTCTTCACGCAATTTCTTATCGGCCTCCTGTAGCATAAAAGGTTTCATGGCATCAAACACTAGATTGGGTGCAGAGTTTACTATACTCTGGAAAACGGAGCCCAAGAAACCCAAGTTTTGAAAATCCATTGACATATCCTTAAAGGTAACATCCATTTTAATGTGTTCCGTGGTCAGTTGGCCATCACGTTTTACTTGCAACGAGGCTATGGCTTTAACAGACACTTTCTTTAGTATCACAGTAAATGGTCCATTTGCCTTTGAAATAAACGAGCTTAAAGTATACATGCCCTTGGTAAGCATTGTGTCCAGTTCGATGACACCTTCGACCTAAGAGAAAATATGTAAGTTTAATTATTGAAACTCAACAAATTGAATTTAGGGAATTAAAAGTTATAATTATAGTCGGCTAAAAGCCCAATCATATTATATCCCATAGCAAAAGTAATTTCGACTTATGTACCAGCATTCGTAAAAATTATGGGCAGATTGAATAGTTTTCCAAAAGCTTTAATTATGATCAATGGTTAGTTATAAAACGATTTTTAAGAAATATTGTACAAATATTTTTCTTTTATAGAAATTATTTGAGCTAAATTAGGCTTCGAAGCAGGCAGGGGAAATACAGTTTTTTCCAACACTCAAGGGATGACCCTTATACATTCATTTGTGTTGGTGTCAGAAAAAGAAGGTTATGGGAAGAAGAATAGAAGGAGTAGTGTTTGTTCTATAGGAAGTTTATTCCACATACATAAAAGCTTTGCGGCTAAGGATTAAATTTTCTTTGTAATGCGTTACGCGATTCACTGGCCAGCCGACCATAAATGGCTGTGTTTCTTTTGAAAAACGAGTACCACGCACAAAACTTAGAAGACATTCTATTTAGGTATTGATAGAATAATGATCCATTCCACATTACGACGATGCTGAAGTGAATCGATATGGTTAAATACACCAACGTCACCATGAATACCTTTCTCCGTTCCTGAACGCGGTAAAGTAGCTTTAAAATATACTTTGGAGCCTTAGTCCAAGCATGAGAGTTGTATTCCATTTTCGGCCGGATATAAATATTAAGGAGATCAGATGGTGTAAAGTTATTCCTAGACCGTTTTCAGAAACCAAGACACTTGAATGTTTCATTCAATACAAGAAAAACTGGATTTTAATGCTCAAAATATCAAGAGTTTTTGTTTCCTCAACATTTATACCGTCCATTATTACAGACGACGCAGCATGGTGTACTGTGAGTTTATTTAATAAAAGACAACATTAGGTTTTGGACATGGTCTCAATCGTAGATTACCATTTGATTCCCCCTAAGTATATTCTTCGTATTCTTTCTCATAGCTTCTCCAAAAAAGCTAGACCTGTAGTCAAATGGGCATGAATAGCATATGCTGCTGTCGTCTGCAAAGGAAAAGTTAGGATTCTAAGTCTGTTGTAGAAGGTCATTAAGCAAGATAAGACATAGAGTAGAAGAAAAGACGGTGCCTTCCATTAGCCCTGAATTGGTTTTAAGCTCATCGAAAGAAATCCCATCATTAACAATTTAAATTGTGCGACCTCTAAAAAAGATTCGATATAAATCGAGGAAATGTATCACGGACACCAAAAGCAGCAAGTTAAGATAGAAGCGCCCAATGCCAGACTTTATAGAATGCCTTAAAAAATATAAAGAGCAACCATTCTACTTTCGCAAATCGAAAGGAGGTACAACATTTTTCTGTTGGAAAGGCCAAAAGGTCACCCGTAGGTCGTCCCTTTACGAAAACCATACTGCAGACGGCTTAAGAAATCGCAAAATTTTTCGAAGTGTGCTATTTGGCTGGTAATTTTCAGGGCTGGCAGCCTTTCCCTTTTTTGGGATCGACGTAACAATGGCTACCCTTCAGCATATGGGAAATAGCCCAGTATGGCTTGCGCTGCTAAAAAGATAAGATAAGCGCTGTTATTCCATCCGGCCCAGGAGACTTTCTGATGCTGAGATTTAAAAAAAAACCTTTTAACTTCGCGAGTTTAAATAAATATTTTTAGCACAGTCTTAGACACTTCTTTAATATCGGGTTGCTTTTTCGAAAATGCGAATTGCTTGCAAATATTTCAGCCAAAAGGTTAGCTTTTTAAGCTGGATCAGCAACCAATATGCCATTTTTTATTCGAACAAAGATTAAAGAACCAATATAGCCCCTATTACTTTTACACCAATTGACGTAAAGATTTATCTGTCTTCAGGGCAGCAAGGACCTTTAGACACATACCCTGCTCGGACAATCTCCAAGAATTCTGGTAACGGATTTAGAGAGGGAATCAAAGCCTACCGTAGTGATGTTCCTTCCCGTGACAAATTTTTCTTTTCTGTGCCAAGCTTTGTTAAATTGTCTTAAAAATTCGATCTGTACTTTGACTACGGAAATGATTCTAAATCAATCGGTATAATATAAGATGGATATCTAACTATTACATTTTCGTGTAACAAACATCCTTACAAACGCATAATACCCTTTTCACGTTTGTGATGAGATTAGTTCAGGCGTGAGTACCTATAATTGTAACTCACAACACACACACATACACAAACCCATATCTAATTCATACACACCCTCATTGCATTTAGGTCCGCATTAATGCTGGCAATCCGAAATTTCGATAAACCATAAGCCTTAACTTTCATCATATTTAAGGTGGCCATTCCAAGACTCTTTTTAATATTTGGCACATCCATAGGATCGGGAATAGGTACTCCGGGAAATCCAACAGGATCCTTTTGTTTGTAGTGCTCTAGAACGGCAAACAGTTGGGCAGCCAAACGATTTTCGGTAACGTGTACATTATGATCGTCAATGGAATTTGTATTTTCATAGTCAACATCTCCTAAAGAAAAATTAAAATGGTTGTTGTTATTAATAAACATATGTATGTGTGTATAACCCCCTGTTCTGTAAACCGATTTTAAATGATTCTTTTAGTCTTTTATAAAATTCAAGAATTTTGGAGTAATCCAAAACGAATTCATAAAATTGTACGCAATTTAAAAACGAGTCTCAAAGAACTTGCGGAAAAATTCAATTTAAAAATTTCGATGGCTTTGGAGTACCGTAATTTGCCCTCTTTGATGAAATTCTGGAGCCAAATCGATTCGAATCAAAATTTTAGTCGATCGATTGAGTTGTCAATACTTTTAATTAAAGAATTCTTATGAGAATTTTTTAGTTTCGATGAGAAGTAAATTTGGCGATATGGTCTGGTTTTTTGCAGTCAATGAAAAGAATCCTTATTAAAATTATTTTACCAAAACCAAATGCAAAAACCATTGATAGCTTGTACCATTAAACAATATTTCAAAACTATCGAGTGCAGTTTCTTGCTTATTGGTCGAAAGTATTTCTAAAAACGTTTTTTTTCTTTCAAACATAAGCATAACCCTAAAACAACACACTGTTTTAGAGCAAAATTTATGCATATATCCCAATATATCTCAGAAAACATAGCCAATGTTGAAACAAAACTTAATATGGAGCAGGGGAAGTGGTAACCTCTAAAACTGCACAAAGTTTATGACATTTTTTATATATGAGGGATTTCATGTCAAGTGACCCAACTTTTAAAACCGATTTCTTTCGATTGGAAAGAAATTTGGACCAAAGTAAGTTCTTGCAGAGAGTAGTTTAGGCACAATTTTTTAACACGATCGGTCAAGAACTCTCTGAGCTAGAGGGGTTCAAAATTTGACGTTTTCGGCAAATAGGTGTTTTTTCTAATACATGTAGTTTATTACCTTTTGCTTTTAACAAAATTCGTCCCAAATACTTTCGATAGATTTTTTTTCAATCTTCCAGAAAAAAATATTTTTAAAATTAAAAAAATTTTTTTTTTATTTTTTTTTATTTTTTTTTATAAAATAATTAGAAAAAAATTTTTTTTTTCCAAATGTGCCCATTTTTTTTTTTTTTTTTTTTTTTTTTGCTCAAAAGAAAGCTTAGGTCTTTCCTTTGAAAAGCTTGGAAGTCGCTTAGTGGGATGCGAGTGGGATATCTATAAAAAATAATGTTTTGAACACGTTTTGTAAATATTTTCAATGAATACCGTCGGAAAGGTTAAATTATTTTGTTTCTTAGCATAAAATATTTTATTTTGCTTAAGAGATAATTTTACATAAATAGCAAAAAAATCAAAATAGAATATACGCGAAAATGTGAAAACCTCTACCTTGAGTTACAAAACATTATTTTTTATAGATATCCCACTCGCATCCCACTAAGCGACTTCCAAGCTCTTCAAAGGAAAGACCTAAGCTTTCTTTTGAGCAAAAAAAAAAAAAAAAAAAATAAATGGGCACATTTGGAAAAAAAATTCTTTTTCTAATTATTTGATAAAAAAAAATAAAAAAAAATTTTTTTAATTTTAAAAATATTTTTTTCTGGAAGATTGAAAAAAAAGCTATCAAAAGTATTTGGGACGAATTTTGTTAAAAGCAAAAGGTAATAAACTACATGTATTAGAAAAAACACCTATTTGCCGAAAACGTCAAATTTTAAACCCCTCTAGCTCAGAGAGTTCTTGACCGATCGTGTTAAAAAATTGTGTCTAAACTACTCTCTGCAAGAACTAACTTTGGTCCAAATTTCTTTTGAATCGAAAAAAAAGTTGGGTCACTTGACATGAAATCCCCCATATTTTATCTTAGAAACTTTAACTCATAACTATAACTTCAAACCTGCTACAGGGTTGTTCTAACATCATGTGTATATCTTGAAAATAAAACAAATGAATAGGAGCAGAGGCAGCGGGAGACTCCATTTAAACGAAATTTTACTTAATACGTGTCTTTAGGCTGGTTGACAGCTATTGACTTTAAATTAACTACAAAGTAATTGTAGAACACCGATGCTGGTGTTTATATATTAGATATGGGAGTAAGGATGTTACACAGACTTTCGGACAAGTGCGGCGATTTCCAGGCTGAGATTCTGCCGCGCAACTGAAAGGGATGACGAATGCATTTTAGAAAGCAGCGACACTACTAGAATTAGGATTTTTTCATTAATTCAACGTAATATTTCATAACGTAAATGAAATTTCACAAAAGCAAAAGAATTTATTAAATTTTTTTTCTTTACCGCAATAAAGAGTTTCATTACGATAATGTGTCATACTGTTTCATTCAATTTGTAACCTTTTGTCATTACACGAATGAAAACTTTTGTTGATCAAATGAATTAAAATCATATATTTCATGAAATATTTTATCGAATCAATAATAATTTTTCATTACTTTAACGAATGAACTACATTAGAACGATGACTTTCTTATATTATTTTAATGAATCATTTCACTGAGACGATGAAAAATTTTCACATTTTGAATGAAACATTTTTCATTCAGTCAATGAACTTATTTCATTTATCACATGAAACATTTCATTGCTAAAGTTTTTATGAATTATATTTTATTTATACAATGAAGTGCTACATTGGTTGAAATTTAATGTCATTTTTCATTATAATAATGTCAAAATTCATTACATATTCGTGAAGAAAATTCTTTCAGTGTAGTATCGGTAAAAAACCTGTTTTTTTCAAATAAAAGTTTCTTTCAACATTAACGGAAAAACATTAATTTCTTCTAATAAAAAGAAAGAATTCTAAGCCGAATTTGTAATTTAAAAAAAAAACATTTTTTTTTCTTGTCTATTTTGTTTGCTGTTGGTTAATCTTAAAGCCACAAATCACCAGTAGAAATCAAAGTTAAGTATACAAGCAGTACATCCTGAATAATATAGAAATTCTTTTGTTTTAATATTAAAAATTAAAAGATTTAATGCAAACTCAGCTTTGAGTGCAGTTAATTAAGCGATAAATTGAGAACATCAAATTTGGTTTTAAAATTATTATTCATTTTATTTTAAAATCGAATCGGTATACAGAGCAGAGATATTCATATTTTTTTTTTAACTTAATTCGTATAACATACCACTATCTTCCTGGGCTTTTACATAAACGCCAGCAAATGAAAACGTTGTAACACACAAAAATAACCAAAATAATTTTAAATTCATCTTTGTTAAATTATATCTTTACGTTTAATTAAAATTTATAATAAATTTTATTGATTAAGCACTTTAAGAGTTATCAGCGACGTTCATTCATCCTCGCCTGTAAACACACGCACGCACGAATAGACAAAACGTTATAAAAGATAATCTTTGTAGAGAGATAAAGTAAGACTTATATTGTATACTTTTTTTGTAAATTTCTTATTTATTAATAAACTGACAAAACTAACGTTTTCCTCGACAGTCTATCTAGAAATGAGGGTTGTGAGATCTGCAACTTCCTTAGCTCAAATCTATAAGCGGCGAATTATTAATACTTGCAAGTATTTTCAATTTAAATAAGAGCAAGCATATAAAAGAGCAGATTATTCTGATAAGAAAATAAAATTAATATATTCAACAATCTAAGCAGAGTTCAAGGCACAGTGGCTTAAAAGGCTCTAAAAGTAAAAACACATTTAAACATTTTTTTTTTAAATATTTATTTTATGTAAAAAGTTTTTTTTTCTAAAAATTACTTTCGTTTTAAATAATTTTTTTATTACATCAATTATTACACCTCATCTTAATGCTTAATTACTATAATAATAATAAAAAAAATTTATTAATAATAAATAGTTGTTTACTTAATTAATTTACATACAAAAACATACGTATTTTTCTTCAGTTTTTCTTTTATTTTATTTTTTTGTTGTTTTTTTTTTAATCAAAAACTTTTTTGCTTAAAATTAATTAAACACAAAGGCGCAACACTTAATTATAAATAATAAGAACTACATATTTATTTTTAATTTTTAAACTAAGCTTAAACTTAGTTTTGAATTGCAATTTTAAAATTTTGTGCAGTTAAGCTAAGTAAAAAGCTTAAATTAAAAGATCAGAAAGCTTTAGCAAAACAAAGTCCTTAAAAAGAAGGCAAAAAGAAAAAAAAACATAAAAAATAAGGCAATTAATATATTAAACATAATAAAGAAAGAAATTAATCTTTAAAACAAACACCCCTTCCAAGTCATATTCATACAAGGTGGCCACAAGATAAAAATTAAAAGAGTCGTTCTCTTACTCTTTTTTTTTATATGGAGTTTGACACTGAACTTGAAATTATTTTTCAGTTTTAGGGTCAAGCTTCATTTAAAAAAAATAAAGAGCAAGAGAACGACTCTCTTAATTATTTTCTTGCGGCCACCTTGTATGGATATGCCTTGACCCCACCAAATCATGCGGATCAAGACGTATGTATGTATATCAGGTGGTCTCAGTTAAGCTGAGTAACGGTATTTTGTTATTTTAACGTAAAAATTTGTTTTTTGTTGATGTGTCTTGTCTTGTATACATATACAAGCAACAACTTTAGTATTCTAAGAAAAGCTCGAAGGGTGTTCGTAAAGGATTTGTAAGTTTTTGTTATCTGTCTTTGACATTTGTATGACGATTTAGTTGTTTTTCTAGAACTAAGGCCACATGGTATACATGCGCCTTGGTGCAATCTTTTAAGCCGAAAAAATACAACAATTTAAAGGACCAAAACAACAACAAAAAAATAATTAGCTGATTTACTGATCAAATCTAGTGAAATTAGTTATCAGCAGGGCGCACGTTTATCAGGTGGCCTTAGCTAATCAGCTAAGTAACGGTATTTCGTTATTTAAATGTCAAATTCTGTTTATGTACTTTTTACTTTTTTACAAACAAATACTGTAGTACATATTATAAAAAAAGCTCAAAAAGAAGGAAGAAAGAATCTGTGAGTTTTTGTTATCTGTTTTGACATTCTTATGGCGGTTTAGTTGTTTTCGTAGAACTGATCCTACCTGATTCATACGCCTTGGCTATCAGGTTGACGCATCAGAGAGAGAATCATTGACTCTTTTACTTTTTTTCTTTTGTATATATGGAGTTTGACAACACGGTTGAAATCAAGGCATATCCATACAAGGTAGCCGCAATAAAAAAATTAAGAGAGTCGTTCTCTTACTCTTAATTTTTTTTACATGGAGTTTGACACTAAACTCGAAAAATTTTTCAATTTTGGTGTCAAACTTCATATAAAAAAAATAAAGAGTAAGAGAACGACTCTCTTAATTTTTTTAATGCGACCACCTTATACGGATATGCCTATATGAAATTATTTCTTTGTTTTTAAACCCTTATATCGATGGCTTAATATAGAAAGGGCATAACTCGATTTTTTCGTTACTTAACAGGGAAACAAAAATACTTCATAAAATTTTGTATAAATATAAAAAAGTTTTAAAGCAATTTTTAATGAAATCAGGCAAACAATTTTTAAAGAAATTTACATCTGTTTGACATAATAAGGAAAAAAAACGCTTATTTAAAAAAAGGAAATCGAGTTACGCCCTTCTTATATTGAGCCATTGATGTACTCCGTTTCATAGTAATTAGGCATAACAAGCCTGAATGATTGCTTTTTTAATTAATTTTCCTCCAAAAAAAACCTAAGTAACTCTAAAAATATGTTCTTTGTTACAACAAGAAACAACTTTAAATATAAGCGAAAAATTAAAAGTGCACTTCTTGACTTAATTACTCAAACAAAATACAAGGTATTTTTTCAAATAAAATTTTTTTATTAAAAAAAATTTGAGGGTCAAAAATTAGGGCTACCAAGAATTAATAGCTTTTCTGTAAAAACAAATTAAGTTTACTTTATTTTTTTGACATTATGGATTTAAAAAGACGACATGTATGCTTTGTGGGTATTTTAAATTTTGTTCATCTTGAGCGTTGGTTTTTCTGTTTGCAAGACATTGATCTATAATTTTATATATTTAAACAAAAATATAAACAATGTCAAATTTTACGAACGTCTGTATTTAAAAAGCGGGATAAGATAATAAAGTCCTAATTTTAATAAACTTAATTTAAAAAAACATTTATTTTTGCTCTAAAATCATTAATAATAAAAGTTATTATGGGTTTTTTTTATTATTTTTACATTGAGCTTTTTTGCATAATTTTTACCTACTACCTACTTTTCTTATTTTAAAAATGAAACCCGTGTTCAAATATTAAATATTTAAAAACAAAAACATTATAAAATTTTTAATATGTTAAAAACATATTTTTCATAATTTTTTATCGGGATTTTGTTGCACTCTTTCGTTAAAAATTAAAAAAAAATATTCCCCTTAATTTGCTAAGCATTCACGACTTTAATCATAATTATAAATAGTTTATAAATCTAAAAAGGTTTTAAAACGAAATTTTGTAATTGCAGCACTGAACAACATTATGATTGGTCAAAGTCAGTTAAATTTTTAATGTGCTTGGAGCAGGAATACCCAAATATTCCCTTGGGGGGCAACCTCTAATCGATTTTTATACGTGCATATGAAGGGTATTAACCACAACTTAAACATTTAAGGCAAATCACACAAAAACTGTAATAATTACCATGTTAATTTAAAATTAATTAAAGCTTTGGTAAAAAAATTAAAGAGAAAATGATTTTTGATAAAAATGAATTTTTTAAAAAAACATTAACTGCTGCATTTATTGCATGGCTAAAAATACAGTTTTCGTGTAGTTAATCTCTCTGCTCAGGTCTTTATTGGAACTTGTCATTAGCATGTTTAAATCCGGTGAGAATTCGTTCCCAAGGGCGTTGTTTGGAATTAATGGCTTAAAATTAGGCATTAAAATTTTGAAAATGAATTTATTTTTAAAAAGGCCTTTAAACATTTAATAAAATTTAAAACTAATTATCAAGTTCTTTCATAAAAAATTACATTTTCAAAAAAAAATCAAAGGAACTTTTTAAATTAGAAATAAGATTATTTTGCTTAAACTTTACCTTTTGAGTATTGAAAATCTGAAAATTCCAACAAATTGTATTAGGATAATAGTTAAACTATAAAAATTAATTTAATGCTTAGAAATTTGTTGTTGTTTTAAGACATCCTGCTAAAAGATTGTTGAGCATGCATTCCACTGACCAAAGAAACTGAATGTAAAGGAATGGATGTGATAGATGATGATGTTGTATTATTTTCTGTAGACGAAGAGGAAACAATGATATTGGTAAAACTATTACGACTGACATCACTTGAATCTGATAAGTCTAAACCTCCATGGGAATTATTCGTAATTAAGGGTGGCAGAGAAATTGTGGCCGAAGTTGGGAGTGGTGAGGAGGAGGGCGTTAGAACAGGTGCTGTGGCTGGTGATGTGTTTGAGGTTGGATTGGTGTGTATTGCATGCACTGTGATTATATTTTGTTTAAGTTGTTGTTGTAGTTGCAAGGGTAAGGAAGAGGTGACGTTTAGATTATTATGGATTCTTTGCGGTGTAAGAGACTGATGATTTAAATGTTGTCCATGATTTTGTTGTATTGCTGCATGTGGGTTTTGCTGCTGCTGCTGCTGTTGAGATTGTAAAATAAGTTGTGGCAAAGATGTTGTTGTTGTAGTGCCCGACATCGTTGTACTGGCCATAGATGTAGGCAAAATAAAACTATTATGAGCTGAGACCACAGTTTGAGGCATTGTTTTGATTCTTTGTAAAGTGGGCATTTGGCTAGATGGCTGTCCAGTACAACTTGTACTTCCGGCAACGTTAGAACCCGTTGTAAAAACATTAACAACTGTTTTTAAAACAAATAAATAAATTTTATAAAGGACTTAAGTAAAGAAATGTAAGGAAATAGTATTTAATTTTTCAGTGTGTTTCTTTAAAAAAAAGATGATTTTAAAAATTAGATTATTACAAGTTTAAACGTGATTGGAAAATATAACTTAAAGTATTTCCTTTTTAATTCAAAATAAACAACATGAAAAAATTTTAATTTGAAAAAATTATAACAAAATCCCACTACACCATTTCCAATTGTGTTTCAGAACCTTTTAATTGTAGTTTAGAAATTTCTAACTGTATTTTTGAAATTTTGAAATAAATTTCAGAAATTCATTATTTAATTTAAGAAATTTTTAATTCAATTTAAGACTTTTTTATATTATTTCAAAATTTTCTAATTAAGTTTTAGAATTTGAACATGCAAATAAATAAATAAGTTTCAGAATTTGGTAATTCCACCTTAATTGAATAATTCTAAAATACAAATTGAAAATTCTTAAAATTGGAAAATTCTGAAATACAAGTAGAAAGTTCTAAAATCGCATTAGAAATTTCTGAAATTAAAATAGAAATTTTAGAAATTAAATTAAAAATTTCTCAATATAAATAAGGAAATACTGAAATAATATTATATGAAATTATATTATATAGAACTAGGATTTTTGACAGGATTTATTATGCTGCCTTTTTTCATACCTTGAAATTTTCCATCTGCATTTTGTATCAACACGGATTCTCTTTGTATTTGATCTAATTGCACAATATTTCCGGGAGCTGTATTATTTGAGGATATGGATGAGGCAGCTGGGGTAACAGTTACCGTTGCTGATGATGCCGAAATAGGACCTAATGACGCCTGCGTCATACTTGATGTTTGTGTTGGTATGGTGGTCAACGTTAAAGGTGGAATAGTAGATGTGTTTACACAGCTATTACTGCTGACCATTGTCGACGCGCTGCTAATGTGATGTAAGCCTCTGATAGGCATTAAGTTGCCATTACCCGATGTTGCAGATGTCGATGTAGTTGCATTAAAGGTAAGTGTATTTGTTCGACTTGTTGTTGTATTGTTTTCATTACTATTAAGGTTATTTAAAACGCCGGAGGTTATTGCAATGGGAAGTTCATTTATGTTTTCCATATCGTCTGCCATTTGAATTTCATAACAGGCCAGTTCAGGAATAATTGGTCGAACCTTATTGCCATCGGGCCGGTGTGGGTTTCGACATCCACGACATTTGCAACTAATGCAAGATTTTGAGTCGACATAGCAGGGACAACGTTGCCCGCAACATGTTAGTTTTCCTGGAGTGGCAGTTGTATTACCACAGCGGCATCCGCGTTTTTTATTTTGGGGTTTTGACACAGGCCTCAGCGGATTGGGGCTTGTCGTGGGAATAGATATGTGTTTCTAAAAATTAAATTTTGTAAAAAAGTACTATAGTTATGACCAAATTTAATTACTTAAAATTATTTTGCAGTACTTTAAATTTTTACGACAGGAGTAAAAAAAAAACTTTTCTTCCTCTTTCCAATTTTCTTAACTAAAGAAATTAAAACCATTTAATTTATTACACAATTTTTAAGGGTTTATGGACCTACAATCACCAATGTTTAAGATTGCATTTTTTAGAAAAAATTGTTTCAATTCAATTTAGTATCTCGATACAAATTAGATATTTAAAAAAAAAAACAAATGTTTTCTTTTCTTTGTTGTAGGCCATTTTAAAAAAAAATTTATTTCTTAGTTCTTGCGAATGAATAAAAAATAAAAGTTTTGAAAGTAAGTCCAAGTTTATATATATACCTTTTGGGTGTTATCCTCATCACCATCTGTTTTCCTTTTTATTGTTATTTTATTACCAATGCCCGTATAGAGTACAGAATACATTGCCGAACCATTTGAAACGGTTTTAATTGGTGGAGGATTACGCATTTGTGTTGTGGATGGTGCACTATTAGAAGTGCTTGTTGTCGTTGAAGAACTAAAAGTGGGTGCGGAAGTTTTTGTTGTCTGCGTTGTAGAAAAAGAAGTTTTAAAAGTTGCCAAAGAGTTTTTAGTTTTGCCAGTGTTTGTAGTTGTATTAACAGTTGACGAAGCTGTGGTTGTTGATGAGGCAGCCAAGGCTCGTGCCTGAGCAAATTGACGATTAAGGGTTTGCAGACGGGCTGAAGCAATTGTAAGTGGTACTGCTGTTGACCCAGACGAAGAAACAACCGGCACCACAATTCCTCTTGCATTTGGTCCAATGTAAGTTATGTTGCCGGAATTTTTTAATTGATTCAATTGTATTAACTGTGAATGGGAGGCTGTTGGGTTAATTGGTGCCTGCTGTTCATGTGTGTTAGAAGAATTTAAAGCTGGTGTTGGCTTTGAAGAATAGTGCTTTACATGTTGATGTGATAAATTTTCTACTTTTAATTTTGGCGCACACGTTGTAGCTGGTATTGAGATTGGAGCAGTTACACAAGTGGGGGGAGTGGAAGCTTTAGGGGCTGCCTGCTGCATTCCTGTGGCCTTGAAAGTATGTTGTAAGGGAGCCAACGGTGTTGCTGCAGCTATCGAAGTTAAGGGTGTAATCAAGGCAGGCATATGCGAATGTTTCGCTAAGGGAACAAACATATGTTTGGGCAAATCACTATTAAAGGCATTTAAAATGTCATCGTAACTGGCACCCTCCGCAATTAAGTCTTGTACTGACACTTGAGGCACAATTACCGAGGGTATTGTAGAACTATGGTATTGCGCTACTTTTTGGCCGGTTAAATGGTTAAAAGCTGTACTACATTTTAAATGTTCACACAAACTCTTATAGCACAGTAGTAGGCAACGCATCTGTTTGTTTTCATTGTAAGTTTTAAAATCTTTGTTGTCCTTACAATAGCCACAGGCTGGATGCAAGATTTTCTGACCACGAACACATAGGCGGCAAACATTATGAAAACACTGTCCATTTTGAGGCACATATGGATCATTTAGCAAACGACTGCATACGACACAGGACAATAACTGTCGTAGACTAAGCAAAAGTCTCGACAATTCGGAACTTAAACTTGCAGCTGCGACATTTGTAGACTCCGTGGTTTGGAGTACCAATTTAGCAGTATTTACATATACACTGACAGCATTCATAGCACTTTACAAATAAACAATATTTTGTCTATTCTTAACGTAATGTAATTAAAACATTCTATAAAAAACTAAACTGCAAGAATAAATTAAATATTAAACTTGAAAATATTTCCATCAATTAACTTTTTTATCATCAACAATTATTTATTTTCACTTCTATATTTATTTTTGCTTCGTTTTGACACTTCTTCATTTATTCGATTTTTCATTGAACAGATTTTTCAGGACGATCCTTGTTGCAACTTTTATTGCAGTTTTGTTTTGTCAAATTGCACAGTATTGTTTAACTTTTTTTCATGCGAATAGTAAACATTTATTTATTTAAAAAGTTTGTAATTACATATTTTAAAAATGTAAAAATTATTTTGCCGAAATTTTCCTGTCTTTTGGCATTTCGTTTTGATATGGCATTTTGTTTGTGCTTCTTCTTGTTGCAATAGTAAACATACAATTCACAATAGTAACATATCAGTGTGAAATTGAAATATGTCAAGCAAATTGTAGTTGCACATAACGGCGGTTAAATTTTTAGCAAAAAAAAAAATATACCTATAAATCCAAAATTATAAAAAATATTTATACCTACATATATTTGTATCTATTCAAGTGTGTTTTAACTTTATAAAGAACTTAAATATAAACGATTCTGTTATAATTTTTACAAGAAATATATATATATTTTTGTGTCGATTTGTGATCTTAATATCATAACAGTGAAGCATTTCATCAAAAATTACTAGTTAGAAAAGCTTTGTGTGATTAGGGAGTGTGATATGTTATTTGCCACACGGCACAAAAGAGTGATTTAGAGAAAAACGATGAATAGTGCTGGTTTGATTCTTTTGGCACATACACGCAAGATCCCTTTTTAAAATAAGAACCTCTATAGAGGCATTTGTTTGAAATAAAACGTTAAGCTTTAAAAAATATATTAAAAGCTCTTGAGATTATCAGGTTTTTTCCGCTTTTGCTGCATTTGATGATTTCTAATTCTTAATTTTTCCTTTGAAATACAAAAAAAAACTATGTGCGAGTTAATTTTTTTTTTATTTTTTACGCCACAAAACCTACACATTTTTTTTTGTTTTGGTTCATGTTCTTTGGAATTAAATAATGCAAAAAGTAATTACATAAAAAAATAGTTTGTAAGAAATTGTGGATTTAAAAAAAGTTTTAAGCTTGATATCTTTCAATAAAATCAAGATGCCGAAAAATGGATTGCGGTTATAAGACAACAACAATTATTTATATACCTACATATAATAATTCCCAACTCAATTATTTAAAAATGTGTCGTGCGCCAAATTAAAAATCACACAAAGTTATGTATTTTTTCACGGTTTCAAAGGATTTATATTACCCTGCAGAAAACAGGACACACACGCATGTATGGACTAGTCCATAAAGGAGTAGGATTACTCCAAAACTAACCCAAATGCATGTAAAAAACATGGTCTTTTTAACATTATGATGTCCTAGGGCCGGACACTTAACCCAGATTTGCATTACGTCGGAGTAGTTTCAAAACTACTCTATCCTACCTACAAACAACGACAACTCGGTACGCAATCGTTAAAACACGAACGCATATTACTTAAGTAACTACAAGTTCTTGTTTGACAATGACATGGTCCATGACTGCATTACACAAGGACCATGTTGTAACTAGTCCATTTCAGCTAAAACGGACCATGTGGTCCAAGATTTTTTGCAGGGTAGTGATCACCACACACATGCATTCTTATGTTGTAATTTTGTTTGTTGTATGCCTTTGAGCACAATTATTTTTCTTTTATGGCACCAGGGTAACCATAATTAAAAGTTAAAATTCGAAAAAACTGCCTTCAAAAGTTTTTAGTTTTTAAAAAAATAACCTGCAAATGTTGTTTAGTTTCTCAAAAAAAAAAAAACATCTGTAGGTATTTACAATAAATTATTATTATTGCATTGTTATAAGCTTTAAATTATTTGATAATCTTTTTTTAATAGAGCAAAAGTTGATACATAGTAGTAGAAAATACCTACATACTATATGTATTATAAAAAACCAAATGTATTGGCACACAGAAAGAAAAAACAAGTTCAAAAATTAAGAATTATATTCTTGGTTTTATCCAAAATCGTACTTGAAATTTTTAAGTACGATCCGTAAACCTAAGTTTTTTCGTATTACCTAAAAAATCAAGCAGAAAAATATATATATTTTAACATTAAAAAGCAAAGTGTCCCGCTGGCCTAGAAGTAGCGCACTGGTGTTGTAGTTCCTTGAGTCCCTGGTTCAAATCTATGCTACGGCAGGTACAGAAAAAACATTTTTTGACCATATATATTAGATTTGTATGTATAAAATAAAAATTATATTTAAAAAACTTCTTATTTAATAAAGCTTCGTAGGTCTTAAATGACATTTCATTTTTGAATTAGTCTCTTTTCTTTCTAAGCTTACGTCAAGTACGGTATCGAATTAAAATCAATCCTTTTTTTGGCTGAAATGTGGCTAAAAGTAAGAAATTCGTACTAGATAAATCGTACTTGGTTAAGGAAATTGTGTATTTAATTTAAGAAAATCCGAACTTACCGTACTTTTGACACCGCTATGACTTGATTTAAGTAAAGATTGTTTGGTTTATTTTTTGTGTGTATACGCTATGAATAATCTTTCCTTTTTATTTGGATATTTAAACAAATGAGTAATTTTTTTTTTAATCTTAAAATTATTGGCACATGCGCTTTATTAGAACTAACAAAAATTTTAAAAAATAAAAGAAAATCATTCATGAAATATAAAAAGAAAAACCGGCAAATAGTTTTTGTTTACATATACCTACTTTAAATGTTTTTTTTTTTTGCATATAAACAAAGAAATATATAAGAAAATTTTCTAAGAAAAATCACATTTAAAGAAAAAAATTGTAATAATGATTTCATCCACAGAGATTTTAAAAAATATAAAAGAAGAAAAAAAAATTAAAATACTCTACGATACTAAACACATAAACTTCTACTTATTTTTAATTTATACAAATAAAACTAAACCATTTATTTTGATTTCTAAATTCACTTTGTAATTGTTATATAAGTCTTATACAATTACTTGTGCAATCTTATTATTCTTTTTCGCCTTTTACTGCCGAAATTTCACAAAGAGGTTTAATATCATTGGACATAAGGAGTGTAATTTGTCAACATGCTCCTGCAAAATTACAATTAAAATTTTGTCCTGCACTTTGATGGCAAAGTTTTTTTCGGCAGACAAATACTCGCATTTTTACCCGATAAACTTTTTCTCAAACGTAAAAATATCATTTTCTCTTAGAATAAAAGATCTTAAAAGAATTCTCTTAATTTTAATCACCGTCAATTGCAAATTTTTGGCCCAGCGTTGACCAACGAGAGCGGATTTTTTAAGAGAATGTGGGTGCTTTTTCGCTGTGTTTATTATTAAAAAAGCAATGCAATAACTCTTCTGTGTTGTTGTTATTCTCTCTTTGGTATGTTTTTTAGGCACTCGTGTTGTGTACATGTAAAACCCGATTATTGTTCGTCCCCCGGAGACACTCTTGGCTTACATTGATTTGGCTCATTATTGGTGTAAATTGTTTGCGTTTGGTGCCTGGTAAGCGAAAAAATATTTTTTTCACATTTGAAAAATGTTAATTCAAAAACTTGCCTTAAATAAATAAAAAAAAAAAAATCAACCATCGCCAAATGTATCGTATTTGACTTCGATTTAAATTAGGAGCTTTTTCATTATAAATTTGATTCTTATTGATTGTAGAAATTTAACGCTAGATTCCAGCCGGTCAATCCTCGAATTTATAAAGGAATCAATAGAAGAGAATATCTGTTGAATATTTTTTTTACGGTCAACTTAATCGGAGCAAATAATTCTATTAACTATGGAACGTCTTCGCACCACGTTAGCTCTTTGTCAACTTACAGCTTACAGTTCTACCTAAAGGTTAAACGACAATTAGGGAAACAACTCCTCTATTTGCCTGTTCTGAAGAAAGCTAAGAGAACTGGAAAGACGGCAGTGCAAGGAAGTTGAGGTTTATCAAAACAGAAACGACGCTAGAAACTTCTACCAGCGGTTAAAACGATAATCAAGTGAAAGGCTTGCCTACTGGCATAAGTTCGTGTGGAGATGAAAATGTGAGTCTGGTGACTGCCACGCCGGGTGTGCTAAGGTTTGATAACCGTTGAAGAATCGGGTGAAGAAAACAAACCACTACTAATCATTGCAGGTAGCTAGGTAGGGCTAGTAATGCATACCAGGGGCGGAAAAATAGAGAAAATAAAAAGAAAATATCAATATTAGTTTTAGACTTTCTATAGAATAAAGCTAGGAAATAGTTAAGAAAGGTACATTAAATAATCATAAATCGCCCAAGAACAGAAGTACTAGCTACCGCTCGCTAGCAATTTAAGGCCCTTAGCGTACCCTAACATCTCAAAATAGCCCCAGTACAATAAAGCCGATAAATGGTTCACGAAGTGTTCGCCAAAGTAACGGCGCCGTCTCCTGATAAGCGACGGGCATTGGCAGAGCAGGCGTGTCATCGTGAGCCCTACAGAAATTTCAATATCCTGCAGGCTGTGGCTCAGTCTAGCACCTGATTGCCTTGTCCTTGAAACGTCGCTCGATCCTACTATAGAATTCGCATAGGAGGGGAAAAATCGAGGCATCTACCATATTGGAATTTGCCCCAGATCCCCTTCGCACCAATTCATCTACAGTTTCATTTCCGGATATCCTAGAGTGTCCTGGAACCCAGCAGAGTGTAATACCTTCGAGGTGCTGGAATGATAATCTGCAGTCCCTGACCGCCTTTGATCTCATCAGATTAGAACTCAATGCCCTAAAAGCAGCTTGGGTATCCACATAAATGTGGAGCATAGAAGCATGTCCGATGATTGGAACCTCAGCATACTATGTTCGATTCATAAGGAGGGAAACAAATTCGTTTGCGTCAACCAGTTATCGCAGAATAAATCTCCTATGAATTGCTTATCAGTCAGTATGTTGTGCAAAGCATTGAAGCCAAAAAATTTTACGAATGACTCTGAGTGATGCTAGATTCTCAGTAAAAAGGAAAAGTGACTTCTTCAAACCTATCACCACTAAAATAAGTCGACAGGGCGACAGCTTATACTGCGATTTTTTAACGCACTGAAGGAGAAAATATTGGAAAAGTCGAAGTTAAGAAACAGGCGTAGTGAACACCAAAGATAACATCCGGAAGGTAAAGCATGAGGTAACTGATATATTCCCCAGAATTGAAAAGGATATATCGAAGATTTGTCTTATTGTTGACATGGATAAAACTAAACTCTGCTTGTAACTGCAAGGCAAACGTCGCGAACACGGAAAGCCGCTTTGTAAAGGCCAAAAATTGTAACGTCGAGGTAGCAGAGAAGCTTATATACTTAAGCCCCATTATAAACAGAAATAATGATCAAGGCGAAGGACAGTTCTGCCTGTTGCTTTTTTGAACTAAGCAGCTAATTTAAGAACAGAGCCTCTCAGCTCGTTTTAATAACAGTATAAAGACTAAAATGGCCAACACCCAAAAATAGATACAAACTTAATCCCTGTTTTGGTCGGCTTACTTACTTAGATGGCCATTAGCCGAACTTAGAATTGATCTCCAGGCGCTTCAATCTTCTGCGCTTCTTCTCCAATTTCTGACAACAAGTTTCGAGATGTCTTTCTCCACTTGATTCTTGCATCGGAGTTTCGGTCTTCCTCTTCTGCGTGATCCGTCACCAGGTTCGTACTCAAATGACTTTCAAACTGGAGCATCTTCATTCACTCTCACAACATGACCTAGCCAGCGTAAACGTTGAATTTTGATACGCGTAATTATGTCAGCGGTGGCAAACAGCTCATACAGCTCACGATTCATACCATAACAGTATTCTCCCTCCGTTAACGCAGATTGGTCCATAGATTTTCCGAAGAATCCAAGCACTGCCTCATCTTCTTTTGCAAGTACCCATGCCTTAGAACCATATAAAAGTACGGGTAGTATCAGTATCTTGTAGAGAGTAATTTTTGCTTGTCGGGAGGTGGCTTTACTTTTAAACTGCTTACCTACTCCAAAGTAGCATCTATTAGCCAATCTTGTTTTTTTTTATCTCAAAACTGTTAATGGCGGTGTCGAGATAGATAAAATCATTGACTATTTTAAAGGTGTAGTTTTCAACTTCCACAGTCTGCCAAAGTCTACTGGACATCTTGTGCGTTGGTAGCATCAACTTCGTTTTATTTGCACTTACTACCAGACCTACTTTGGCTGATTCTTCTTCGGCTTTTTCAAAGTTGGAAGTTACTGCTTGCAATATTCGCCCCATGATGTCGATATCGTCAGCGCAAGCAAGTAACATGTGCTGTTTTGTGAATAGTGATACATTTCTATTCACATTAGCGTCTCGTGTAACATTTTCTAAGAGGATGTTAAAAGATCACATGAAAGACTGGCTCCTTCTCTGAAACCTCGTTTCGTACTGAAGGCCTCAGAAATATTCCTGATTATCTTATCCGGGGATTGTGTATCAGTTAAGGCCATCCTGCAGAGTCGTACTAATTTTGCAGGGATACCAAACTCAGACAAAGTTTGAAACACTTTTAAACGTATGGGGTTGTCGAAAGCGGCCTTATCCTATGTGCCTATCTGTCTTTCTTGGATATTTTCCAGGATTTGGCGTAGTGTGTATATCTATCTGGTCGATGGTGAATTTGCCAGGTCTAAAGCCGCATTGATATGGCCCACTTATCTCGTCGATTTTTAGCTTCATTCTTTTGCGCAATACGCTGGATTGAATATTATAACATTCAGTTTTGATCACTGAGAGAAAAAACACCAATGTGATGGGTATCTTAAATTTGACATGGCTTAATATAAAGCGCCATAACTTGTTGCTTTTTGTGTTTTATTTTAACTAATGGTTTTCGAATACAAAGAAAGGATTAAAAAAAACTTACGCCTTTTTAAAACAACCGAATCTTATAATCTCTTCTAAAACTATTTGAAATATTTAACCTACTTAAAATACAACAAAATTGTTACCATTATAAACACTTAAATTGTTCTCAATACAATAATCCCAATTGTTTTGCATTATTAAATTTGAAAATGTATTTAAATTTTCAATGAGGCATTGAATGTACAAAGAACTTTAATGCTGTTAACTATATCACTTGTGTCTTCTTGGGTACGGTTTAAATACTTACTTGAAGTTTATTTGTAAAATGAATTTTCTATAACAATATCTGTTTTTAATTAAATATTATTCTAATTTAATAAATAATAAAATGTATGACATACAAACGAAAAGACAATTTAACATATAAAGCTCATTTGTCATCACTCTCATTTTAAATCAATGATCAATGTGGACAAAAAAAAAATAATAAGAAAAAAAGAAAACTTTTATCGTTCAAGAGATACACGAAGAAAATTCTCTTCGTTTTTAATCGTTTATTAATGATAATGTGTGCCCAGTGTTTTTTACAGGGAAAATCTGCGTGAGGATTTAAAATGAAATTTTCTTATTGGAAAATTGAATTCAGTTAGTGTTTCATACTCGTCGAGTGTTGTTCTCGGTTTCTTCTCGAGGATTTGTTGTTTCCTAGCAGAAAATCTTCCTTTTCATTTTTTTTATAAATTAATATACAAGAAAAAAATTATATACATATATAGAGTTTGGTGCACATACTATTTCCCCCCATAAAACCAATGCATATATAAAATCGGAGGATTTAAAAAAAATATATAAAGTTGAAAGTGAATAATCGTAAAGAAGCAAAAAATATCGGAAATTTTGACCCCAATTTATAAAACGTGTTCTTAATAAACGTCGTTATAACAAGTATATTTGTACAAAATTGGTAAAGGAAATTTTGAAATTTCATACATATTTATTAATAAAAATTTATGATAAAAGTAATTTTAAAAGAAGTTACATAATGAAAAAAATTGTATTTCACAAAATGGCATTTTTTTTAAACATAAATTAACCAGCAAAAACGTTATTAAAAGATAAAATAAAAAAAAATATTTAAATTGTTATTACAAAATTACAAACAAATTGCTTTAAAAATGCAATAAAATTTGTAAAATTAAAAAAAATACAATAAAAACTAATGGCTAATAGCGAAAGCCATAAAATAAAAAAGTGTGCAAAAATTGCAAGAATTTTGATAAAAAAAAAACTTGTGCAAGAAGGCAAGACAAGGCAGACATTGTGAAAACCATCTCGGAAAATCTAAAAATCTTTTAAAGCATATGTGTTTGTGTTTCTGAGACTGTAGTAGAGTTCTACTGCCGCCGCTTTTTATTGTTGCACACAGTTTAACGAACTGAGTTCATTTCTATTTTTGTATTTCTGAAATAACCATTGACAGCATGTATATATCACCAAAAAAAGAAAAAAAAAATACTGCACAAGAGCCAAAATACTTTTTTTTTAATATTTTATTTATTCATTCTTTTTAGCCATGTTTTCGGTTCATGATCATTATGTTTTCTCTTGTTCTTTGATAATGTGTGGTGTGGTTCATGTGAGTGGTGTGCCATGCCATTGAAGTATCCGTTTGACCACTTTCTTTTCCACCTCTTTTGCCAACTCATCCATCCACCTTCTGCTTTTTCTTCTGTGTTTATACAAAAAATTGTTCAAGATAAACATTTTTTCTTTATAAAATAAAATTTTAAATATTATAGCTTTTGTTTAAATTTTAAGGAAAAATAAATAAAAAATATATACAATTTTGCATTAGGGGTTTCCGGCACTGATACTTAGATACCGGTTATAAAACTATTTTAAATTATTATTGAAAAGGGTACAAAAAAAATCAAAACAGTTGAATAACGAAAAATGGTTTGTTGAGTTTTTTTTAAAGGACTCTTGAATGTTTTGTTTTGTTTATAATAATTCTTAAAAAGTTTATTGAAGAGTATTACATAAAGGCAGAAAATATTCAGGAGTTTTTTTTAAGAATTTGGTTGAGGTGTCTACTGATGATTTGGTGTAAGAACCAATGAAATGCATATGGACACAGTTAACCTAAAATAAACCTTTTAAATAAAGTATTTAAAATATTATTTTTTGTTTCATAAATAATTTTTTTAACCCCATTTCTTATTCTTCTCTTGTTAACATAGAAGAACTTTGTTAAATTATACATTTTCTATAAGGCAAAGAGTACAAATTCTCCGACATTTTCAAAATTATTCAAAAAGCTGTTTATATTGCTTTAGCAAATTTTTATATTAAAAAATTTTTGCACTTAATCAATTTAAAATGTTTTTGGATATATGTATATTGGAATGACTGTATGTATGTACATTTGTTTATCTATGTGCATAAGTAGGTTAACATTTAATTTTTTATTTGTATTTGTTTATTTAAGGAAAACTTTGTTTTTTTATAGTGAATATAAATGTTTAGTTCTAGAAATTTTATAAATTTCATTTTTAAAAAAATTTATGCAAAAAATGTATCCAAATATAAATCTTTTTTTTAAGTAGTTTGCATCGCATAAGGATGACAGCTAGTATTTGTTCCGTGTTAGAAATATTTACGTTTGATATTTGAAAAGACCTGGATATTATTTATAATTTTCTCATATATATATCCTTATATGTATATATCAGTTTGCCATTTAGTTTTAGTTAGAACGCTAGTTAAAATCAGCCAGACTTATTACCTTAAAAACCGAGATACAGGGTGTCTGGTGGCTGATTTATATTTTCAAACTTAAATAAAAAAAGTAATCATTGACACAAAGTTTTATTAAGAGCATTGAACGATTGAATAGAAATGTGGATTTTATTTTTTAAAGAGTATGTCATCCAGACGTCTTACGTCGAGTTCAAAACGGAGCCTTGTGTTCTGCGTCACACGATGCAGTAAACTTGGTTCAATTGAGCTGATTTCTCGACGAATATTTTCCTTTAAAGCCTCAAGAAATTAAGGATTGTCATTATAAACCATCTCTTTAAGGTAGCCCCATTAAAAGAATCCATGAGAGTTAGATCGGGCAACCTAGGTGGCTATGGGATGTCCCCAAAGAGAAGAGAAGTTTTTGGAGAAAATTTTCCCGAGGCAAATTGATCGAAGCTCTTGAAACCACGTGTGTGAAGAGTACGATGGATGAGCTCGCAGGTTTGGCAAAAAGAATTCTGTAATCATGGGTCGATAATTTTCGCCTGGCCTCAAGAATTTTCTTATGGGTGAATAAGGCACATCAAACAGTTACCCCGGGGCAATGAAATATTTTTTGATGTCTTAATCGAGAGTTGCGGGACTTGGAGCCCAGTAGTTGTGCTTGCTAACGTGACTGTTTAAGTAAAAATAAGCCTCATCGCTCCAAAAAATGGGACTAACAGTGCAAAAACGCTCCAACATCGTTTTACAAAAATGTTTGCGTAAATCAAAGTAATTTTCTTTCAGTTTTCGAACGATTTGAATTTTAAAAGCATGAAACTTCAGATCCTTTTTTAAAAGTTCATGAATAATCGCTCTTGAAAGTCCCAGTGAGGCAACTTTTTCTCGTATTGAAAGTCGCAGATTTTCAGGTAAACTGCTTTCAACCATTTCAAAGTTTTCAGGAGTTCTTGAAAATCGACTGTGCCCTGGCCCTGGGGCAATCATAGCCGAAGCACTCGGTCCATCACGTATTCGCCGAATACCGAACTTTGAACAAAATCTACAGCGAACGCGCGATGCTCACTCGAGCACTGTGACTGATTTCGCGTAAAGTTAAAGTAGCGTAGTCGCCCTCTTTGATCATAAACTGTCGGTTGCATATGTATTTTTCCAAAAGGTTAGAAAAATTTACAGGCAAATTCAGCTTTGGTTTGGTTAAAAGGCCTTTACGCCATTCTTTATCGAAAGCTTAAAAGACATCAATAAAAGCGCAGAGAAATATTTCTTCTCTTCATACTTTTCTTATAACTTGTATCAACCTGTGGGTTTGTTCGTGATTGCTGATTTGGAATGCAGTTGTTGTCACTTAAGGTAGAGGTCAGCAATTTAAGCAATTTTTCGAACAGACTTGTAGGCCTGTAAGACGTAACCTTCAAAGGTTCCTTTCTATCCAGTGTTCTGTAACTTTAGTGAGAACTTCTCGCATCGAAAAGTTTATAGTCGCCTTGTAAAAGACAGGATGAACACGATAAACCTATTTATTTTAACTTTTAGCGTTGTATAATGAAAGTTTATGTATTATCTAAGTCACACTGTTAAAAATCGGAAGACTATGACAATAAAAAAAATTTTCTCGCTGCGAAAACTTCTCGCAAGTTACAGAACAGGGGGGCAGGCTTAGAAATCATTTTTACTAAGGAAACTTTCCACATTTGCTGCTAAAGGTAGCTCTATAAGCATTTTGTTACTGATTTTATAAAATGCAGGAGTTTTTTAGCGTTAAATTTATCAGTAGCATCGAAGATATTTAAAACAGGGACCGAAAATAACAGTTATTTTTAAAATTTGAAATCAAAAAGTCAGGTGGATATAATTTGTCTATCAGATATTTGAATACAGCATATTGATGCTGTTATGCTAAGGAATAATAAACTTAAAAGACTTTAATTTTTTTGACTTTTTTCAAAAAAGTCAAAATATAATAGTTATTTTTTGACTTTTATTCTTTCGGTCAGAAATAAAAGTTAAAATTTGACTTTTATTTTTTAAGTCAAAAATAAAAGTTAAAATTTGACTTTTATTTTTTAAGTCAAAAATTAAAGTTAAAATTTGACTTTTATTTTTTAAGTCAGAAATTAAAGTTAAAATTTGACTTTTATTTTTTAAGTCAGAAATTAAAGTTAAAATTTGACTTTTGTTCCTATTGAAAGCAGATGTAAAAAAAGTTAAATAAAATATTAATTAAATATTAACACAGTTTTTATTTTTAGAATTATAAGTACATGTTGTATTTGTATTAAAACAAAAAGGAAAAAAAATATAATAGAGTACATATGTATATAAAAACAGAAAGTTAAGGAGTTGGTGTTTTGCATATTTTGCTCTGAAAATACAAATTACATTTAACTTTTATTTTTGACTTAAAAAATAAAAGTCAAATTTTAACATTTATTTTTGACCGAAAAAATAAAAGTCAGATTTTAACTTTTATTTTTGACCGAAAAAATAAAAGTCAGATTTTAACTTTTATTTTTGACTTAAAAAATAAAAGTCAAATTTTAACTTTTATTTTTGACCGAAAAAATAAAAGTCAAATTTTAACTTTTATTTTTGACTTAAAAAATAAAAGTCAAAAAATAACTATTATATTATGACTTTTTTGAAAAAAGTCATAACTGTTACGGTCATTTTTATACCCTTCACATAGTGATAGGGTATATATCACTTTGTCATTCCGTTTGTAATTTCTTTATTATTCATTTGCGACCCCATAAAGTATATATATTCTGGATCCTTATAGATAGGGAAGTTGAAATAGCTATGTCCGTCTGTCCGTCTGTCCGTCTGTCTGTCTGTCTGTCTGTCTGTCCGTCTGTCCGTCTGTTGAAATCAAGTTTCCGGAGTCAGATAAAAAGATACAGATCAGTAAATGGTGTCAAACGATTACAAATATCCCGCTAACAATCGCTATTTCAAATCAGCCAAATCGGTTCACTATTGACCGAGATATAAGCGAAAACCCAGAGTAACCCATTTTTTTTAGGACAAAATCCGTGCATATATCCCTATATATCTCAGTAAGTATAATCACTCTTGCCACAAAACTTGGCACGGATACTCCTTAAGAAGGGACCTAAATAATGGAAAAAGTTTTTTCAGATAGGACCAGGGAAAGGGGTATTTTTCCTACAATTGCACAAATTTGGTGAAATATTTTATGCGCTATATCTCAGAAACTATCACAGCTATCGACATAAAATGTTCTACAAAAAGTAATTGTACGCAAAGATCTACACTTTAAAGAAAAAATTTTTTGAGTGGGGGCAAAAAATGGGGTAGCTCCCATACAAATCGACAATTATTATAAAATATTCGATACGCTATATCTCGGAAACTGTAACAGATATCGACTTAAAATGCTCTACAAAAAGTGATTGTACGCAAAGATCTACACTTTAAAGAAAAAATTTTTTGAGTGGGGGCAAAAAAAGGGGTAGCTCCCATACAAATCGACAATTATTATAAAATATTCGATACACTATATCTCGGAAACTATAACAGATATCGACTTAAAATGTTCTACAAAAAGTGATTGTACGCAAAGATCTACACTTTAAAGAAAACATTTTTTGAGTGGGGCAAAAAAAGGGGTAGCTCCCATACAAATCGACAATTATTATAAAATATTCGATACGCTATATCTCGGAAACTATAACAGATATCGACTTAAAATGTTGTACAAAAAGTGATTGTACGCAAAGATCTACACTTTAAAGAAAAAATTTTTTGAGTGGGGGCAAAAAATGGGGTAGCTCCCATACAAATCGACAATTGTTATAAAATATTCGATACGCTACATTTTGGAAACTGTAACAGATATCGACTTAAAATGTTCTACAAAAAGTGATTGTACGCAAAGATCTACACTTTAAAGAAAAATTGTTTTGAGCGGGGGCAGAAAAAAAGGGGTAGCTCCCATACAAATCGACAGTTGTTATAAAATATTCGATACGCTATATCTCGGAAACTATAACAGATATCGAAATGAAATGTTCTACCAAAAGTAATTGCACGCTAAGGGCTACGCCTTAAAGAAAAATTTTTTTGAGTGGGGGCAAAAAATAGGGTAGCTCCCATACAAATCGACAATTATTATAAAATATTCGATACGCTATATCTCGGAAACTATAAAAGATATCGAAATGAAATGTTCTACAAAAAGTAATTAGGCAAGAATGCCTACGCTTTGAAGAAAAATTTTATTGAGTGGGGGCAAAAAAAGGGGTAGCTCCCATACAAATCGACAATTATTATAAAATATTCGATACGCTATATCTCGGAAACTATAACAGATATCGAAATGAAATGTTCTACCAAAAGTAATTGCACGCTAAGGGCTACGCCTTAAAGAAAAATTTTTTTGAGTGGGGGCAAAAAATAGGGTAGCTCCCATACAAATCGACAATTATTATAAAATATTCGATACGCTATATCTCGGAAACTATAAAAGATATCGAAATGAAATGTTCTACAAAAAGTAATTAGGCAAGAATGCCTACGCTTTGAAGAAAAATTTTATTGAGTGGGGGCAAAAAAAGGGGTAGCTCCCATACAAATCGACAATTATTATAAAATATTCGATACGCTATATCTCGGAAACTATAACAGATATCCACATCAAATGTTCTACAAAAAGTAATTGGAACACAAGGCCTACGCTTTAAAGAAATAAAATTTTCGGGTGGGGGATGAAGAAGGGGTAGCTCCCATACAAATTAACAATTTTTATAAAATTTTCGTTACGCTTTTTCTGGAAAACTTTTACAGCTATCGACTTCGAATATTCTACAAAAAGTAATAATCAAATAATTTATACATTTTGGAAAAAAAGTTGGAGAAGAGCAGCGGGACTAGAACATTTAATAAGTTTTATTAACCTTTAAATATGGATAATGTCGAAAACTTTTAAAACTTTCGACCTCAAATCTTCATCTATTTCTATTATTCATATGAACGTTAAAATTTTGTTATTTTTTCTATGGGCTTTAAAACTCGCACAAGGTATTTTTTTTATTATATTATTTGCAGTACAAAATTACTCGGATGGGTATATTTAAAGACCAATGTGAAGGGTATATAAGATTCGGCACAGCCGAATATAGCGCTCTTACTTGTTTTTTGTCATTTCTAGTCCAGGATCCTTTAAGATTAAGAAGAGATGGTTTTGTGATGGCAGGCTTTCTAAGACCTTTGGCCGATCGCCATATATAATAATTTGTCTGAAGAGTTGATGCTAGGCCATCCAGGTGTTTCTCAAGTGATGCTATTCAACCATGTATGTATGCTTCTAGCAAATTTCTTAGTTGGTTTGTACATTCCTCCAGCTTAGTTTTAAGCTGGGTCGACCCATGCACTTAATAATTAAAGGTGACTTTAACGATAGCGAACGATCGCAGTATCGTTATATTTATTGTAAATTTATTTTAACGATACGAATATTGTTAAAATAAGTTACTCACTACCAATGTGAATACTCTTTGGCTTAGAATTAACAAAAAAAGATATTTTGCTTTTTTAAAAGTAGTTTTTCCTAATTCTCATATCTGGGTTTTTGTTTAATTGGTCTACATTTATTTAAACCCACAAATACACGTCAAAAGCAAATTAACATATCCCCAGCCACAAGACAGAAGTCTAATGACGTCAAACCGCTCTCATAAGGTGATCAGCAGGGTAACCGAAAATATGCAAAATTATATTTTTTCTTGTGAACAACATTAGCCCATAATGTTGTTATTGATCCGTTTCAGCACTTTTGCAAATTTTTTTGTATCGGTTTGATAGGGCATATTTTTTCATATTTTGCATATAACAGCATATTTTGAAATATTTTTCTTTTTAATCCCGTTTTTAAAGCATTTTTTGATTTTTTTTATTTAATTTAAAAAACTCTTTTAAATGCTCATTGTCATCTTTTGTAAGTTTTAGATTTGATTTAATTATTTATTTTGGAGCTTAACCCAGTAATATTATCATCCGTTTTAAAAATCTCGCAAAATTTTGTCAGCAATTTGTTAGGGCATGTTGTCGCATATTTTGCATATAACAGCCTATTTTGGCATATTTTCCTCAAAGAGCATAATTTTTTCCGTTTAAACAGTATTTAACATCATTTTGGTTTTCCTCCTTTATTTTGTACCGAAATATTTTAGCAATGTTAATTCGTTATTTCCTTAGTGCAACTTAATTTTATATGCTGCGTTTTTCTATCATTCCTCCGTGTTCATTAAAATCAATTCATGGTTAGTGCTTATTCAACAGATGTCTATGGCATAGTTGTCAAATAAGCCCTTAATAAGCCTACTTTAATTATTATGAATACGAGGGTATATTTTTAATTTGTTGAAACATATTTTATTCTGCAAAACAATGCAATGATTTGATTGGCAATTTAATTGATAAACAATTTCTCTTTAATATTTTTTAGGATCTTAGTTCTTGTTTTAGTTTATTTTAATATGCATTTTTTGGTTAAAGGATAAATTCCGTCACTTTAAAAACGTTATATGCAGATGAAAATGTTAAAAGCATTTAAAATTTAAATAATATTTTTTACTTATTTAAAACAAAAAAAAAAATCTGAAACAAATTAAAAAATACAAAATTCTACCAAGCTCTCATGTTTTTAAATTAGAGGCTGTTTGTCAGTTTTGTTTTAACAAAATTTTTTTTTGCACATTTGTTGAAAAAATAAAATTAATTACCTAATATTCAAAATAGTTTTTGTTTTATACTTTGTAGTTTAAAAAAATATATAACTGATTTAAAATATTTTTTTTTGCCGGAATATAAAAATAGGACGTGACATTATTTTTAAAATTGTATTTAAATGTTTTAGAGTTTATTTCAACAAACTTGAAAAAGATGTTTTTGTTGTTTTTTTTGTGCATCAGCAATTTGTTTGTAATCAAAATAACAAAGTGTTTTCAATGAAAGTGAAAAATAAATTAAATTAAATGTAATTTGAAGGTAAATATTTAATTGATTTTGTTGATGTGAAATGTTAAAGAAGACAAGTGTTTTTAAAATAGATAAATGAATGAGTAAAAAAATTGCAAACATCTGTAAATATTGTATGATTGGAAATAAAAATTAATTTAAAGAGAAATAATAAAAAAAAGAAAGTTGCCTTCTTAACTTAAGCACTTTACAAAAATTCAGATACCGAACAAAATAATAAAAAAATTGTTTTAAACCAACGATTGCTAAACGAGTATGTCGGGGCAACAACCACCGCCAAATGGACCACGTGGCTGGAATCCACGTGCAGCATCGCCGTCATCATTTACGTATCGTCCTCCCTCTCCTTGGACCCCAGTGGCTCCCAGTCCTCCCCCAATTATATCTGGATCACGTAGACCATCAATGCCATCACCAGCTACCGTAAGTCCTACTCCTTTTAATCATGCCATGTCACCAGGGCCTACTATCTTACGTGGCACAAGAGGTACAAATAATATTCCACATCCACGTCCTCAATGGCCTCCACAATCGCCTTTAGCAGGCAAAATGTCTTCTTCGCCCTACCAACCTAATTTCTATTCAAACCAAACGGGAGCTCAGAACCAGCCTTCGCTTACACAATTGCCACCCAAGGTCTGCCCATCGCCTACAGCCTATGTAGGATCTAATGGTCCAAGACCATTTCGACCAGTCCAAAATCAAAATTCATATGGCGGCGATGCAACCAGCTCTTTTCAACTTTCACCTACACCATCACCGATTGTCTGCCAGACTCCCATCTCTGAGTTTATGTATGGCAGCAATCGTCAAACTCCGATGTCTCATGCTTACGAAACACAACAACAACAATATTCGCGACAACAACAACACTACGGAGTATCAACAACATCGATGCAACAACAACAACGTCCTCAATCACAAAATCAATATGATTTTGTTGGTGTACCGCTAGAGCCTCCACAACCTAAATCGTATGTTATTTATGATGATGAAGAGGAATATGGTCCATCAACGGCTGAAATCATAGCCAATCAGTCACAAGATTATGTCGATGAGAAACTTGCCGAATATCAAATGACGATTTTGCAATTGCAAGGTAAGTGGAAATTTATAAAAGTACTATAAACCTTATAAATTTTTTTTAATTTAGCTATGTGCCTCTTACGTTGCAATTTTATAAACAAAATGTGTTGATCAAGTCGGCACATTTTTTTGTTATGGTATCTAAATTTCTTTTTATAAACCTTTCAAATATGTACTCAGGGTTTGTTGTTGATTTAAGTTTATTCTGATGAATTTCATTGGTTTTAGCACCAACTCTTTAATGGACTTAAAACCAAGTTTTATAAAAACTTCATAAATATTTTATGCTTAAGTAAATTAAAATTAATAAACCTAATGAGAATTATATAAAAAAACCTGCTTTGTGGTGATAATCAATTATTTTTTTAAATATATACCCTTTACAAATAACCTCTCGGAATAAACATTTTTATATATAACTTGCTCAAATGACACTCTATCTCCATCTCTTTCAAAGTTTTGCGTTTTTGCCAAACTATTGCCCTCCGGGTACCCTACTGAATATTGATATGGTGGTTTCGTTTTTCGACATAGTCTTCGTGCAAATGTTCTTCCTAAAGCAGCATTTTGGGGGCAAAATACCTGGAACATGACTCTTTTCTTATTTCGTTTTAAAGTAACTTCCAAAAACTTCAAGCATTTACATTATGTTACTACAAACTTGTCTCTTTTTTGTTTTGGTTTCGTTGTTTATTCTTCTGACTGTCATTATAATGGCATATACGAAAGAGAATAAAGAAAAATAGAAGAAAAAATTAAAACGACAAAAGAGAAACGTCAAAAAGTAACATGAAAAACAGAAATCGTGTTACTTTTGTAACGTCTCTGCCTTCTCTACTCCCTTCGCCCACAAATAAATGTAACACTTTACAGTAACGTGTTACAAGTAACATAGTCTGAATGCCGTGATACGTGAGTCTTTTTTTAAATAGAAATAACCAAATTTGTTTGAAAATTGCACCACTATTGATCGCCCCTTCTGTACTACGCGTTTACCCAAAAATCAAGTTAACCTCACTTAAGAAAGTTACCCTAACCTAAATACACTTTTTGCGTACAGCGGAAGTTAGTAATAAATAGATTGTGGTGTAGGGTTATATTATGGTAAGGCTTTGCCCACGCGAGTCCCAACATTACACTGTTAAGTTAAGCCATTCCTTATAAATCTATTATCTTTTATTAGAAAGTCTGAAAGACCACTTTGTAAAAAAATATGCGTGAAAAAGAATCTTATTTTATGTGACAAATAGGGTATTTTAATGGTTTTTAGAGGCAACAGGCGGTGGCCCAAAAACTGATATTTATATTTTTTTCTTACACTGTCTGGGTTACCTCTGTGCCACGGTAAGCAAAGATAATAAATATTCATTGAATCAACATCAAAACCATCCTAAAATTTAGCTGTAACCGTTACATTTTTGAAGATTAACTTGAACTGAGAATTAAAAGTCGTAAAAAGTCGCAAACACAGAGCTACCGTGACTCAATATTCAAAATTTTTGAACCATAAAACTGTCCCTTATATTCTCACATTAATTGGTTGTAAGAACAACTTTTTAATACTAATTTTAAAAAAATAAAGACGTAATTCAATTTCGTGGTTTCTGCCCTTCTATACGAAGATAAAGAAAGATCGATCGTCAGTTGTGTTCTAAGGCTTTAATTACTACTGACTTTATAAATATTTTACAACTATAAATTTCAATGTTACGTAAGAAATTTACTCAAAACGTTTTTGCTTACATTAAAAAAGCAATCGATTATTTTTTATGACATAACGGCGTGAACTATGTACGTATAAATTGTAAGATAAGCCTCTTAGATATCAAAAACTTTAAAGATAAAGGTTGAGGAAATAATAAGGGCCCGTTTATCTACGATTTTTGTTGTTGTTATTTTTCAATTTAATTATACAATCGTTACATTAAGGTATTATTACTTAGAATAATTCTACATTAATATCTTAAAATTTTTTAACTGAAATTTGAAGTGTAAACAGCGTCTGTGGCACGTTACCATAATATTCATGTGCCTAAAAACTGTTACAAAAATACAATCAGCTTTACCCTTGGTAATTTTATCGCCACCTGTTTCTAAGTAAAATAGAATTTTTTTATCAAAAAGTTTTATTTTATATTAGTTTAATTCTTTTGAATTATTATTATCATATTATTTATTACCTTCAAAACAATACACTTGTTTAAAATTCTTTGTTTTTAGTTGGTTATCAAAGACTATACATATATTTTAATCAAAATAATTTTATTATATACTAGTTACTTAAGTAATCTATTAATTTTTTTGTCAAAATTAATTTTTGTCCTGAATAATTTTAGTTAAGAAATATATTTAATTTTTTAGAATTCTGCACTTGGATAAAGTTTATTAACAATGAAAAGCAGAAAATATGTTATTCAAAAAGGGTTTTTAAAAATATTTGAAAGCTTAAGTAAAAAAGCTGGAGTTATTTAATACAAAAAAATAAAAGATTAGATCAGTTTGTTGTTCCGTTTGTAATCTCTGCAATATTTATTTACGACCTCATAAAGCAAATATATTCTTAATTCTTATAAAAAGGAAAGCCGATTCAGACATGCCAGTCGGTTCAAATAAAGTTTCAAGTTTTTAAGAACGGGTTTGATATCAAACTATCAGAAATAACCCTGAGACAATTGCTGTTAAAAATCAGAAGGACGATTCATATATCATTATATATTTCGGTTATTATGATCTCTATTATAACAAAATTTTAAACGTAGGTTTTTTGACCATTGTCTTATTTTCAAAAAATCCTTTTTGGGTAACCCTCTTACAAATGCATAAATTTTCGATGCGCCATACCTCGGAAGCTACACAAAAAATACGTAGTAAAAAAAAAAACAAACGTGCAGTTTTTCTGAATATTTAATAGTTTTTTTGCGCCCTGAACGCTTATAGGTAAAAACTGAATATGACGTTTAGCTTTATGCTGAACCCTGGTTTTGTTTTCTACTACATATATAGGGTTCTGTTGAGGCAATAGAAAACGAACTTTTACGCGTTTAACTTTTTCAAGACCAAACGTAAGCTCACTTTTTTATTATATTCGTTCATTGAATCAAAGAGGTCCGGAAGTCTATATGACATCCCTACTCTCGTGTCCATCCTCCATCTTCGATTATTATTATCATCATTAGTGAAGACTACAAACCCCTCATACATTTCGGATCCCTTTCATGCCTCTCTACCCGGAAACTTTACCTGAGGTAATTTTCACGATCATATGGTCAAACCCGCCTGCAGCAGGAGTAATCTACCCTGACCCTTCCAAGAATGCTGGCGTATCCAACTGATCCTGTCCTAAGCATACCTGACTCGCTAAGCCTAAACAAGCTTCTTGCCGCCATTCCAGCAACGACATTCTCAATGGGAAGAAAATGCATAACAATATCCAGCGCTGCCTGTGGCTTACAATTCTTGGCTCCTTTAATCCTTAGTACAGTACATTTCTGGACCTTTGACAAAAGCTTCCTTAGGTCTTCCCTCTCCAAAGCTCTCCACCATACGAGGCTACCGTACGTAAGACTTGACCTTAGAACAGATGTGTATATCCAGCTCACCTTACCGGCTGCAACCACAGTTCTTACCAATGGAGGTTCTACAGGCATAATTGATATTGAGAGCCTTCAGGACGATACCCAGATACCTTGCTCTATCCGCCAGTTTCAGCTTAAGTCCGTCAAGCGCCGGCAGCTCTACCACCTGGTACTTTCTGATAAAAAAGAGCTAGCTCCGTCTTCTCTGGACTTAATCCTAGTCCCTGGCCCAAGCACACAATTTGGACAATGCACTTTGCATCACCTCGCTCGTAGTGATTCAACTTACATGCCTTTGAAAAAAGCAAATGGGATTGCTTCTTTTTTGTGAGTCAGATTGAAGCTAACGATTTTTCAAGAACTGTGAATGAACCTCGTTCAGAAACTTTAAACGAGGTGTTTAGTAATGTGTTAAGCTGAACTTGAAATATTATATTATCCTTGCAGAAGTTTACTAAATGTTACATTGAGTTAATTGAAATTAAAGTTCAGCCAAAAATAAATATGATGCTCTTGCTTGTTCTTGGTTTATTTTTAGCCTTTTAACATATTTTACCTTAACCAATTTTCAAGAAACTTACTTGTTATGTTTTTTCGGTTCAAAACTGTTGGTAATTTTTTAATATAAAATTTTTTTCTACTATTTACATGTATTTTCCTAAATCTCTTCCTTTATAAGTGTTGAAATATCTTCTATTAAATCATACTAATCTTCAAATTATTTTTAAAATGCCGTTCTTTGCTATTTTTCTTTTAATTTTGTTCTACTTTTTTTTGTAAAATTAATGCCTCATAATTTGATTTATTAAATTCATGCAAAAAATTTACAAAATTTGCAACATTTGTTTTGTTTTTGTAATTTGTTGTATATAAAGCCGTCCAACTATTGTGAAATAATTAAATTTTTTGTTTAAAAAAAACAATAAAACATTTCTAATTTTAAACACATACCTAATCTTACATTTAATATAAAAATAGGGAAGACTAAAAAGAAAATTGCTTTAAAAATGTTTACACAAAGTGGGAATCGTTGTAAACATATAAAATATAAAAGCGTTGCACTTCATTGGCCTGTGAAAATATAAATAAACTTTTACGAGAACTAACTTTAATGTTTGGGTTTTTGTTAAAATATTTTATTTTTTTAGACCATTTTACGTAAATACGCCAGACTGTTGAATCTTTCAAATTAAAGAGGGCATTATAATTCGAACAATTTAAAGTGGTAATAAACCAGACAAAAGAATATAAAAATAGATCGTTAAAGGTTTTGAAAAAAATTATTTAAAAATAGATTTAAAATGTAGAAAGCATTGCGCCAAAATCTGACCCAAATATGTAAAAGAAATGCAACCAAATTCTTAGGAAATAATTCTTAATTCAATTTAAATTCTTAAATAAAATAAAACAAGGAAAACAGAGGCAAGCTAACGATACCAAATGGTTATTCAGTACCAAATAACTTTGTTAGTCATCTTCAGAGATACAAATACGTCTAGAATTAAACTTACAATTATTATAATGAAATATTGGATAAAATAAAATAAATAAAAAGACAAAAAAAGAGTTTTTTCTATTTATTTATTGAATAACAAGGACCTTAAGCCGAACCAACAATACATAACTTATATAAAAAATATCTCATGAAAAATTCCTGCAAAATTCTTATGCGTAATAAGTGTTCGGAGGCTTCAAATTTGATACCCTTAAGAGTAAAAAGGTGTAAAAAATATACTTCGTTATTTTTTGCGTACTTTTTGTAACTATTATACCAACAATGATAAAATCATTGTTTAAATAACGTTCGACAGGCCTTGAAAAAATTTTATAAGTTTTTGGTACTTATTTTAACTCCTGACACTAAGGGGTAAAAAGGGTAGAAATGTTTTTTTGTACTTTTTGCAACAACTGTACCAATAAAGATAGAAATACATTTCAAATATCCTTCAAGTCGTCTTGAAAATATCAACAGGATTTTGGTACTTTGTTAAAGTTTTGTACCACTTAGGGTCTAAAAAAGCGTAAATAATATATTTTGGTACTTTTTGCTACCTTTGAACCGATAACATTGAAACATAATTTAAACTGCATTTAACTGACTTCAAAAAAAATATGAATACATTTTTAATTTTTTACCTTTTTAATTTTTGTACCACTTATAGTTAAAAGCAAATACTAATTATATTTCGGTACTCTTTTGGTACTTTTTTAGCTTCTATACCAAATATAATTCGAAGTGTGTTTGACTGATCTTAAAAAAATATAAATATGTACATTTTTTCGGTCAAAGGTAAACTAGGGGGTCAAAAATTCCTTTTTTAATTTTTAATAACTTTTAAAATTTTTAAAATTTGTGAGTCTTAAATTGTGAAGTTAAGGGCTATTATTCAAGATTGAGGTCAAAAGTTAATAAAGTTGTCATTGAAATAATTTTTTACATTTTTGGTAGTGGGCCAAGGCCAAAATTGTAAAATTAAAGTCTGAAAATCCTTTTTTACATTTTGGTAATTTTGGTAAGGTCAAATTACTTGCAAAAAAGTCGAAAGTACAAGAAGCCCTTTTTACTTTTTTTTTTATATTCGCATTTAGAGTATGAGTCTAAAGATATACATTCTAGGAGCAATTACCCAGATGAAGTTGAAAGTCAAAAAATACTTTTTTTTAGTTCTTTTTGAACTTTTAGAGATTATGAGTATTAAATTATAAAATTAAGGACTATTAAGCATAATAGCATGTTTACACACAAACTCCAATTACCTACTTCGCTCTCGAAATTATCAACACAATTATGCTCGTTTTCATTACAAAGTCGTAATTGGGTTTGGCATATTATTTCCTGCTACAAACACACTCATGCAGTATTTTTTGGAGAACAATTTTTTTAAATGTTTTTAAGGTATTTTATAATTAATTGGTATGGAACACATTGTAATTACATTGATAATTGGGGTTCTAATTACGAATAAGAGACCGAAGCACCTTCTTGCGGTTAAGTGAAAACATGCTACAATATTTAGGTCAAAGGTCAATTAAGTTTTTTGGTTTTGCATGTTTTAATATTTTACGTTTAAAAATATAAAATTAACGACTTAATTAACACAAATCAAGGTCAAAAGTCAATATTATTAGGTCAAAATGTACTTTCTTTACTATTTTTTTAACTCTTTGGCATTTTTAAAGTGAGTAATATGAAATTAGGGATTGAGGTCGAAAGTCAATTAGGTGGTCTAAAAGTACTTTTTTCGAATTTTTGGGACCTTTTTTTGCATTTTTTTTTAGATTATGAGTATAATGAAATGTGAAATTAAGGACTATTATGCAGATTGGGATTAAAGTCAATTGGGTTGTCATAAAAGTATTTTTTTACATTTTCGGTACTCTTTTTTTTTCATTTTTTGAGATTTTAAGTTAAGAAATATAAAATTAGAGACGAGGTGGTCAAAAAGTAATTTTCTCACATTTTGGTACTTTTTTACATTTTTGAGATAATGAGCATTGAAATGTGTAAGCACTTTTAAACCAGATTGGGATTTTTGGTCAATTAGGTTGGTAAAAAGATATTTTTTTTTTCATTTTCAAACAAAAAATTCATTATTTGAAATTTAACAAGAAAATACAAGTTAATGGAAGATATATAAATATGTATATTTCAAATATAATTTAAAGGTTTGCTACAACGTTGTTTTGTAAAACTCTTTAAATCTTCAACCAAACAACGTTAAATACATTCCAGCCCTGTAAAAAAAATTGTAACACAAAGTGTGTTACTTTACACCTCTTTACGGCAATAAAACCTTTATTAACACTTTTTATTTAATTAGACATATGCATGTTTATTAATAACTTAAATATTGCACAGTGGGCACTGATATTAATGCCCTAAAATTATAAATTAAAAACTTAAAAACATTTTTTTTATATAAAAAAGTTTGAAAAATAACATTTGTCAACTTTTAACTAAAAAATACATTTGTATGTTTGTAAGTTTTTCAACAAATTAAATGATGTCATTTTCATTGATTGAATATAAAATTGTGTTGAGTATTAAATGCAAATATTAATTTTGTATTTTACAATAAATGTAATTTAAGTTTAACATATGTGAAGAGAGAGCTGCATGAATATGTATAAATTAAATTACTTTAAATGTTTTATAAAAAGTTTATAAAAATCAACCGTATTGTAAACTGATTATCTTTTTTTTTTGTTTGTACATTTTGCCTTGTTTATAATGACTGGCCGAATGATGTGATCGATTAAAGCATTCAATAAGAATTTATTCATTCACTCACTCACTCATTATCATTTTGTTAGAAAATTAAGCAATAATTACTTTATTTTGTTGTATAAACAAAAGTGAAGTTCATTTAAAAAAAATACCGACAAATTGAAAATAAGTTTTTGTTTTATATTTGCTTTGCAAAAAGCTTGTGCCATTTATCATTATCAATTGAATCGTAATTGAAAACTAGACTGCAGTATTCTTGTTTAACAATTAAATTTAAAAATAAAATTTCATTTTAAAATAAAAGTAATTTAATTTTTGTTTACATAGTTTAAATAGAAAAATAATGAAAATATCTTTACATATGTACAAGTGTACCTGCTTGTATATTTATTGGATTTAATTTAAATGTGATTTGTTTTCTGTTTTATTATTTGTTAAAATTTTCAATTATCTAGTTAAAGCAAACAATGTAATTTATAAAATGATTATTATAAACGTTTCTACATACTTATACCTCATTATTAATTCAAAGCAATTATTATATTTTTTAACTTTAAAAGATTAAAGATTATGTCATATTTATCTTAATTTATTTAGTAATGTTATTGCTATTTTTTTTTATTTGATATTTTCAATAAACTGACTTTAAAGCAAAGTAGCATGTCAGAGACAGTGGAATTTACAGAATCGGCGGCGACGGCGTTAACCTAAAAGAGTGAGCGGCGGCTTAAACGTTGGCTAAATGTATATATTTTTTTTCCTTTTAAATTTATATAAAAATAATACCCCCTATTCTGCATTTTTATTCGATTCGAATTTTCTCCGTCGCTGTTTTTGCACAATGGAAAAGTTCAGGTCCAAAATCATATTGTCCCAATTTTAAGTTAGAAAAATGTAAGATTTAAGTACGGTAAGACAAAACAATTCAAATTTAAAAAATAAAAAGTTTTTGTGACCAAAAAGCGACAGAGCCCAATATTGGCTAGCCTTTAATATACGTTCTTACGAATAATGATGAATGATCACACAAGAAACGAGGCTCCTTATAAACAGTCTTTTTTTGTTTTTCTCAGTCCCTTTGGTTGAACCTCCCACTAAGCTGATTTCCCTTTAAGGAGTATTACCTCATAAAATAGTCTCCCAGCTTCTTTCCAGTTTCCAATTACACCTCACTAGCAGTAATCTTCTTCCTAGAAATAAAGGGGGCAGGGATCTTTGTAACTTTTGGGATGGAATACCCGTAGCCTTAAGACGACCCGCGTTTGTCTAACAAACGCCAGTTACGAGTTTTCGGATCAATTTTTCACTCTGCGGTTTCTAAGGTCTCTTGGAGCTACTTCGAAAGGTTACTTTTAAAAGTTTAGTTGGAAGAGTATCTTCATAAGTGATGGGAATTGGCATCACATTCTCAAAGTATATCGTTTTAATATAAGACATGCTCACAAGTTTTTGGATAAAACACTGGGAGGATCGTGTTTGCCATAAGCAAAACATACAAATGACAGAATGAATAGAAGTCTAAGTTTATGTTCTGTTGTTTCTGTTTACTTCCAACATATGTACCATAACTGTAATTAAAGAAATGGAATATAATTTAATATGTGTTCTCTGCCAATTTTGCCTTAAAAATCTTATTACTTAAAATGTCATTAAGATATTTTAGCTAAAACCAATTTTATATTTATTTTTTTCACAAATCCATAAAATTTATTTTTATCTTTCCTTTTAGCTTATAAATAAGAAATCTTGTTTAACATGTTTTAAGGAGATCAAAAATAACACTTGCACTTTTAAGCAAAACAATCAAAATAATTTTTAGGGCAAAATTAAAGATAAGATCAGTTATTGCGAATTTAATAAAGAATATACATATAAATAAATTATGGTTGACTTAATATCAGTACCGATAACAGAAAAGAGATACCACAGACAAAGCTTAAAAAACATTTAAATAAAGAGTAAAACAAAATATAATATATAAAATAAATATTTATCTAAGTGAGGAACATTTAGATATGCTGTTGTCTACGACAAACCTTTCAATATTTTCTTCTAAATTAATTATTTTATAATTTTTATCTAGTCTTCACATACGAGTAAGGGTAATTAGGACAATATTTTATAAACATAATTTATATTTTAAGATACTTTTTTATGATTTTAAACAAATATAATTTGATCTCCAATCGAAGGTATTCATGTCCATACATACATACATTTATTTATAAGATTTTTTTGCAGTTGTTGTTATTGTTGCTAGAGGTTAACAAGTTTGTGTTTTGCACCAAATCAGGTTATTTTGCTTTTAAACGTAAAAATTTAAAATCAATTGTTAAACTTTTTAAAAAATTAAAAAAATTAATAGTGTGTGTTTAAAGAACAGAACTAAATAAGGGCACTTATGGGTCCCCCAGTAGATAAGTGGTAAATACACTAGTCTACCAGTCTGGGCGTTGTGAGTTCGGTTTCCACCAGAGAACCTAATAAGTCTGCTTAATTTTTCTTTTGTTTCTCTCTTATCCTTCTCTAAATTTCTTCTTTCCTTCTATCTGCCTCTCTAGGTAACAAAAAGGGACCGAACTAAGCCGGCCCAAGTGAGCTGTACGCTTTCCTTTAATAGCTTCCAATTCTACCTAACCTAAGCGCGCTTATAAAAAGTTTTTAAGCTGAAATTGCATCTGGCTAAAGTGAACTGTAATCTGGCTTATTCCGTTTTACATATTTATTAGATCTGGCACTATTAATGCAAACACCAAATACATTTGGTATATGTTTGTGTTACATACAAACGTGGTGGCAACGACCTTTCTTTATTTAAATATTTGCTTACACTTACAACAAGCAAAGAAACAATCAATATGGCAGCATCAAATTTTAGTTTTTAGGGTGTCTCATTTGTCATTTTTATCCCAAATCATCAATGAAACTAAAAATTCTTTCATTAAAACTTATGAGATTTCGATAGCTAGATTTTGGAAAAACACTACAATTACAACTAGAGCAGTATAATCTCTAATTTGTAAACTGTCAAAATTGACGGAAAGCCAGCCACAAGAAGAATAAAAAATTTCAAAATCAATACAAAATGTCTAATTTTAATAAAAAATTGTAAGGTCCCGAAGACCGCTGGCCACAGACAGACCAATGGTTCATTGAGGAAAAGGACAAAAGAAAGGAATTAATACTAACATGTTCGATTTTGCTATATACATAAGTATAAGTTGAACAATTTGATATTTTTTCCTTTTTGCATTTAATATATTATTTCTTACAAAAGTAAAAGAGAGGTTTAAAACATCAAAATTGAAGTCTGCGATCACTTTTAATCCATGTAAGCCAAGAGTGTCCCCGGAGGAAGAACACTAATCGGGATTAACTTGCACAAAAAACGAGTACCTACAAATTTAAATTCATTCTCCCTCTCTCTCATTGGCCAACGCTACTTTTAATTTTCAGAGCTATAGAAGTAGTAGTAGGTTTTTTGTTGTTTTTTTTTTAAGCACAAAATACCATTCAAGGGCTTTAATTTTATTTGTATCTGGAAAGATTTCTTAAATATGATCTGGCAACACTAATTAAGGTACTTTATATAATTACATGTTAAAGGGATTTTATTTTCACGGTATCTTTGGTATGGTGCTGCTTATTTAAAAATTGTTTACGCTCAATATAAAAAAATATACCTACAATTGTTAAACAGTTTACAAGCAATTTGAATTTATATTGGAGGGGCCAAGGTTATTTTTATATATTACAGTGGTCCCTCTGTTAACGCAACCCTGAATAAACGCAATTCCCCGATAATCGTAGCACGCAAATTCTTCATTGGTAACTAAGCTAACGCAACTTTTCAATAAACAAAGCCTCAATTAACGCATCTATGCAAAGTATTTTTTTTTTTTTTTGTAAAAAAAACACCTTTTATATGTTTAAAAAACTTTATAACTGAAAAACAGAAAGCCCTGACTCGTTTTTTGAACAGTCCAATAATTTTATTGATTGCGTCAATCGAGGTTATACTGTACTTGCACTAATCTACTGTGTTGCCCCCAGCGTTGCCGTTTGGTTACATTTCTTACATTTTATGTAACTTTTTGATCGTCTACGTAACATGTATAACTTTAACGGTTTTGGTCTAATTTTCGTAACTTTTTGTACATGAGCAATAAGGTATAATTTTTGGTTTAGGAGATGTTATTAAGTACCTAACATTTACATGATAACTTATAAGGGCACTACTAAATCATATACAAGTAGCTTTTGACATAAGGTACACTTAAATGGGGAGCCCCATTGTGACGGGTGACACCATTTCATTTGCGGTTTTGGTTATAAATCAAAAATATAAAATTCTAATTTATAAAAAAAGGCAATGATTTCTTAAAATGGTAGAAAAATGGTATTCATATGAGATATATGTATGTATATGTATTATAAATGCCTGTAACAAATGTATGCACTTAGACTTTTTTTATTTCAGTAGTTTCGATTCAGGTGAACTTTTGACTTATCTACACAAAGTTGTTAATTTGAATCACTATTCTCATACAAAATTCACTTTTAAGTGCGATTTCCATACCTGCATTTTTAAAATAAATGCCCTTAATTTTTGGCATTATAAAATTATTAACATAGAAACATCAACGTTATCTGCACTTATATGTAAGTGCATTTAGGATAAAAACACTTTTGACCTAATAAAACCATTCAAAGCCAATGGCACAGTTGAGCCATAATTTTGTTCTTCAATAAATTTTATTTAAATGATTTAGCTCGTTTTTCCTATATGTAACTTTTTATGAAAAAGTGTAATTTTTAAAATGAAAAAATGTAACTTTTTGTCTGCTGCCCTGGCAACGCTGGTTGCCCCATACACTTTTTATAATTCCCTAAATAAAGAATTTTTACAGTTTCTTAGTTCTTTAAAAACGCACTGTCAAGCATAAAAGTTTGCTTTTATAAAATAAAATATTATCTCTTAACGTAAAGGGTAACAAAATTATAAAACATGACTAAACCCCATCTTTGCTTCAAAGCTGTTAGAAGATTATTCTTCTTACAGTTTCATCTATTAAACTTTTCTCTTCGCTCTATTTAACATAATTGTTTATTGGCGATTGTGTTTAATTTAATATTGGGGTAGGTTTTGCTTACAGATACTTTTACTGTTTCGCAACGAAACAAAATCTATTGTACATACAAATATTTTTTATTCATATTATCTTACAAATGTATGTGTGTGTGTATTAACATTCTGAGATACAACTTTTAGAATAATAAAATTTATGTAATTCACACGGGTGGCAACACAGTGAAATTAAGCTCTCTCAATTGACCTTGCTTGGCAGTGATGTCAACTTTTGCAACTTAAATTGATTGTTAATTTTAAAACAAAATAAATAGTTTGTGGTCGGAAGAACGCTTTTATGTATTTTTACGTTTTATTTAATAACAAAAATTATTTTTCACACAAAAAAAAACTTAAAAGTGAATAATTACCTTGTGCATTTAAATAATTATTAAATCTTATATTCTAGCCATATGATTGTGTCAGTTTGTTAACGTTTTTTTAACATTTTTTTATTGACTCTGGTTTTAGGGGATATTTGTGAATATGCTGAGCTATTTCCTTATGTTGCCATATCTTTTAAGAAAAAGAGAAACCACTTAAAGCGACACAATGAAACTGTATTGAAGCCTTATTTAAATTTTATTAAAAATTAACTAAATGCCACCTTAAGTGCGAAGTCAAAAAATGGTGATACTTTAGAGATATTGCTTAAAATATATAAACAAATATTAATCTTTTTTACTCCAACAGCAATTGTCTTGTTTACATATTCTTTAATTTTATAAAAAGTTGTAAGTTATTTTAAATTAATTAAAATAATTTCAATTGTTCTGCTTTCATCAAAAACCGTTTAAGACATAAAAACATTCAACAAGTGTGTTATATTAAAACAAAAATAAACCACTTTAAAAATAATAACATACATATTTGTATATGATTGCTTAAAGATACACGTTTTTCTAAAAGCATGGGAATTTTAGTGCTTTAAAAAAGCTAAGTCTTACCGGTTGAGCTTAATTTACCATCGTACTCTCGCGTACGCATCATTTATTTTTACACCCTGTTCTACTATTAACATCTACTACGCTAATACAACAGTTTGTTTGTTTTGTTTTTTGTTGGATTGTGTTGTAAGTGTCTAATCAAGAAAAATAACTGCGCACTCAAGGTATGAACGATAAGTTCGACTCAAAATTTATTTAGTAACGAAAAGGCTTTCAGCCACAACGGATTGGAAAATATTGAAACTATCTGAAAAAATATTTCACAAACGAAATAAAACGTTAATACTTATATTCAAGGAAATAATTGTGTCATTTGTGATGTTTTTGTTTTATATGTTTTATAAATTAAAAAATAAAAATTGTTATAAAATAACAAGAAAAACTATAGAAACGCCCTAAGAGGCTCTAAAAAATTTAAAAAGAAAAATAAGTGCTAAAGTGGAATATAAAAGGAAAACCAGTTAAAAATTGCGTTAATCTAAAGAAAAAACCCCACACTTGCCTTTAATGGATACGTAAAAAGCTATTTAACATCTAAAATATAATTAAAGTTTGAAAATTTTTTGAAAAAAATAAAAGATATGCTCGAAAAATGGTTACAAAAATGTAACTAAAAGAAAGGTGTAAACAAAAAAATCTGTGTAAATTTTCAAAGCAAAAAAAGTGTACTACAGAAAAGTATAATCGTGATTCATGTGTAAGAGAGTTTGCCGGTATTCGTACTGAAATTGAAGTGTATAAGCGCATCTACGTTTTATTCATGCTAAAGGAAGAAAAAAAATCAATTTTTTTTTTCGAATACTCTTTTTTTGACAGTAGAGCTATGCATGTATAAAAGTAAATTGCCTAAAAAACGTAAATATTGACTAAGTGTAAAGTTGAATAAAACGCGTGGAGTAAATGCTAGAAGACCATGGATAATACAACCGATGAGAGACACGAAGAAGACCCCCCACCATTAAAGGGTGGTGGTGGTGGTAGTGGTATTAAGGGTGAAAGGCCAATACCAGCAGTGCGCAAACGCCGTTCAATGCAAACAGCTGATGAGACGTCATCACTAATGGCAGATGATACTCAACCACATGTTAGCCAAGGCCAAAGACAGCAACAGCACGGGCCGGAATTTCAGCCTACTGACGATGCACATGCAGAGCATGAATCATCGTTTCATGAAACATCTACCATTTCTAGAACCATAACTAAAACAATCAAGACAAGTACCTCAAGTTCTCGTGAGTACTTAGTAGAAGGATTTGATAGTACGGACAGTACAAATAACCCCACTAAGCCTTTACGTTTAAAACAGAAGGTTTTAGTTTATGAAAAGTCTTCAAACTCTGAAAAGGGGGCGATTAGAAAAGATTTGGAACATAGGAGTCAGGAGAGTGTTAAAAGTTGTTCTGCTGAGACCATGGATATTGATATAAGTTTTGATTCAGACAATCCCTTTGACATAGACGTATATGAAATTGAAAAGCGTTTGAGAGAAGAACGTAAAAGAGGTTTGGCTGAGGCAGAGGCTGCCAAACTTGCTTTCCAGCAAATACAACTAAAAGCCACACCTCTATCGCATTCACATAAAGTTGATACACATGAAGAACACAATGATAGTCCTTTCAATGTGACCCTAAAGGCAACCAGTAAAATTTCACCTGGTGCTGTCTCGGGACGTATTGATCTAGAGGAACATTCCCCGAAGAGTCCCTTTAATGTAACATTACGCACAACTCAGCGTTATCGTAGAAATCCTCCAACGCCCGAGGAAATATCAAGCACATCACCATTTAACGTTACCTTGCGTACCACTAAAAAGCATTTTTCCAGCCCTAGTCCTGCCAAGATGGATGGTAAATTGGCTTCTGCTAGATTTTTAGAGGGAGAAAAAACCGTTAGAGAAGTCAAATCGGCAGATGGTATTAAAACCATAGTCACCTCTTCCATGACCAGCGATGGAAGTAAACATGAAGAGAAAATTTTTCGTCATGGCGAAGGATACTTTTCGCCACGTGCTTCACCTCAAAGGGAAGTACGAGCCACTACACCCTCACGTTCGGTGGATATGACAGCAGGCGGACGTAGAATTTTAATAAAACTGGAAAACGAAGACGATCCCATGGATGTGTGTAGTGCAGATGAGTCCTTTGATGTAACTGATTATAAAGGTGCAAGTAAAAGGCTTTTCAGTGCTAGTGGTAGTGAAGACGTTACTCTAGAAACACCCCCTAATATTGACATTATTGTTGGCACAATTGGAAACCACCCCAAACGTCGTATGGTTAACCTGGAAACCAAACATAAGGAAATACCATGGCAAACACAGCAATCATATGCCAATACCTCATCCTCGTCCTCTTCGGCCTACACTACCAAGACTACCACGAAAATAACAAAAACGTCTCATAAACAACATGAATCACTACAAGGGGACGAAAAGCCTTTGAAAAACGTCAGTATTTCGAAAACGATACAAACGCAAGGTTCTACATCTCCGGAAGAATCAAAACGTTTTGTAACTAAAGAAAATATTTTTGCCTCGAATTCAGCCGCGTCATCGCCCTCTCTAGCATCTAGAATTGATAAGACCGCATTAAAGACAACAGTAACGCACAAAAAAACAAAGTTGCCAACGGTAAGTGCCGGTGATACGGAACATGAAGCTTTGAAAAAGCGTCTCGAAATAGTAGGTTATGGTCGCGACGGTCTCGGCCACGGTTCTAATGAAATCGGTTTTAAAACAAGTGAAGTGTTAAGTGACGATTCAGATACTGAAGGAGCTGCAGCTAGCAGCATTATAATTGTACCAACACCACAACATTCCCCGGCAAGTGCAAGTGCAGCAACAACAATAACACCAACCACTGCTGGAGGCCGCCTATTTAGTGCCACCACCAGCAGTAATAACAGTACTTTGCCCAAGTCTCTGACTGCGACTCAGATACAACAACATCAAAGTACTTTATCGCCCTCTAACGAATATCAAGAAATCCAATCCACGATGTCAGCAATACAATTTGCTCGCAGCAATTCTCAATATGATACGCATATCAGGGAAAAAAGAGGTAACATTTAAGGAATTTAATCAATTTTTTTTTAGTCCAACAATTAAACTTTAAGTACTATTACATACCTACAGTGGTATATGTGAGTGTGTATGTTCATAGATAAGTAGACTTTCTTTTATTGTTTAATGGAGGTGGAGAAGGAAACTTTTATTGTGTAGCAGTTAGTAACGTTGATCGATATTTTGCGCAGTAGAACTTACTTTTGTTAAGAAAGTCGAAATTAAAAATGACATTAAGAAAATGACATCATTTTTTAACTTAATTTCGATTCTCAAAACAACAAAATTGCTAAATAATTTTTGTATTTAATTTCCATTTTTAATGTATGACCGCGTGTTAATAGTATTTTATTTATCATTATAATTGGATGTCGGTGTGAAATAACAAACAAATAATACAAATATCTACAATAAAATTGTATTTACTCTCACACACACACATACATCCCCAATTGCTTTACATTTAATTATTTTATTTATTTTTTAATTTTTAAGTTTTATTTTATTTTTTTTATAATTTTTCGTATTTTAGTGAAAAACTAAATTTTTTACTTTTTAAAGCTTTCTTTGCATTTCATTCTTGTGATAGTTGTACTGGCAATTATTGGAAATCAATTACTTGAATTCATTGCATCACTTTTACTGCTGTTACACTAACACCTTGTGTTATTAATTTGTTGTTGTGATAATGAATTATTTTTTAAAGGTGACTTTTTTATGATGTTTGTTAAAATGCTAGCGACTAGTGTTTGTTTACGCTTTGACACTTGAAAGTTTTCCAAAGAAGTATGTAATAAAATTTTTTTATTGTTGCACAATTGTATGTACTTGTGGTGATCTCACTAATGTGTGACGCAAGTAAAGAATGTTTTTTTTTAAAGAAAAATTGTTAAACTTTCTAATGAATAGTAAGGTACTGTTATTAAATAAACCTTTTTTAATTAAAAAAAAATATTTTTATATAGTGGCTATTACAGAACGTTTATTCCTTAAGCTGAATGAAGAAACGATTTCCAAGCGCTTTGGCCTTCCTTCAATTGATATTTTAAAAAGGATTTTTGTTCTTCCCCTTCTGCCAAATCAGTAAGCGTCTTCATTCATGCTTCTACAGGGTGTCTGTTGGCAGATTTATATTTTCAAACTTAAAAAAACCTAATAACTTGCACAAAGTTTTATTTATAGCCATGAACGATAGAATGAAAATGCGGATTTTATTTTTTAAAGAGTATATCATCCAGATGTCTTTCGTCGTGTTGAACACACTGTTTTAAACGAAACTTTGTGCTCTGCGCCACACGCTGCAGTAAAATTGGTTAAATCGAAAGGATTTCTCGCAAATATTTTCCTTTAAAGCCACAAGTGATTTGGGATTGTCATTATAAACCCGCTCTTTAAGGTAGCCCCATAAAAAAATCAATAGTAGTTAGATCGGGCGACTTTGGTGGCAAAGGGATGTCCCCAAAGCGGCTGATTAGTTTTTGGGGGAAATTTTCACGAAGCAAATTCATCGAAGCTCTTGCAAGTTTGGCAAAAGAATTCCGTAAGCATGCGTCGATAATTTTTACAGTTGACATTCGTCGTCTGACCTCGAGAATTTACAAAAAAAAAAAATGGTCCAATTATATTATGCGTGGATAAGGAAGACTAAACAGTTACCCTGGGGCGATGCATCGTTTTTTGAAATTTCAATCGAGGGTTCTTGGAGACCATTAACGGCAGTTTTTTTGCTTGCTAACGTGGCCGTTTAAGTAAAAATGAGCCTCGTCGCTCCAAAAAATTGGATTTGCAGTGCAAAAAAAGGTCCAACATCGTTTTACAAAAACTTTTGCGTAAATCAGTCACTTTCTTTTAGTTTTTAAGCGATTTGAATTTCGGAAGAATGAAACTTTAGAACCTTTTTAAAATTTCATTAATAATCGCTCTGGGAAGTCCCAATGAGGTTGCTCTTTTCCGCAGTGAAAGTCAGGGATTTTCACGTTAACTGATTTCAACCAGTTCAATGTTTTCGGGAGTCCTTGAAGCTCGACTCGGCCCTGGTAGTGGGACATTCATATCTAAAGCAGTTGCGCGGAATCTCTGAACCCATAAACGAATTAAATTTACAATCGGTCCATCACGTATTCGCTGAATACCGAACATTGAACTAAATTGTCCACGAGCAATTACGTAAGAATTATTTCTCTTAAAAAATGTCTCCACAGCAAACGCGGGATGCTAAATCGACCACTGCGACATCGTGACTGACAAATCCGCACAATCGACAATTCCAACGGCGCCACCCTCGTCTTTTATTACTTTTTGAAATAGTCTTATTTAAAAATATGAATTTGCAACCAGACACCCTGTATTAGCTCATGTGTGTGAAATATTATTCAAAAGTTTTTAGGCGGTATGCATTCAATACCGTCTTCCGGGATTGGTTCTGTGATATCTTCATCGTTTGTTCTATCAGATACCTGCAGGTTTTTCGATATCCTCAGCATACTATTTGTATCAGTCACCAGATTACCTTCTTCATCTTTGCAGGAAAATGTGCAAATTTTTTGGTCGAATTTTGACTTCATTCTGACTCCTGAACATCACTCTCATACTTGGCCCTTCCATTTTTCTTTCTGCAAACTAAACGTTTATCCTTTTCTTCCGATACCTTTCCTTCAAAAGGCGTCTTGTTACTGACTGTAGAGTTGCCCTGTATGCGGCATTTTTGGCTTCAGTAGCATTTCGACACTCCTGCCGTACCATGGCTTCCTTGGGGAAGGCTTGTATGTACTGGCTTAACTATTTATTTTTTAATTGTAAATATTAACTGTATATAAAATATGGAAGCGGGTAAATATCAACCTGATAGTTAAAGCGCTGCATAATTAGATGGCGTTAGCATAAGTGTGAACAAAAAAGAAAAAGCTTTGGTTTTGTTAGTATAAAATGGAAGAAACTTTATGTTGACTTACCACGGTTTATGGGTCAGTTTGCTTAATTTACAAAAAAAAAAATATAATTTAGTAGGAATCGAACTTAAGCCTAAGCAATAATTTAATTTTTTCTTGTTTTAAAAAAAAACATTTTTTTTGTTTAAAACCACCCATAGTAAAAACTTATAACAGCAAACTAACTTATTTTTGTTGTTGTTAATACATGATTATAGACAAATGCCCGCCCCTGCTTCATTTCAAAAAAATCTTTAATAATTTTTTTTCAATGATTTCTCTAAATGTGATTTATTTTAAAAAGATTTTGCTGGCAGAATGGAGACTTAAGCCTCTTATTTGCAAGCTTTTGGAAGAAACACTTAAATAAATACAGACGATTGGGAATAGAATTCCGAAGTTACCCACATACGCTAAACGCAATCAAATATATAATTTAATGTATGAATGTTATATAAAAACAAATAAAAAATAAGTAAAACATTACCAAAAAACGAAAAAAAAAACGATTCCTCCCACAGTTGTTCCTTCAAACAAAAACATGCACGAAATCTTTGGACAATGTTGCTGCCCGGCCGAAAGGCATTATTCCCTTTTGTTTTCGTATTAAAAGTTTCATGTGTAAGCGCACTTACAGACATGCAAACGAATAGAACAAGTTAAAATGGCATTCAATTCATTAGAAGGCCAAGTCGATACAAGCCGCACCCTTGTCTGCTTTGGGAATTTAGGCAAAAACTTGATTGTATTTGACAATTTAAAAAAAAAAATAAAGGAATAATATGTAAAACGCAAATATAAACCATAAACTCCGCGAATACATTAAATATGTTTTATTGCATTAATTTTGTTTTTTAATGTTCGTAATAATAATAAATAAATAACTACAGTGCCACACATTTGCCTACAAGCTTTTGAAAACTATAAAAACATACCTTAGTCATTTTGAATTATAAAGTGAAATTAAAACTGTGTGGGAATTGTAGAAGCTTTTTATATTTGGAAAAGAAACATTGCATCGCCTTTTTTTAAATAATCTGGATTTGTATTGAAAAATAATAAAAATTTGACACTTTTTTCATATTTCTCTTTAAGCATTTTTCAAAATCATCTTTCATTTATAAAGTTCTTTTTTATAAAAGTATTGAAGTTTAAATTGAAATAAAACCAAGATGAAATTTTTTAATTGACATGAAATGCCCTTTTCGGAAAGATAATGTTCTGACATTATGATTTAAATAGGAATTCTTGCATACAATGGCCATCACAGCTAGCTCAGGCGTGTTCTAATCTGGTTGTCTAATTTTATATGGCTTTTTCCAACATTTGTGGCCGTACATCGCCAATAACGCGTGAATTTTGGCCTGCAGGCAGTCAATCGTTTCAAGCTTATCGGCGTAGACTAGGGAATTCAGATATCCCTACAGAAAATAGCCTATCGGCGTTAAGCCGCACGATTTGGAGGTCAAGTCACAGGTCCGACACGTGAAACTATGTGGTTACTAAAAGTTTTTTTTAATAAATTAATTGTGGTACGGGCTGTATGCCATATTGCGCCGTCTTGTTGAAACCACAACTCCTACACATCATGGTTATTTAATAAATGAACAAAAAAGTCAGTAATCATGGATATATACAGGTCACCAATGACTGTAACATTCTGATCAGGATCGTTTTCAAAGAAGAAGGGACCGATAATTCGACCAGCTCATAATGCACACTAAACAATCATTTTTTTCTAGATGTAACGGTATCTAAACATACACTTGAGGGTTGTCATTGCTGCAAAGACGGTGGTTTTGTGTATTAACGTACCCATTTAAAAAAAATGATCTTCGTTGATAAAAAAAATCGCTTATGAATATGGAGATCATCGGAAAATCTTGTTTTGGACCCATTTACCGAATATACGCCTTGTTAGGTGTTCTTCAGGTGTGTCTTCAATTGTTGCACAAGTAGGATTTTGCGAGCACGCAAACCAAAATTTTTCCCCAAAATCTTCCATAAAGTGGATGTTCACATTTCGAACCCCTGTACACAATTGCGGATAGAGTGATTCGAGGTTTCCTCTACGCTACGCTTTAAAGCTGTAAGGACTTTTTCTGTATGACATCTCTTTGGGTACGTTTTATCATTTAGAGTAAACGTTGTGCGAATACGTTCCATAGCTAATTAAATTAACTACACAGAAAAACATTAAAATTATTTTCAATTAAACAATTTGTTGACTTGATCAAAAAAATGTTTAGATTATAGCCTATCAGGAAGTTCGCATATTTAATTAAATAATTTAATAACCAATTTTTTAAAATTTTCAATCAAAAAATTTATTAATTGATTTAATTAAAACACAAACAAATCTAAAGTTAAATAAAAATAATTTAAAGTATTAATTGAACAATTATAAAAATAAAATTTTTTTTTGGTTTTCTTATTTGTTTATATTTATTTCCATTTATTTATTTACTTATATGTACATATATGTATGTATTATGTTTTAGTTTACAGTTAAGTATACATTACATATCTCAACAGCGACTCGAACCGTATGAATGCGAGGCGTACGCTCTATCCGCTCAGCCAACAATCATTTCTTTAAGTGTTAAACTTAGCAGCTTTTTTGAAGAATTTGTAAACAAGCTTGATTGTTGGCATTTAGTTTTTAAAAACAATTAAAATTTTAATTGAGGCAATTAAATTTTTTAATAAAATATAAAAAATTTTTTATTAATGAGTTAATTAAAAAAAATTTGGGATTAATTTTTTCTGTGTATTTATGTATATAGACGAGCACGTTGATCGTAAAATGAACGAAGAACCATGATTTTTAAAATTGATTTACACAACTTGAAAGCGTTGTCTATTCATATTGAAATGTCAAACCAAACTTAACATAAATCAATTCACAGCTGATAAAAAGATCGCAAGTTACAAAAGTTTTGCAAACTTGAAGTTTAATTCCTTAATTACGAGACCTTTTACAACTATTTTTTTTTTAAATCTACAAGAATCGTTCACACTATTTTTACTTTAAAAAATAAATGATGAAGTATTCAACCATGTTCTCTGCCTTATTTTCCTATTAAAAAATGTCATGACATAATATCATGACTTAATACTATCGTCTGAATTCTATCTCAGTAAATAAAATGTTTTTAATTTATATTACTTATTTCCCATATAAATATATTAACAAATCAAAACAGCATACATTTTGTTTTAAAATATACGAATTTAGTTTAGTTATTTTGCGAAGAATTTTAATTTTTTTAAAGTTTTTTTCTATTTAAAAAATTTTATACAACAAAACTTTAGTCGAAAAGGTTAATTTTCTACTTTTCGTTTATTTGTTTACATTTGAAAACATATGTTTCTTTACTGATCTTTTCTACCAGCAAAAGAATGTCAAGATCAGCGTTGCCGTTTGGTTACATTTGATACATTTTATGTAACTTTTTGGCCCTCTACGTAACATGTATAATTTAAACGGTTTTAGTATAACTTTCGTAACTTTTTGTACTAGTCGTAAAATAAGGTATAACTTTTGTGGTAGAAGATATTTTTATGATCTTTTAATGTACATTTTTGATTATGTACAAAGACATTACTAAATCATATAAAAGTAGTTTTTGACACAGATTACCCTGTTTCATTGTGACGGATGTGACTATTTTATTTACGTTTCCGGTTAAAAATTAAAAATTTTTAACTCTTAATTATAAAAAAAAAAAATTCAAAAAATTGTTTGTTCCAGTGGTTTTGATTTAGCTGCTTTATGTTTAGGTGCACTTTTGACTTACCAACACAAAGTTGTTTATTTGTGTCACTATTCATAAAAACCCGTTAACATCTAATTTAAGCGCGATTTCTCTACCTGCATTTTTAAGGTAATTTCCCTAAATTTCTGGCATTCTAAAACAATTAACAATGAAAAATGAACGCTATCTGCACTTTAACTTTACTGTGCAAACTTTTTTTGGTAACTGCTCGTCAGTGTAGTTTTTCAAGTGTACTTTATATGCCTGCCCATTTACCATATTTGTTTACAGATTTCTTCTTACACGCAATAATAGCTAACTTTTTTTGAAAATATTTCAAAATATTTTTTTATATATTAATGCCTTTGTACAAACAAACATTTGAAAACTAAAGATATATGTATGTATATATATGTTAAGTGCATTTGAAATTAATTATCGAATTCAATAAATTTTATTAAAATTTCTGGTCCAAAAACAGAGCTTTTTATGATTTAGCTTCTTTTCCTTTATGTAACTTTTTATAAAAAAAATTTAAATATTTTAATAAAAAACAAGTAAGAGCGCTATATTCGGCTGTGCCGAATCTTATATACCCTTCACATTGGTCTTCTATTATACCCAGCCAAATTATTTTGTACTGCAAATAATATAATAAAAATACCTTGTGCGGGCTTTTAAGTCCATAAAAAACTTAAAAAAATGTTAACGTTCGTATGAATAATAGAAATAGATTAAGAAGGTTTGAGGTCGAGAGTTTTAAAAGTTTTCGGCATTACTCATATTAAAAGGTTAATAAAAGTTGTTAATTTTTATGGGATGTTTTAATCCCCCTGCTCCTCTCCAACTTTTTTTTACAAAATGTATGAATTATTTTATTATTACTTTGTGTATAACATTCGAAGTCGATAGCTGTTATAGTTTCCCAAATGTAGCGAATTGAAAATTTCATAAAAATTTTCAGTTTGTATGAGAGCTACCCCTTTACTTGGCCCCAACCAAAAAATTTTTTCTTCAAAGTGTAGGTTTTGGTGTCCAATTCCTTTTTGCAGAACATTTGATGTCGATAGCTGTTACAGTTACCGAGATATAGCGTATCGAAAATTTCATAAAAACTGCTAATTTGTATGGCAGCTACCCCATGTTCACCCCCCACCCAAAAAATTTTTTCTTTAAAGCGTAGGCTTTGTTGTCCAATTACTAATTGTAGAATATTTCATTTTGATATCTATTACAGTTTCCGAGATATAGCGTATCGAAAATTTTACAAAAGTTGTGAATTTGTAAGGGAGCTACCCCATATTCACCCCCAACCAAAAAAATTTTTACTTCAAAGCGTAGGTTTTGCTGTCCAATTACTTTTTTTAGAATATTTCATTTCTATATCTGTTACAGTTTCCGAGATATAGCGTATCGAAAATTTAATAAAAATTGTAAATTTGTATGGGAGCTACCCCATTTTCTGCCTCCACCCAAAAAAAATTTTTTTTTAAATGTAGGTCTTATTTGTACAATTACTTTTTGTAGAACATTTTAAGTCGATAGCTGTTATAGTTTCCGAGATATAGCGCATAAAATATTTCACCAAATTTGTGCAATTGTAGGAAAACTACCACTTCCCCTAATCCTATCTGAAAAAAATTTTTCCATTATTTAGGTGCCTACTTAAAGAGTATCCGTGCCAAGTTTTGTGGCAATAATGACTATACTTACTGAGATATATAGGGATATATGCACTGATTTTGTCCTAAAAAAAATGGGTTGTTTTGGGTTTTCGCTTATATCTCGGTCAATAGTGAACCGATTTTGCTGATTTTAAATAGCGATTGTAAGCGGGATATTTCTAATCGTTTGACACTACTAACTGGTCTGTATCTTTTTATTTGACTCCGGAAACTTGATTTCAACAGACGGACAGACAGACAGACGGACAGACGGACATGGCTATATCAACTTCCCTATCTATAAGGATCCAGAATATATATACTTTATGGGGTCGCAAATGGATAATAAAGAAATTACAAACGGAATGACAAACTGATATATACCCTTATCACTATGTGAAGGGTATAAAAAACGTAACTTTTTGTTAGCTACCCTGGCAACGCTGGTCAAGATAAAATTTTAAAATTCTCAGTAAAATAGCTGCCACTTTACGCTCTCAATTTGTGTTTTCCAGTAAATTTTTTTTATTGTTAACGAACGCAGTAAAAAATTATTAAAAATTTTTCAAAAATTTTTAGTAAACGAATGAACTTATTACACACAAGGTTCTTCGTTATATCTTCTTTATTGTTGTAAGTTATCAATTTTACAAAAAAAATGATTTATAAATTATCAATATAAATTTAATGTAATTTTTAATTAAGCAAAAGCTTCTTTAAAATTTTTGCGTTTAAACAAATGTTTATTACTGTATGTTTGGCTACGCATGAATGAGAATAATAATCGTACTATGTTCACGCACACTTACGATATCGATTTTATGCAAATTATTAAAAAACAAAAAGAAAGGTCATTCAGCCAGACACACAAAACCCGTATATTAATTTTAAATATTTAGCATAAATTTAAGGAAAATAATTTCAAAGTCTTTAAAATTGTTGGAAAATAAAATGTATTTTTGACTATTCCGACTTAATTGAATTATTAAGCTTTAATTTTTTAAAATAGAAAATTATTCTATTACAACGCCATTCATACATCTGAATCTGCTTATAGCTTAATTACACTTTAATTATAAATTGTACAAAGCTTTTGGTATGTTTTAATTAAACACAATTTCTATTAAATTCTTTAAAATAACAAACGAACATCAATTTTAAGATTTTTCAAACTAAATTGATTTTTTTTATAATTGAAATCAAATAAATTTCCGACTTATTTTCTGCTTTGTAATTTAATTGATTTTTATTTGCTTGAGAGTCAATAAAAATTTTAGGTTGGTGTTTTTAAATGGTCGTCTTTGACTTGTAGTGTTTTAAATCAGAAATTTTTTTATAAGTTGTTAAACTTAACATTAGTTTTCCGTTAATGTTGTTAAATTTTTTTAATTGCTTAAATTTTTATTACAAAAAATATAAGACAATCTGAATTACACTGTGTTTACACTATCTATTAGTTTGTACAAGCAACAACAAAATTGCTGTAAGAAATTGTGATCATAAATTTTTCTTGTCATCAAGTTTGTTTAGTTTTCCCTTCATTTGGTGATCATGGTGTACATAAGTTTGTCATTCTGTTCATAAAATGTTAAGTATTCATTTGCGAGCCTATAAAATATATGTATTGCAGAAAAAGAACTTGACGTTTAGGTATGGTTCACGTTCAACATCGGCCCTTAAATTTTAACCACCCTATATAACCTTAGCAGAACGCTTTAATATCAATAGGTTCAGCTTGCTTGTAAGAAGGATTTTTTTGGAAAGGAGCAAGGGAAGTTTATAACACCGATATTTTTTGATTTGCTGGCAATTAAAAAATATTTTCCTTGGATTTATAACAATTTACATACATTATTTCTCCATTTAAATGATTTCTTAACCTTTTTCTAGTCAATCAGTTTGTTTGTCATTAAATATTCTGTTTCGTCTTTTTTATATTTATTTGGCGTTTGCATGATTTTAATCATTAATAAATTTAATATTTTTGTTTGTTTGTTTTAATATTACATTTGTTTTTGTAGCTGTTGTTATTGTTGCTATACGATTTCTTAATTATTTATAGAGATACAGGGTGTCTGGTGACAGATTTATATTTTCAATATCAATTTTAATTGACAAAATTATAACAAGAGCATCGAATGATAGAATGACAATGCGGATTTAATTTTTTAAAGAATATGCCAACCAGATGTCTTCCGCCGAGTTAAACACACTTTTTGAAATGGAGCCTTGCGTTATGCGCCACACGCTGAAGTAAACTTGATATAATTGAACTGATTCTCGGCGAATATTTTCCTTTAAAGCCACAAAAGCTTGGGGATTGTCATTATAAACCCTTTCTTTGAGGTCCAAAAAAAATCCATGGGAGCTAAATCGGGCGACCTCGGTGGCCATGGGATATCCCCATAGCGACTGATCAGTTTTTGGGGAAAATTTTCCCAAAGCAAATTCATTGAAGCACCGGCTTTGTGTGCAGTCACCCCATCCTGTTGAAACCAAGTATGTGGGAGTACCATTGTCATGCGTCGATAATTTTCACCGTTGATATTCGTCGCCTGGCCTCCAATATTTTCGTAAAAATGGTTTAATTATCTCATGAATGGATAAGGCACACCAAACAGTTACCCTGAGACAATGCAATGGTTTTTGATGTTTCAATTTAAGGCTACGGGTTCTTGGAGACCAGTAACGCCAGTTTTGCTTGTTGACGTGGCCGTTTAAGTGAAAATGAGCATCGTCACTCAAAAAATGGGATTTACAGTGCAAAAACGCTCCAACCTCGTTTCACAAAAATTTTTGCGTAAATCAAAGTCACTTTCTTTCAGTTCTTGAACGATTTTAACTTTAAAAGGATGGAACTTCAGATTCCTTTTTAAAATTTCATGAATAATTGCTCTTGGAAGTCCTAGTGAGGCTGCTCTTTTCTGTATTGAAAGCCGCGGATTTTTACGTAAAATGCTTTCAGCCAGTTCAATGTTTTCGGGAGTCCTTGAATATCCACTTGGCCCTAGCCGTGCGACATTCATAACCGAAACAGTTGCGCGGAATCTCTGCACTCACGAACCTACGAATTTTATCTACACGTATTCGCCGAATACCGAACTTTGAACAAAATTGTCGACTAGCAATTACGTTAGAATCATTTTCCTTCAAAAATGTCTCCATATCGAACGCGCAATGCTTACTCGACCAAAACGGCATCGTGAGTGACAAATCTGCAAAATCGATATTTCCAACGGCGCCGCCCTTCCTCTCCACCGTTTATTACTTTTTAAAATATTCGTATTAAAAAATACAGATTTGCCACCAGACACCCTGTATAAGTACATATGTATGTATGTGCATATGTATGTTTGTACACCAAGACAACATTATTTATTGCCTTTAAACCAAAAAATTCAACAAATGATAAGAACAAAAAATCGCGTGTGAATTAAAATAAGATTTGAAAACTATAAATAAACTGATTTTTAACTATTTAAAACATTTAGGGCAAATTAGTTTCTGTAAAAAAAACAGAAACAACTGTTTCATTAGTCTTTTTCTATATTAAATTATTGGAATGAAATAAAAAAAAACTCGAGTAACAATAATAATGAATTTAACTTTGTGTAAACTTTTGATAAATATTCTTAGAATATAATCTTAGAAGATTAAGTCATTTAAATTGACAATCTGAATGTATTAACTATTAAACTATTTTATTTCAAATTAGAATTAGAGTTAAAGTGTTTTTATTCTAATACAATTGCGTGCGGGCTCGAAGGACCAATTTTTTAGCAGCAGAACTTATAAAAATAAATGTAAACATATTATAAAAATTTCCAAACCTACATTCATATTCGTAAACAAACATTTTTTTTTTCAAAAGGCTAATTTAGGTTAAGTAATTTAAATTAATAAATCTTTGATAAATTGAATAATATGATTATAAGAATTTGGATTAAGTTTCTTTTTATAAAGTGAATTCGAAGCATATCTCCTATTTTGGTTTACAGCTCAAATCTACTACAAACGAGATGCGTTTATAAGTGAATATTTCCTTATGTAGACTACACAGAAAAAAAAATTTTTTTTAATTCAAAAATTTGCTATTTTGATCAAAAAATTTTAAGATTACAACCTATCAAAAAACTCGCATATTCAATTAAAGATATTAATTGAAAATTTTTAAAAATTTTTAATCGGTTTAATCAAAGAACAAACAAATTTAAAATTAAATACAAATAAATTTAATTATTACTTGAAATATTATATAAATATATATAAAACAATTAAAATTTTAATTCAGACAAATAAATTTTTTATTGAAAATTAAAAATTTTTTTAATTAATAAGTAAATTGAAAAAAAAATTCAGAACATTTTTTTTTGTGTATACAGAGTCATGAAAAAATTGTCTTTTGATTCAGATATGCTAGAACCCGTTATTTTTGTGAGCTTTGAAAAAAATGACTGAGTGAAAAAATGGGAGGGGTGAAATGAACGCAAATGGGGTCAAAGATAAAAAAAAATTTACAAAGAAATGGATAAGACAGACCTAAATTAATTTTTCCCCTCTTAACAATAAAGAAAATGCAATAGAAAATCGAAAATTTTGGGGGAAATTGGCCCTCAGGGCTTCTAAGGTGGCCCTAGGGGGTGTCAAATGTATGACCAGCTTCCATTTTTTGTTTAGGCTTTTTTTCAAACCTTACGAAATTAGAGGTTCGAGCGTATCCAAATCTTATTACTTAGAATCTCAACGCAAGACTATTTCACCCCTAATATCCACACTACGTACCACCCCTGTTATAAGTTTGTTTATACATGAGAATGTAACCGTTAAAAAAATCTGAAACCCACCTGCAAGTATCGGGTGGGACCTTTATCGATTTAAATTTTAACCATTGGCTATTTTTAATCTGGCAATACTTTTGTCATTTTATTCTGTCACAAAGTTCAGTACATTTTCTTCGGTTTAACGAAATGAATCGATTTAAGCTTGAGAAACGTTGGAATTTATTTTAAGCTTATTTTCAAAACAAAGACAAATCATCTTTCCGAATGGGTGGGTAAGTTAAAAAGCAATATCGCCGTATTTGGGGCTCAGGAAACCCACAAAGTTTTGTGCATGTTTAGGACCAACCTTTTAACTGAATAAGATTAAAAATTTACCGTCGGTCTCATATTAGTCCTTTTCGCGGACATTAAATTTAACCGCATAAATTGTGACTGTCTTATGCTATCGAGGCATAGTGGTTTTAAATAGCCAACTACGAGTTATCTCGTAGTCAACATCCGTATTGATAAGGCCAGCTACGAGATACTTCGTAGTAATTATGATTTCATTATACATAATATAATTTTGACATGGCATGTGGAGTTGACTTTATTTATGTGTTTTGGCATAGAGAATTGTCTGATTAAACTATTGAAACAAGCACTACGAGATAGCTCGTAGCTGAAGCTATTTTATTAACGAAAGTTTAGTACCATTATGATCTCCCTTTTTTCTCTTTGTCACCTTTATACATTTTTGAGGTATGTCGGTGTTAAAAATAAAATAAATTGAGGTTATAATACTACTGATCAGGCTTAGCCGACTTTAACCTTAGTTAACACCACCTGGGATTATTTTTAATTCACACAACCTTTAGTCCGCAACAATGTTTATCTGAAAGTTGTATTGATTTTTGCATAAATTTTTCTAATAACGTTTCTTAGTACAACAACAGCATATTTATTGAATGTAGTTTTACGTTTTTTTTTTCAAATAAGAAATTTTTTTATTTCTATTTTTATAACATTAACTAGAATTTCATAAAACAAGTATCAGACAACTTTTTAAAATTACAATGATTAAAAGCCAAAGTAAACATGCAAATTATAATCAGGTTTGAACATAGAAGAAATTGCGGGTGAGATGTTCATGTTGCATGGCAAAAGACAGATTTAGCTTTCTATTTGCAGAAAAAATTATTAAAAAAAATTAAATTAATTTCACTTTAATAACAATCTTACAAAATATGCTGTTTTACAATCACTTCAGAAAGCACTTTTACACCACTTAGCAAATAAACATTTTTCTATCTAAAATTTTCAATTAAATCTTTAAATTAAATGCAGCAACAAAAAAACAGAATATAATTCATATTAATGACAGTTGCATTGACATTCAGTTTTAAACGTTAAGGTTTTTTTAACGATATTTCTTTTCAAGCAATGTTAGATGAGATCATACACTTTGTCCTAGAAATGACCGAACGATCGTAAAACTTATAAATTTTTTGTTGAAAAATTCAAGTGTCTCCACAAAATTTATTTGATTGCTTTTAAGTAGCAAAAAATAAAAAATAATTAAAAAAAAATTTAATAAATATTTTAGCTCAAAAGTTCTTAACTACTTTTTAATTGTTGCGAATAACAAACAAAAATAGGTATTAGATCAGCATTGTCAAACGAGAGAGAATTAATTATGAGAATGTATGGGTGTTTTTTCACTGTGTTTATTATTACTGTGTTGTTTTTACTTTTCTTTTGTTTTGCTCTCTTTGGTATTTGTAGGAACTCGTGTTGTGTACATGTAAAAAACCGCTTAGTGTTCGTCCCTCGGAGACACACTTGGTTTACATTGTATTTTAGGCGCATTAGAAATAGTATTAAAAAATACCTATAAGTACATACATACGTACATACAAATATACACACATAAGTACATCTGATAACATATCCGTAAACATTTGTATAATAGAGATTAATTATTTTTGCTACAAATGTTATGTATTTGCAGACGATCAACTTAGCACAGTGGGGACGCTAGGGAAAAAAGTGAACTCAATTTTGTTATAAAAACAAATACAAAATTGTTATTAAAATAGCACTAAAACATAACTTAGAATAAAAATCACTGAAATATATTTATAAATTAACAATTTTAAGATATATAATAAAATCTTTAAAGTCAAACGTTTTAAAAAGATTTTTTTTAAGTTTCTGCTATATAATTAACTAGTAGAAATAACAGGCAGCTGCTTAAAGAAGGCATTAAGCTTACTAAAGTCTGCAAGTCTTTGGTGAGAAACGAAACCGCGACCCCCAGACTGTCGTCTCTCCAATGTATCGGGATATTTAAGTACTAAAAAAGCAAACACACTTTATAAATTTGTGGTAAACGGTCTAGTATATTACCCATTGCCCAGTAGGCAATTTGACCCAATTTTCTTTAGCAAAAATTAGATCCGCTCAAATGGCTGGATTTATGGTTTGAAGGACTTTATTGTCTGTACGTCTGTCCGTGTTATGGTTGAAATCAACTTTCTGAAGCCCCCCGGTATCGCATAGACCCGTAAGTGGTATCAAACTGTCAGAGATAGTCGCGAGAAAATCGGTATTGAAATTAGCAAAATCGCCCGATAAATGACCGATAAATAAGCAAAAAACCAGGACTGCCTCCTTTTTTTCAGTCTACAACAACAACAACAAAGAACATACTTATGTATGTAATAATAAAAAAATAACAAAAAAACAACAAAAAAAGAAAAAAACTGAATCAGTCATCAAACGAAAATTTTATTAGTATTCATACATATAACAGGATTGCCATACAAAGCTTAATATAAACATTTCTAAAATCGCTCCTACGGCTTCCAGGGATCTCCTACAAAGGTAAAATGTAAGACCGACCCTCTATCTCCAGCCCCTAACATGGTTGACATACAAAATTTTAAAAAATAAGGTGAAAACCGCTACAACTTCCCTGGATTCGCCCCTAGAGGAAAAAAATGTATCACAGACCCCCATTAGTTTTTCTCCCAAATGATTTCTATGGTATACTTACGCCCTATCTCCACGCCCTAAGGGGGTTGCCATCCAAATTTACAAAAATGATGTAAAAATGCCCACAACTTCTTTAAAGTTGGCCTTAGAGCAATAAAGTGTACGACCGACCCCCATTAGTTTCTTCTCCCAAACATATTCCTAGAACATACTTACACCCTTTCTCCACGCCCTAAGGGGGTTGCCATACAAAATTTACAAAAATTATGTAAAAATGCCCACAACTTTTTTAGAGTCGGCCTTGGAGCAATAAAGTGTACAACCGACCCCAATTAGTTTGCCCTCCCAAATATATTCCTAGAATATGCTTACCCCTATCTCCACGCCTTAAGGGGGTTGTCATGCAACATTTACAAAAATGATATAAAAATGCCCACAACTTCCTTAGAGTTGGCCTTAGAGCAATAAAGTGTACGACCGACCCCCATTAGTTTGCCCTCCCAAACATATTCCTTAAATACACTTACCCCCTATCTCCACGCCCTAAGGGGGTTGCCATACAAAAATAACAAAAATAATATGAAAATGCCAACAACTTCTGCAAAGTTGGCCTTAGAGCAATTAAGTGTACGACCGACCCCCATTAGTTTCTTTTCCCAAACATATTCCTAGAACCACTTACCCCCTATCTCCACGCCCTAAGAGGGTTGCCATACAAAATTTACATAAATGATATGAAAATGCCAACAACTTCTTCAAAGTTGGCCTTAAAGCAATAAAGTGTACGACCGACCCCCATTAGTTTGCCCTCCCAAACATATTCCTTAAATACACTTACCCCCTATCTCCACGCCCTAAGGTGGTTGCCATACAAAATTAACAAAAATGATATGAAAATGCCCACAACTTCTTCAAAGTTGGCCTTAGAGCAATAAAATGTACGACCGACCCCCATTAGTTTCTTCTTCCAAACATATTCCTAAAATATGCTTACTCCCTTTCTCCACGCCCTAAGGGGGTTGCCATACTAAATTAACAAAAATGATTTGAAAATGCCCACAACTTCTTCAGAGTTGGCCTTAGATCAATAAAGTGTACGGCCGACCTGCATTAGTTTCTTCTTCCAAACATATTCCTAAAATATACTTACTCCCTATCTCCACGCCCTAAGGGGGTTGCCATACAAAATTTACAAGAAATAATAAGGAAATGCCCACAACTTCTTAAGAGTTGGCCTAAGAGCAATAAAGTGTACGACCGACCCCCATTAGTTTGCCCATCCCAAACATGTTCCTAGAATATACTTACCCCCTATCTCCACGCCCTAATAGGGTTGCCATACAAAATTTACAAAAATGATGTAAAAATGCCCACAACTTCCTCAAATTTGACCTTAGAGCAATCAAGTGTACGACCGACCCCCATTAGATTTCCCTCCCAAACATGTTCCTAGAATATACTTACCCCTTATCTCCACGCCCTAAGGGGGTTGCCATACAAAATTAACAAAAATGATTTGAAAATGCCCACAACTTCTTCAGAGTTGGCCTTAGATCAATAAAGTGTACGGCCGACCTGCATTAGTTTCTTCTTCCAAACATATTCCTAAAATATACTTACTCCCTATCTCCACGCCCTAAGGGGGTTGCCATACAAAATTTACAAGAAATAATAAGGAAATGCCCACAACTTCTTAAGAGTTGGCCTAAGAGCAATAAAGTGTACGACCGACCCCCATTAGTTTGCCCATCCCAAACATGTTCCTAGAATATACTTACCCCCTATCTCCACGCCCTAATAGGGTTGCCATACAAAATTTACAAAAATGATATGAAAATGCCCACAACTTCTTCAGAATTTGCCTTAGAGCAATAAAGTGTACGACCGATCCCCATTAGTTTCCCCTCCAAATCATATTCCTAGAATATACTTACCCCGTATCACCACCCTCTAAGTGGGTTGCCATACAAAATTTGTAAAAATTAGGATAGAAACCCCTACAACTTCCCCGTCACCCGTGGAGCGTTAAAAAATGACACCGACCCCTATTTAAAAATTAGAAATATTTCAAAAGTAAAAAAATGGTTAAAAATAAAAAAAAGTTTGGTATTGCGAAAGGTCAACGTGAAGGGTATATAAGATTTGGCACAGCCGAATATAGCGCTCTTACTTGTTTTTTTTATCATTATTTTTATGCTTAAGTGAATTATTGAGTTTATAAATTTAACCAACTAAATATAGGATTTTTTTTCTTGGCATAATAAAGTAAAATAAATAGATAATAACTTGCCTTTAATTGCCGGCTTAGGCATGTATTTCTTAATAAATTTTCATTGTAATAAAATAAAATCATGTTAGACTGACTTGCAAGATAAGTAGCAAAGTTTGCGTTGAAATATTCAATTACCATTATAAATATTTTTTTTATTAAATTAATAAAAGGTAGTTAAATTAAGCGTATGTCAAACTTTTAATAAACTTATAATTTTGAAAATTGTTAAAATAATTTTTTATTTTTTTAACATACGATTTGACAACATAAAAATCGAAGCACCCCTAATGTATTTATATTTAAATATTTTGCACATAAAAATCAAACATTTTAATAAACGCATAGTAACATACTAAAAAAACATCTAACCGCATGCTTGAATGAACTCATTTGTGGTTGCAGGTACAATGCAGGTATATACTTACATGCAAAGTTGGCAGACAGTAGTGGTTATACTCCCTCCCCCCCGTAATACAATACCACACGCTAAGAAAATCGTAGAGAAAAAAACGTGAAAATTATATGTATGTTCATTATATGATATTAATTATGTACATACCTTTGTATGTATAAAAGTTGGTTTTTTTCATTTCATAAAATATTTTTTATTAAAAAGCTACTAGCTCCTTCAAAGATAATGTATCTAACAGATATTTTCTATGACTCTTGTAAGAAAATAAAAACGCAACTATGCTGTTTTGATCCTGTCTTTTAAGTATTTTCGGTTCGCTTTATTCCATTCCGGCTATGCCCTTAAGCGATTCCTTCATGTTCGTTTTGCCTTTTTCATGTATGATCTGATCTTTAAATATACTTTTGCTCGTAGCGGTAGCTAACGATGACAATTATTGTAATGACATGTGGCGGCGAGTCCTTTAGTGGTGCTGAAAGATTTCTTTTTGTTAAAAATATTTTTATTTTACCTACTACTGAGCATAGACGCACAGACGGGCAAATGTTAGAAGTTGTTCCATAAACACAGACTTTTAATTAAAAAAGAACTGTTAAACTTAATTTTTAACAAAATTTAAGGGTCTTAAGAAATGCCAAATATTTTTTCAATTTTATTATTTAATGATAACAAAGATATTAAAGAGTTAATCTCAGAAACAGAAAATGGGGAAAAATATCTGTCTCGAATTAAGTTATTTCACCGAGTTACTCATGATTAGTATGTCCTCTTTTAGCAGAAATTCTTTCAAAAATTTGTTTCGTAAAAAAATTTTAGATAAACTTTCTGTAAAACTGTCGACTTTTCTAAAATTTGTGAAAAGTGATTTTCATATTTCAAAATATTTTACTTAATATTTTAAAAGTTTTTTAAAATCCTATTTCGTTTAAAGCTGTTTGTTTGATTTATTCTTTACTAATACAATATTATTAATAAATTTATATTGTAGTAAGCTTTTGTTTAAAAAAAAAATATCTATTGAAATCCCCCCTTGAAAAAACTTTATTAATTCTTTTTTAAATGGTGTATTTTCGGCAAATTCTTTACTCATACATCCAATACAATTTCCAATAAAATATCTGCCTATAAAAATATTCAGCAAAATGCTTTTATTATTTAAAATTTTTCAACATAAAGTAGTTTTTAAAATATTTTTTTTTGGTTGCCAACTATCTGTTTTTATTTAGGTTAAAAATACAATTTGAAAGGAAAATAAAAAAAAATATTTTTTATAAAAAATTTAAGAAAAAACTGATGAAATTCTTGTTAAAAATTGATTCTTATAAAACATGGAAATGAACATACATAAATATATAAGTACATTTATAGTTTTGGCAGTATGTTTTAAAACACACACGTTAATTTTTCAGTAAATTCCAAAACACGTTTCTTCCAAAACATCAGTTTTTCTTATTTTATGGACAGCATTTCTATTTTTAAAAAGCAATAATTGTTGGGGTGCTTTGGCTTTATATATACCCTTCACTAATGGGTAGATTTACAATCAGAGTGTATTTTTATGTGATTTGAAAAAGCCAAAAGATTTAATGAACTCAATAAAAATACCAAGCTATTCCAATATTTAATATTATACTCATATGTATCTTTAATATTTTGAAAAATCGATTTAGTTGTAGGGTTTTTTGTACATCATTCGTGTTATAGTTAATTTTCTGTTTGTTAACATTTTTATGCAAACCCATTATAGTAATTCCACGTAAAACGGCCACAAATGGCAATAAATTGTTTCAATCAATCAATTTCCATACGTCTAAAAAAGGATTAAAGTATTTGGAATTTAGTAAATTGGTGCAAATTTTTTTTACCCTTCACATCATTCCTTTTGTAATTTCTTTAATATCCATTTGCGACCCCATAAAGTATTATTATTCTTGATCCTTATAGATAGGAAAGCCGATTTAACGATATCCGTCTGCCACTCTGTTCGGGAGTAAGGTTAAGTTTTCCTCTTAAACATTTCTGCCGAACATATGTACTTACCCCCTATCTCCACCCCCTAACATAAAAAACTTGAACAAAATTAGGGCAAAACCCCTACAAGTTCCCCGAAGTCGCTCTTAAAGGAATAAAATGTATCACAGAACTCATTAGTTTTACCTCCCAAAAATATTTCTAGAACATATTGACTCCCTATCTCTACATATAATGTCATACAAAATTTACAAAAATGGTGTAGAAACGCCCATAACTTTCCCAGAGTCGGCCTTTGGGAAATAAATTGTACGACCGACCCCTATTAGTTTCCCTTCCCAAACATATTCCTAGAATAAACTTACGCTCTAGCTCCCTCATTTTTTCTTGCAAACATTTTTCTAGAACACACTTATCTCCTATCTGTAGCCACTAAGAAGGTCGCCATACAAAATTTGAAAAAAATTAGGGTGAAAACCCCTAAAACTTCCCCGTAGTCACCATTGTAGGGAGTAAAATATGACACCGACCTTTATTTAAAAATTAGAAATAATTCATAAAAAAAAATGGATAAAAATAAAAAAAAAGTTCAGGGTTTCGAAAACCAATATGAAGGGTACATAATATACGGCACAGCCGAATATGGCACTCTTACTTGATTTTGGTTTTATTTGGAAAAAAATTTTAAATGATGACATTTTGAATAATTTTTACATTTCAAAGAAAATGTCACACCTGTACCGTTTTCTAAAACGGGGTTTTTAAAGAAAAAATGCTCTTTTGTACAACTAAAGTCTTAAATACGATAAAAAAATATCTAAAGCCAGCAAAGAAATAGAAATAATTGTAAGCATCCTCCACAAAATGTTCCACAATTCGATCACAAAATTAAAATTTTTAAAAAATGAAATTTGTAAGATCACACCCGTGACAGTCTTCTAGAAATCGTGTTCTTTCAGTGTCTATCTAATAGACATCTGCATGACTATATTCATTTAATTGCCTATACACAACAAAAACATTATTCATTCAAACATTTTTCATTCTATGGGAGATAAATAAAGTTAAGCCAGTAACAACACAAGAAAGAATGTATTGTGTGTTACACTCAATGATACAAGAAGAACACATTCATATTACAGTTTTCGTTTTGAATGTGTATAAAACTCACTTGAAAATGCAAAAACATAGCATAGTCTCATTACAGTTAGAGTTTTTATAAAAACATTCAGGTGTTTTTTCGAGTTAATGAATGTTTAACAACAACAATAACGACAAATTTGCAAACACAAATGAATGCGCTCAATAATAATTTTTTACACCAATCATACAGCAATATTCACACATTCTATTCAGTATTTATTTATATGAATGTATGGGTAATATTTTGTTTTCGGTTGAAGTTGTTTTTTATTTGCTTTCGCTTGTGGGTTCATTCATTTAGTTTGTTTAACATTGAATGAAAAACACTATGTTGTTGAAAAACAAACGAATGTATTTAAACGGCATTTGGGTGTAGTCAAGCAGACCTCTACTATCTTAACGTTATAAAACATATCATTAATTGGAACTCTACCTTTTTTAGGTTGCAAGCTTAAAACGTTTGAATTTTAATAAAAAAGAAGAGTAAGCTGGAGACACTCGTCACAATGGAAGTCAAGGGTGTTTATTTATAGGCAAACTAAACAGCCTTGCCTTCCACATGAAGAGTACAAAATGATTTGTGAGATTTGTGTGGCACACGCGTGTATACTAAAAGTTGTAAAAATAAAAAAATCATTTACTCAACATGAGTAGGAAGAAACTAAATTGTGTTCTAAAGTATTGCGATTTTCTCCAAAAAATATTGCCAGAACAATCATCTATAAATTTTTTGGCTTAAGCATTATTTATAAACAAAATTTTTTGTAATAAAAAAAATCCTAAAATAAATAAAAAGATTATCGTCTTTTACATTCATCTACAAAGAATTTTTTTTGTTTTTATATTTATGTTTCACACACTTCATAAGTTTACTTTGATCTGGCATCATTAATAAGTTGTTCGCTTTATTTCTATACAGTGGGCGAATTTATTTATTATTTATTGACTTCACTATCATCTTCATCAGCATTATTCTAATTTTCTTAAACTTTTTAATTTTGACTAGATTTTCATTTAGTTAAACCATTAATATTTTTTATGTTAATTAAAATTAAATTAAATATGTATGTTCGGACATACATGTGTACATAAATATATTTATCTTCATGTAAGTATGATAGGCAACTTTAGTTTATCGTTTTTGTCGACATTAAAAAAAACCAAAAAACGTGAACACATTAGCAAAATCTTAAATTCAACCTTGCATAGGGTCAATGTGTGTGAGGTGCCTAATCTTTTTCAAAAATTTATTTCATTAATATGCTACAAAAAAAAAATAAATAAATAAACTTGACATTGTGCCAATTTAAATAAAAAAGTACCCCCACCTTGTATGTGGTGCGGTTATAATTATGTGCAATATATAAACATATGTATAAGTACATATATGTACATACAAATGTAGGTATGTAATACATCATACTTTGTTTAAAAGAATTTGTTGCAATAAAAATATAATTTTTTTTTATTTAATTAAAATATTAGGTGTTGTTTAAATTTTTATTTTAATTTTTCTTTGCAAAAAATAAATAATAACAAATGACAACTGATCTTAAACTGTCAAATGTGTTTTAATGGCGTCAATGTTTTGCGTTTTTTCGAACCTTGGGGCAAAAGCATATTTTATTATATTTAAAATAATTATAAATACATACACTTGTAAGAATTTATGTAATAAGTTTTGAAATAAAAACATTTAGAAGGTAAAGTTATGGCATAGTTTTTAGTAATAAAATAATCTTAATAGTTGTTGGTCTAAAGGTTCAAATACATGTGACTTACCAAAACGCCATAAACATAACCGTTGCCATAAGAATCAAAACTCAATTGGTTTCTAAGGTAATGGCGTAATGGTAAGTCACTTATAATCAAATACAGTGTTGCCTATAAGTTTGGTTCGAACAGCTGTTTACTGTGGTATGGTTAAGTCACGTGAACATTAACTGTTACCAAGTTTAAGAGGGGGCAGGTTTTCCTAATAATTTAATTAAATTGTGCAAAGTTTTGTATGGTTTTTTTATAGACATGTATAAGAGTAAACAAATGATTTAATAAATTTAAAATAGTTTTAAAGTAGTTAAATAAAGCAAAATACAAACATTCCCAGGAAATAAATAGGATGTTGTACTAAAATCGTAGCATTTTCGTCGAATGCCACAAAATTTCGGATTTTTATTTTTTTATATCTGTATTTTATACAGTACCTAAATATGCCCAAACATGCCAAGGACTTACATAAAACGAATTATTAAAAAGTTATCAATAACAATGAGTTTACCCAAGATTTTTCACTTTATGTTCTTAGATCACTTACCTTTTATGACAAGCACGTGTTAAATCCATTGTTGTTTTTTTTTTAAATCGAAATACTTTGGGCTGCCTTTCATTAATGAATTTAATAACGATTAGTACGCTTTATTTTGCTGTATTTAAGCGAGTAAATTTTTGAAGAATTATGTTTACCAAATCTAAGATTTCGCTTTCTCTTTTATAACTTTTAATTATCTTGTAACTAATTTTTAAATGACTTAAACATAACATTAAACCTTAAATTTATAAATTCATTAATTGATATTATTTATTTGACTGCATGCTGGAAATCAATGAAAAATTTAATTGGGCGCACAAATGTTTTAATAAGTCTAAATAAGCTTACAAAAGGCGTTACAAGTAAATAAAATGTTAAAATTTTCAGATTTGTAATTAATAGAAATTAATATATATTTTATTAATAAATATACTTATTTATTTTTATTTGAAATTTGTAATCTACATATTTAAAAAAAAATATCACTAAAATTAAAAGTACTTATTCTTTATCTGGATCAATAAATTTTAATATTATTTTAGTTAAAAAAACGCAATCAAGTATCAAAATTATGTCATCGTAAACTTTTTGCCACTGGCTTGACTTTTTTGATTTGGGGCCCAAGTCTTTAATTTAATATTTATAAATTAAAAAAAAAAACAGAAAGAATTTTTTCATTAATTTTTTTTATTTCTAATCTGCGTCACTAAAGAGATATTAGTTTTATATTTCTACGCTTATTATCTAAAAAATTCAAAAACTGATTAAATAATCCTTGCTTTTATATTTCTATACTCAAAATCTCAATAATGCATTTTTGCAAAATGTAGAAAAATTATCAATTTCAAATATAACGCGGAACAATTGCATTTTACTCCATATTTTTAAAACCAATAATTTTAATATAAAAAAAGCTCAACTAACACATGTTAAAACTATTAGACTAAAAAAATGTTTTGCGGTACCGAAGACATAAAGAAAGTAAATTTTGTCCATTAATTTAACTTATTTACTAAGATGGCTATTACGGAACGTTTGTTCTATAAGCCGAACTTAGAATTGATCTTTAATCGCTTCGACCTTCTTCACCAATTTTGAAATGCCTTCCTCCACTGGATTATTTCATCGGAGTTCAAATCTGAAAAGATTAAAAAGAAATTTTTGCCAAAAATGTTATTGCCCGCCTTTTACAGAAAAAATATTGACACCATTTTTAAATTAAAGCCAGTTTTAAAAATAAGTATAAATTTGATGACTTTTTTAATTAATTGAATTATTTTGTTAATTAAATTAAAATATTTAATTAAGTTCTTATTCAAGATAATGCTAATGAAATTAATATAAAAATAAATGGGTTTTCATTTTAACGTGGCCACCGCGACGTGGTGCAGTAGCTAGAGTGCCGGCATACCACACAAGCAGCCCAGGTTCGAATCCTAGCAAAATCAAAGAAAGCAATATTTTTTTGTAACTTATTAATTCATTCAAGCAACGGAATTGTTTGAAATTAGCATTACTTTTTATCATTTCAGTAATCAATTTCCAATAAGTGCTTAATTGGAAAAATATCGCTGTTTTCAGTTTTTACAATTCAGATAATTGATATAATCATTTTGGTGAGAGGTGCAAACTTCAACATTTTTTTGCTTAGTCCAATCATTTTGGTAATTAAAACTATTTTAGTTTATTTCTGTGAAATGCTAAATACATACTCAAAGCAAGCCATAACACTTTTTTGTGACCATAGAATGGTTTCATGAAAACTCATAGCAAACAGGCAATAGTTTCAGATTATAATTCTAGTAAATTTTAAATTTATAAATTTATAGAGACATTTTGAATAATGCTTTAAGTTCTTTTTAAATATTTGAAATTTAAATTTTTCGTGGGTGTCTGTAAAAACATACGCGCTCATTAATAATACTTCTTGTTTGCTACTACTTTACTGGCTTAAATTCTTTTTGGAAATTTGCCCAAATTATGCGTGTGTAAGACGCATTCTCCTTAATTTAGAAGTTTATGTTTTCCAATTTTAGTGAAAGTATGTACTTTCATCGATTAAATTAGAACTAAAATTTTTTATTAATAAAAAAACGGCAAGTCCATCTCACAAGATTTATTTTAATAGACAGACTATTTAACAAATAGCTTACCGAATAATAATAAATTATTTTATTTTTTTTTTTTTGTGTTTTTATGTTTTGTTTTTCAAAATTAAATATTCATGTAAGCAAGACAAATACAAGATTTTTTGTAATATATTAATAATAAATTAAACAATAATCAAAAAGTCAAAAGAACAATATTATAATTCATTCTAATGGTTCCGCTCGACAATTTACTTAAAACAATTTTTTTTTTGTTTTTATTACAATAATTACACGAGTACAAAATTTAATTACAATACTTGTTAATATTTTGACGCACTTCACGTACTAGTTTAAACCTTGTATGTATGGGAAGGTATATTTATATGGTTTTATGTATGAAGATCTGTATAAACAATTATGTAAATATGTCTAAAATGTTTGTTATTATTGTTTATGTGTCGTTTTTTGTGTAGTTAAATAGACACTAGTTGTTAACATGTACGCTTCATTAATATTTAAGACCTTAGAAATTTTAAATTAGGGTGGCTTCGGAAGTGTATTTTCTCTTTAAAATTTTCAAGAACTTTGGGCGAGAGCATAGATTTTTTGTGAAAACATTAGGAATATCAACAAAAATTGACTCTTAGATAAAAAAATCTGGATTTTGGTAAAATTTTGAATTTGTGGCAAAAAGGTACCCTCCTTTTGTGAAGCATTAATGATGTTTAACGTAATTAACTGATTCCTTCATTTAATTAAAAAAAATAATAAATTACCTGCTGTTTTCGTTTTTTCCGTTAAAGCATCCATTTTGTAAGGGTGAAGGTTACTTACCCCTCAGTTTCTAAATCACTTTCACTAAAAATGTTTGAAAACCCTCAAGAAAATATACAGTTAAGCAATTTATAAAATTTAAAAGAATTTACAAATTAGCAAACAAATCATATTTTTAAAAATTTCATAGCTAAATGATTTGTTATTTTTAAGATTTGAAATATGTCACACCCGTCAGTCACATTTTCTTAAAAATTTTAAAAATATTTTAGAAAAAAGTTGTCTACTTAAAATTAATTTTAAACAATATTAAAAAAAAACAAGTAAGAGCGTGTTTCCCTATATACCCTTCAGATTGGTCTTTTTGTATCCCCCGTGAATTGATATACCTAAAATGTATTAACTCTATAGCATTGATAATTTCAAAAGCATCGTAAGTACACATTTTTATTAAATTGTCCGTTTTTTAAGAGACTACAATTTCCTTTGCTTCTAAAATTACTTTTTACCAGGCTTGAAGTCAATAGATTTAATAGTTTATAAGCCATGACAATTTAGATAAAATTTTCTTTTCTTCGAAGTGCGGCAAAGTAATGTATTTGCATTGCGTTTTTAACTGCAAGTAAGCTTTTTTGTATTTTATTGTTGTATGCCCTTTGTCTTTGTTAAATTATTATTTTCTTTCGATTCTTAAAATTTAAGTATCGCAAAAATAAAATAAAAAAAGCAAAACAATGCTTTGTAAAATGTGTAAGTACCCAGCAAAAACTTACGTTGCTTTGAAATGAGTTTAAATGCTAAAAAACCGTATTGGAACTACTTCCTTATTAGAATTTTAACTCATATTAACATGGCGATGACATTGGAGGCAAGGACTTACCCCGCTCGCATGCTTACCATGCTCGCTTACAAATATAGACTTAAATAAGCTAAAAATCTCCAATAACCCATTAATTACTTCTAAAGTAAATTGTTGTTTTAATGTCATGTTGTTAGTAAAAGAGGATTATTTTGCTTTTTAAACTTTTTTCTGCTTTTAAACATTAAACTTAAATAAGATTAAAAAATTATAAAACTAATGTCATAAAAACCCCATTATCTGAAAACTATTAAATAATGTAGACGATATGTAATAGGCATTGAAAAGTAAGCTGTTTTGTAATGACTAATTACTACCCAGCTTTTGCTGGGTAATTGTAAATTTGAAGCAAAGTGCTTGATTTCAAACAATATATTCAAGATACGGAAAAATTTATAACAAATTTAAAAAAAATACTAATTAATTATGTACGTATACAATCAATTCCCAACTCCATTTATGTTTTAATTATGCCGTACGGCAAACCAGTAATTACCTGACAATATTGAAACACCCTAATAAACCAAAATGTGTGTTTGTTTACTTTTGTTTAGTTTATGCTTTTTATGGTGCTTTTTACTTTACCTTTAATTGGCAAATTGTTTGGAAAATGAACATAGTTGTGTGTAATTGTTGTTTAAGTTTTTAATTAGATGTAAACATATAATACTGTTATTCAAACAGCAACCACCGGTTGGCCCCCCGCTCTATTAGAGGTTTCCGCAAGAATTTGGTTTTTTTTTTGGTAGAACAAACAAGTTCCTACATATGTATGTACAATATGTAGATACTAGACATCTGCATGACTATATTCATTTAATTGCCTATACACAACAAAAACAATATTCATTCAAACATTTTTCATTCTATGGGATATAAATAAAGTTAAGCCAGTAACAACACAAGAAAGAATGTATTGTGTGTTACACTCAATGATACAAGAAGAACACATTCATTTTACAGTTTTCGTTTTGAATGTGTATTAAACACACTTGAAAATACAAAAACATAGCAAAGTCTCATTACAGTTAGAGTTTTTATAAAAACATTCAAGTGTTTTTTCGAGTTAATGAATGTTTAACAACAACAATAACGACAAATTTGCAAACACAAATGAATAATAATTTTTTACACCAATCATACAGCAATATTCACACATTCTATTCAGTATTTATTTATATGAATGTATGGGTAATATTTTGTTTTCGGTTGAAGTTGTTTTTTATTTGCTTTCGCTTGTGGGTTCATTCATTTAGTTTGTTTAACATTGAATGAAAAACACTATGTTGTTGAAAAACAAACGAATGTATTTAAACGGCATTTGGGTGTAGTCAAGCAGACCTCTACTAGATACATGAACACTACAAGGCAAATAGTTTTCGACCTAATACAAATTTACAGACATTTTAATTAAAATTTAATAATACCTACATAAGTATTTATGAAATTTTGTATATTAATTTGTTTTTAAAATATTTTCTTTTGTTTTTATTTCATTACAGAGGAGCAAGAACGTGTTCAAAAGAAAACATTTACGAATTGGATTAATTCATACCTCTCGAAGGTAAGTTTATTTTATTAAAGCATTTAAAAAACAAGTAAGAGCGTTATATTCGGCTGAGCCGAATCTTATATACCCTTCACATTATTGGCCTTTCGAAACCCCTAATTTTTTTTATTTTTATTCATTTCTTTTTTGTTTACATAATATCTATTATTGTTAAATAAGGGTCGGTGTTATATTTTAATCCTCTTAGGCTTACCACAGGGAAGTCGTACGGGTTTGTACCCTAATATTTAAAAATTATTTATGGCAACCTCCTTAGGGGGTAGAGATAGAGGGTAAGTATGTTCTAGGAAAAGGTTTGAGAGAGGTAGTTTATGGGGGCCGGTTGTACACTTTATTTCTCTAAAGCCAACTCTTGGGAAGTGTTTTTATATCATATTTGTAAATTTTGTATGGCAACCCTCCTAGGTGATGGAGATAGGGGTTAAGTATACTCAAGGTAAATGCTTGGTAGGGAAACCTCCCGGGGAAGTTTTAGTGGTTTTAAATTTTGTATGTAAACCCCCTTAGGTGATTGATGTAGGGGTTAAGTATGTTCTAGGAATATGTTTGGGAGGTAAAACTAATTGGGGTCTGTAATACATTTTATTTATCTGAAGGTGTAATGCGTTTAACCCTATTTTTTGGATGGAAGGCCTGTTATGGGCTGAAAATACGGGGTAAGTACGTTCCACAAAAATGTTTGAGGGGAAAAATTAAATGGGGTTAGTCTTACATTTGACCTTTAGAGGAGCACCATAAAAGCTGTAGGGGGGATTTATTACAATTTCCCCAACTTTGGATGGCAGCCCCCTGGGGCGATGGATATATAAGGTAGGTATGTTCTAAGAATATGTTTGGAAGGGGAAACTAGTGGGGGTCAGTCAAACACTTTATTTCCCTAAGGCCGACTCTGGGGAAGTTACGGGCGTTTTTACATCATTTTTGTCAATTTTGTATGGCAGACCCCTTGGGTGATGGAGATAGCGGGTAAGTATGTTTTAGGAATATGTTTAGGAGGGAAAACTAATTGGGGTCTGTGATACATTTTATTCCTATTAGGGCGACTCCGGGGAAGTTGTAGGAGTTTTCAACCAAATTTTTTTTTGATTTTGCATGGCAGCCCTGTTAGGGGCTAGAGATAAGGGGTAAGTAGGTTCCACAAAAATGTTTGGGAGGGAAAAACTAATTGGGGTCGGTAGGTTAGGTTAGGTTAGGTAGAACAGGCGACTGCAGAAGTGATGAAGTGATAGTTGTGCAGCCCACTTGGGTCCTTTTCCTCGGTCCCTTTGTAATACCTGGGGGAAGAGAAAAGAAGAAGAAAAAGCTAAATTAGATTAGATCAATAGAAATAAAGATAGAGAGTTAGAAGGAAAGTAAACATGTATGGTCAGCGGTAGTCGTCCCATACTGGCCGCTGTCCCCGAACCAAGCGCTATCCCTGATGAAGAACGCCAGGTTGGTTATGCCAATGTTGGCCACGTCCGACAGGCCATTCATCGGGGTTGATATTACATTTGACATTTGTAGGAGCACCCTGGAAGCTGTGGGAGCGATTTAAAAAATTTAAAAAAAATAAACTTTGTAATGCAACCCTGTTAGGGGACGAAGATAGAATATACATAAGTACGTCCCAGAAAAATGTTAGTGGGGAAAAATAAATAATGAGTGTCTGTACTACATCGCACCTATGTGGGGGCAATTCCGGGACAGTTGTAGAGGATTTTATATAACAAATTTAGAGAAATAGAGAAATATACAGAGGTAGTCATGGGTTTTGACTTATATTTCCGTCAGCTATCGGATGATTTTACTGGATTTCAAGAGCGATTTGCTCGCAGATATTTTTGGTAGCTTAACACCACTTACGGGTTTATGTGACATCGGAGGCTTCAAAAAGTTGATTTCAACCATAACACGGAAAGATGGGCAGACGGACATCGCTATATCGACTTTCCTATCTATAAGGACCAAGAAAATATATACTTTATGGGGTCGCAGATGGGTATTAAAGAAATTACAAACGGAATGACAAACTTATATATACCCTCAACACTTATGTGAAGGATATAATAATAGTTTTCGAATAAAAAACAACAATAAAAAACTTATAGGTATTTTATAGCTAATGAACATATGTATATGTTGATTGATCGTTTTTAAGAAATATTTCATTTAGTTTCCTTTTAATAGAAAACTTTCAATAAATACTCTGAGTTCAATATCTGATTTTAAATATAAAAATTGAATTCATAATGTTTGGCCAATATTTTCTTTTTACTTACGTAATTCATTAGAAATAAATGATTTTATTTATTTTCTTGTTCATTTGTTATTCTTAATTTAATTCATTATCTTCTGCACTATTTTTAAAAAATGATTCATAGGTCTCGGTAGCCAAATTAATGCCAATTTGTTTACACTTTTTTTCATCTAAATAAAATTGAGAAACAAATATGTATATTAAAAAGTTTTTTGTAAATAGTGCAAAAATATTTTTCTGCAAAATAATTTCTTCCAAAATTTTAAATAAATGGAACGAAAATGTTTATTTATTAAAGAAAAGTGATTTTTTTGGTCTTCGTGCTTTTAAACAATCTTTTTTAATTATTCAAAACAGAAATTAATTTTTAACAAATTTTCAATAAAAATGTTGCAAAAAACGAATACATGAATCTTAAAACTAAAGAAAACGTTTATATTTTTTCCTTTGGTTAAAGTTTTCTCTAAATTAAAGCTAAATAATAAATTATTGTAAAGTATTTGCGTTCAAGAATTTGAAAGAATCTGGTTTTAGTGTTTGTTACACTAAAGAGTGGCATACACAAAAAGAAATGCAAATTCATATTTTAAAACAAAGTTGGTTTTATCGAAAATAAAATATTACAATCACTTACAATAAAAAAGATTTCTAATGGCTTAGCTAAGCTGACAGCGTTGCCAGCAAAAACACTGTCTGTCTGCATATCGTCGTTCCCAATTTATCTGGTCTTTTTTTTTTGAAACCAAACCCACACATCTTCTCATATATCAGCACTGGGAGACCTCCTTGTTCCATTGTACATCCCTTCAAGAAGAAAAAAGATAAAATAAGATAAAGAGTAAAGTAGAAATGAAGTATTAAAACTAAAAAGAAGGAAAGAGATAGCCTTAGATTTAGAAAGAAGTAATTGATTCATGTACCAGTGTAAAACCTCCTCTTCATTGCCTATCTCCTAGTAACTTGATTTCCATAATGCAACTAAATATGTTTTCCATAATTAAATCAAGGGCCTTCCTACAATCCCTCACGAACTTGCACTTGACACGTGCCGTAAATGCCTTAAGGTCAACATAAATAGCGACCTCTCTTCCCTTTGAAACATGTTCCACTTTGGGATCCGTTGCCCTTAAAATGCCAAGTATCTCTGCCTGGAACATACTTTACTCATCAGACTATCCCATAGACTATCTAATGTCCTCCCAGCTCTGGTGGGCATATCCATCTAAGGCCTTTTAATAAGGTCAACATAAATAGCGACCTCTCTTCCCTTTGAAACATGTTCCACTTTAGGATCCGTTGCCCTTAAAATGCCAAGTATCTCTGCCTGGAACATACTTTACTCATCAGACTATCCCATAGACTATCTGATGTCCTACCGGCTCCGGTGGGAATATCCATCTAAGAACTTTTAATAAAAACTGCATACCCCTCATACAACCCCAACTAACATTCACTTTCAGGGATTATTTTTTGTGGTATCCTCTCAAAAGTGTCCTCTGTGACATTTTATATTAAGGTCAAAGGAAATAAAATATTTTCCTTCGCTAGTTTTCTCTAATCGTTCGATGTCTGCAGTTCTCTAATGGTTTCCGAGGTACAAGGTGGGCCAAAAGAAGTCTTCCGAAATTGTTTGGCTCTCATTTTTTTTTTTCTAAATGAAAACTGCAATTTTGTTTTTTGATTATGTTTATTTGAACCTTTAGAATTTTATTGGTCAAGCCGAGAAGAAGATATTGGCCAAACGGGCGCCATCACAATTAATTACTGCTCGTTTTATGGCATTTTTGGTCACTTCCGTTAGAACTTCGGGCGATAGATTTTTGCACTCGTGTCAAATGTTTGCCTTGAGGGCTTCCAGCGTCTCTGGCTTGTTCACGTAAACATAGGACTTCAAAAAACCCTACAAAAAAATTCTGGAACGGTTTAATCGGGCGATATTGCGGAACAATGTAAATAACCAAAACGAGAGATGTGGTGACCCGGGAACGCCACCTTCAGAATATTGGTTGTGGCTCGCACAGTGTGTGCCGTTGCTCCGTCCTGTTGGAACTACATGTTCTCCATTCCTAATTCGTTTAATTGCCACAGAAAAAACTCTGCTAACATCGCCCCTATAGCGCGCACTGTCCACTGTTATCGTTTGACCAGCGGCGTCCTCGAAAATAATTCTCCGATGGCTCCTTCAGCGTGAGCAGCGCACCATGCAGTCACTTTGAGTGGGTTTAATGGCTCCTCGTGCATCACTCGTGGATTTTCGGTGCCCCAGGAGCGGTAGTTTTGCTTGTTCACGTACCCACTGATGTGGAAATGAGCTTAATCGCTCATTATGATTTTGGTCGAAAAATCGTCCACTTCGGCCTCGAGATTGAGGATGGCTTGGGCGTAGGTTACAAGCATTTGCCAGTCGACTGGACTTTGTACGGGAACATGCTTAGATCTTGGCCAAAATTCGCCTTAGGGACGACCGGCTGATGGCTAATTGAGATGGCACTGCGGCTGGTCGATGTTTCTGGCGACAGCTCGACATCCTCGTTAAAAGCGGCGATATTCTCGGCAGAACGAGCGCTTCGTGGCTGGCCACTCTTGGCGCAGTGTTTGCGCAGTCGGTGCCGCACGACCGGGGAATCGGCGACGAAATTGGCGCTGCGCCAACACCACAGACAAATTGTTACGCAAAAAAGTAGGCAGGACCATTCCGCGTTCTTGGGGAGTGTATCACTCCATGGCTTGTTCACTTGTATTCTACACACATACATACGTCTTGTTCACAAATGTCAAAACAGATTTGACATTGGTCGCCATTTGCAAAAATTAGAGCATTTGCCAAAAGGGTGATTTCTTTTAGCCCACCTTGTATATGCCTGGGTTTTGTTTAAAACCTGTTTTTTTTTCTGATAAAACAAGTTAGTGGTAGCAGTAGGTTATGTGACTGGTTTTCAAAAGCAATTGTTGAAAATAAAGATACATGTACATGTATATGGTGGATTGGTATTAGTAACAAAAATGTATGTATGAATTTTTGGCATTCGGAAAGTTGATTTAGTAGACATACAACCGGACATTGCTAGGGAGAGAGAGTTCCAAAATAAAAACATTTTATAAGGTCCCCATCGACAGTAATCAGGAACTTTTATAACAGGCAAAATAAAAATCAAACTAAAGTGGCAAAGAAAATCTGTCGGGCACCGGGAGGACAATTGAGAACATCCAATAGCAACCAAAATTTTATTCGCTTTTTTAGTAGTGGTATTAACAAGATTTTTAAAAGTTAGATTTCTTTAAAATTTCGTATTTTGCCTTCATATTTTTTTTAAATTAAAACTTTGGTGCCAGTGAAGTTAAAAAGTTTTTAATGTTTACAATTCCTCATGGCCCAACTTATGACATTATTTTTTAAAACACACATTTCGTGTATGTCTTAAAAACATTATAATCTATTCAGAAGATACAAGAAAAAACTTAGCAAACAAAATAATGTTTGAGCAATAGGATACAAATTGTCTTAATATACTGCAAACCTGCAAATAAAATACTTCAAAACTAACAGCCTAATAAGCTACAATCCACAACAGTATTTAGATATTTCGTGTTAATTTTATTAAATTTTGTGCTAAATGTTTTTATTATTATTGTTTTTTTATATACGTTAACAACTGACAAACAACTTTTTTAAATTTTTTGTAATAGCACACGTACCTTTAAAAAAAATTAAAAATTATTAAATCTCAACATAACACTAAGTTAAAAGAAAAGATTTTATTCTAGTTTTTCTGTGTGTAATGCCGGCCGGCCGGCATAAAAACAACAACATACATAAATTAAATTTTTACATAAAAAAGTCTACAACTACATTAAAACACACCTACACAAAAAATATATGAATACATATATGGGGGATTTCATGTCAAGTGACCCAACTTTTTTTTTCGATTCAAAAGAAATTTGGACCAAAGTTAGTTCTTGCAGAGAGTAGTTTAGACACAATTTTTAACACGATCGGTCAAGAACTCTCTGAGCTAGAGGGGTTCAAAATTTGACGTTTTCGGCAAATAGGTGTTTTTTCTAATACATGTAGTTTATTACCTTTTGCTTTTAACAAAATTCGTCCCAAATACTTTCGATAGCTTTTTTTTCAATCTTCCAGAAAAAAATATTTTTAAAATTAAAAAATTTTTTTTTTATTTTTTTTTATAAAATAATTAGAAAAAAATTTTTTTTTTCCAAATGTGCCCATTTTTTTTTTTTTTTTTTTTTTTTTTTTTGCTCAAAAGAAAGCTTAGGTCTTTTGTTTGAAGAGCTTGGAAGTCGCTTAGTGGGATGCGAGTGGGATATCTATAAAAAATAATGTTTTGTAACTCAAGGTAGAGGTTTTCAAATTTCCGCGTATATTCTATTTTGATTTTTTTGCTATTTATTTAAAATTATCTCTTAAGCTAAAAAAAAAATTATTTTATGCTAAGAAACAAAATAATTTAACCTTTCCGACGGTATGCAAGTACCAAATAAAGTCTCATACACTCGACTCTGTATTACCAACAAAATGGTAGGCCTCTGGAATAAAATCACTTTTATATGGCAATGTCAGAACACGTTTTGTAAATATTTTCAATGAATACCGTCGGAAAGGTTAAATTATTTTGTTTCTTAGCATAAAATATTTTTTTTTTTTTTGCTTAAGAGATAATTTTACATAAATAGCAAAAAAATCAAAATAGAATATACGCGGAAATTTGAAAACCTCTACCTTGAGTTACAAAACATTATTTTTTATAGATATCCCACTCGCATCCCACTAAGCGACTTCCAAGCTCTTCAAAGGAAAGACCTAAGCTTTCTTTTAAGCAAAAAAAAAAAAAAAAAAATGGGCACATTTGGAAAAAAAAATTTTTTTTTCTAATTATTTTATAAAAAAAAAATAAAAAAAAAGTTTTTTAATTTTAAAAATATTTTTTTCTGGAAGATTGAAAAAAAAGCTATCGAAAGTATTTGGGACGAATTTTGTTAAAAGCAAAAGGTAATAAACTACATGTATTAGAAAAAACACCTATTTGCCGAAAACGTCAAATTTTGAACCCCTCTAGCTCAGAGAGTTCTTGACGATCGTGTTAAAAAATTGTGCCTAAACTACTCTCTGCAAGAAATTACTTTGGTCCAAATTTCTTTCCAATCTAAAGACATCGGTTTTAAAAGTTGGGTCACTTGACATGAAATCCCCCATATATATCACAGTATATTAAACATGACAGAATATTAAAACATACGAGGGATGTGCTCGAAATTTGTTTATATAAAATTACAGCATCCTTTTCTTAGATTTAAATTTTTTTTTGTTATTTTTTTTAGTGTCCAACATGAAAGTGTTGAACAATTACATATAAGTATGGATATGTTCTCAAAAGTACTTCTATAAAATTACATTTTCATTACTTTGATTGTGTTTTTACAAAATTAAAAAAATTCGATCAATTTTTAAATATAGATATTTTCTTTTTGATATTTTTTCAACAGAAGTGTATTATGTATTTTAGCCCAAATTCATTTACATAATCTTAAAAAAAATGTAAAAAGTACAAAACATGTAGATAAAGTAATTTTTGTCCATTTAGTTGACTTACGTCCTTTTATGGGTCAATATTCTTCAATCTTATATAACCAGACTTAAAATTTTAAACTAAAGTAAAAATAAAATCGATTATTAATCGATTTTGGAATATAAATTGAATAATGGTCTTAGGCTTTCCAACAACTAGATTAACTCGAAAAACTAAAATTAATCGCGAAACTACTAAAATTTTTTAAAAACAGTTTTTGTTTTGAAGCAGTCGTACAATGTAAACTAATTAAAGGTATTATTGGCCTTTAAATTTGACAATATATGGACTTCACATCAAAAAAAGTATTCATTTTTTGAGGCCAGGAACGAATACAGCAAATTTTAAATACTCTGTTCTAAAGTGATACATATCTTAGAGAAAGCGTTCATCAATCGAACTTAGACTTATATGGAAAAAATCATTCGCGTAATTTTTCAATCTTCGCATTGATTAAAGAATATAATCTTTTTTAATTTACATAATAGTTGTCTTTATTATCTATTTAATTGTACTTAAAAACCAAAGGCCAACAACGATGCTGCTTTACAAATTCTTAAAAAAAATAATTTTGCATTGGAATATGTTGATCTAGTGATAGTCTCAGTCTAGCAATCAGATGGTTTCAGGTTCAAAAATATATTGGGACAATATTTTTTTTTTATTTTTTTGTGTTTTGCTTTGACGAACACATGCTTGTTAAGTCTTTTTAATAAAACAATTTTTTGATTCAGCAAAGCAATTTAGTTGATTTTTTTAAACTATTTTATTAAAAATCCGAAAAAGTTAAATTAGAATAAAAGCGATTTTTTTTAATTTTTACCATATTTTTTCTTTTAGAATAATGCTAATACAAATAAAAATGTACAAAAACAAATGCGATCTAATTTCAATATGGAAGCGTGGCTAAAAAAATCACACAAGCAGCTCAAGTTCGAATCCTTGCCGACCACAAAAAATTTTATTTATTTTTTTCTTTTAACTTGTTAATTCCTTTAAGCAATTGAAGTGTTTGAATTAAGCTTTAATTTTGATCATTTCAAAAATCAAAATGTTAAAAGTGTTTAATGTTATTAAGTGCGATTTTTCAGTTTTTACAATTTAGGTAGTTGATATAAAAATTTTGGTGAGAGGTGCAAATTTAAACATTATATTGATTGACTCAATCATTTTGGTAATTGAAAGCATTAAAAACATATTTTTGTAATTTCTCTTAACGAGCAACAGCAAGAGGTTAAATGATTGGTAAAAGAATTGAAATTAGTTTCATTCGATAAGTCGAATAAATGACATGTATTCTTCGAGTTTTTTGTTAATCGAAATTTGAAATTTAATTATACGTGGTTGATGAATCTACTTAAAATTTTTCGAGCCATTACAATTCGAGTGGATATTTAAGTCAATAATCCTTAATTTTTATATCTAGACTCGAAATCTTAAAAATTTAATTTAAAATACATATACATCTGTTTTTCTTGATAAGTTCATTAATTTTTTTATCCCATTAGGACCAAAGTTTCAAAAAAGTACCAAAAACATGTTTATATTATTTGACTTCTGTCGAACGCAATTTTAACAATGATTCTATCTTCATTGGTTGAAAAAAACGCTGGCAACCGGTACCTTAAAAATACCATTTTATAAATTTTATCTCTCTTTTGACCCTTTTAGAACGCAATTAGAATTATGTTTTTACTTCTTTTGGCTGTGAAGTTACCTTAGTGGATTATTAAAATACGGGACTTACCCTGTTTTGTCCCTTGTCACCTAGAATGTGGAAAAAGCATCAGACTAGGTTGTTCTATTTATTTTTTGAGTTGAATACGATACTTTTTAACATTTGTTTCTATCGTATGTACTTTAGGAGATAGCAACTTAGCTATTTTGCCTAATTGGCCCATTTTTAACTCCTTAGGGTCTGAATTTCCTGAAATCTCTTTTAGGGGAATCAAAATATCGAGAGTGGTACCTAGAGTTTAAATTTCAAGTCAATATCTTTGCGCGTTTGAGTTGGACGATATTGAACCAGTCAATAAGTTTGTAAAACTGTTCTCTTATAGGTACATAAAGATACATATATGTATAAGAAACATTTAAAATGGGTCGTATGTAAGTCATACTCACGAAAACCACATTAGCCCCACAAACGACGAATTATTAATAGGCTCCACAAACCCTTACGAAGATTGGCACATTAATGATCGTGCATCCTACAGTAGGGCTTAGCAGAAAGGCATGTGTCAATACATTACCTTGAGTCCCATCTATATAAGCCCAACTTACGAAAGTTATCCTAACCTGCATACATTTTCGCATTTGTTGGTACCTTTTATAAAATAATTGCAGGTCAACGAAAATAATTTTTTCTTAATATTAAAATCTTTTAATAACCACAATTAAAAATATATATTTTTTAAATGAATGTACATATAAAAAAAATTAATTTGTGACGCACTAAAAAGTTCAAAGCCTCTTGTCAAAGCCCTCGAAAATGTCTTGGTTAAGTCGACTTTGCCTTTGTAATGTTGGCAATAAAAACGCGGTTAGTGGCTTCTTTTGCATCACATGTGCTAAAAAAAAGCGCTAAAACCGGTTCTCAAGTTATTATGATTTGACTTAACTTCGAAGTGCAAATGTTCATACATATGCATGTATTTATCTGAGTGCTTTTACTTACACGCGCCTTATTTATGACCAACACTTTTTGACAAAAACTCTTGACTTCAAACTCTAAAAATTTTTTTTAAGTGACACGCTGTGAGTGGCATAAGTGTTGTCTGATGGGTTTTCAGGCGAATGTGTGGGGTTTTATTAATACTTAACACGTTATTGACATAAATATTTTATTGTAAAAGTGGACTAAATGTTTATCTTTTTTATTTTGCATAAAATATTAAAAAAAATTAGCTTCAATACATAAAAATGTCTATATGGAAACTGTTTGAAATTTTGTCACTCTAACTGAAAGCAGAAATATGAATCATGACAAAAGATTTTTATATCCCACTGTTCTTTAGTTCTGGGCATTAATAAAATTCTTTTGGCATTTCAGGAATTAAAAAAAAATGATTTTTTGTCGTAAACTTAAATTAAAAATGACATAATTTCGCGTTTTTAATAGCTAAATAGTTTTAAAATAAAATCATTTATGAAAAAGTTTGAAAAGTTATGGGATTTTTAAAGGTTGCACTCATGACAATCTTGCGGCAAGAAATAAAAAAAATTTGGTGTTGTATTGTATCTTGACCAAAATAAAAAACAAATTTAACTAAATGCTATTTTTAACTGTTCTGTAAGCACGATTAAAATTATTTCAAAAACTCAAAGACGTCGTAAATTTTTTTTACACACAAATAATTCATAGAAGTTCTCAAATAATGAAAAAAAGTATGTATGTGCTGATTCCAAAAACAAACAAAAAATTGCTACCGAATACATTTGAAGACACAAATTACCAGCAAACAGGTAGACAATTATTTGGAACTCTTTAACATTTTACGATCCCAAGAGTAATTTATAAAGATTAAAATTGTAAGTTTAAATTATTAAACGTAGTTTAATAAATTACGCTTTAACTTTGGCCACTCAAAGGCCTCTACTATTATCTAGTTTTATTAAATAATTCCCAAATTTTATTAATTTTTAATTTACTAATAAATTTGTTTATGAATTTGCAAAGCCTTAACCGGCTTTATACATTTAAGGGCTGCACAATACCCTTTTAAAATTCACACTGAAATTGTTTTCAAGCACGTTGTTCATACGTAAACAAAAGCTAATAGGAAGCCTCAGGCAATAAGAAAAAACGAAAACAAAAGCTTAACAATAATAATAAAATTTGGTTTTAGTATTGTTGGCTTAAGTTCATAATAAAATAAAATTAATATTTTCCGTTTAGGTTGAAAGAAACTTTTTTTAAAAAAGCAAGTTTTTTGACCGATACTATCCGAATCGAATGCATTTTCGAAACCAGCTACGTAAAATGATCATCATCTTTTTAAGTTACATGTTGTGCAGAAAGGTAAACGGAAATATTTTTACTTTACAAGCTAGGACGAAGAACGCACATGCATGATGATGAAAAAATGGAGCTGGTTTCGAAAATGTATTCTACTCGGCTAGTATCGGTAGAATACTAGCTTTAAAAAAAATTCTTTCAGCTTTAATTAAAAATTATAACAATTTTCAAAATTTATTCAGGGTCTGATCCTAAGAAAAAACAAAACAGCTCATAGAGACAAATGGTTTGTTGGGTTCTTAAAAAAACTCTTGAAGCTTTGGCTTGTTTGTAGTAATTCTCAATTAGTTTGTCGAGGTTACTTTATAAAGGCAGAAAATATTCATGAGGTTTTTTTAGAATTTGGTTTAAGTCTACTGATAGACAAACTTAACCAAAAACAAACCCTATATATAAATTAAATGAAAAATATTAACTATTATTTGTATATGCCATTGCATTACCTTCTTGATCTTTCTAGGGCGATTTTCTCCTGCCAAAGCCTTAAGTTTGTTTGTTTTACACTTTGGTTAAATTTTGATCTGACCTTTGTACAGACACCTACCCTGCGGTCAATAATTCACGGGGCTGTGCCTGCGTAGACCCGCCAAAACTAGAGACTCTATCTTGCGAACCTTAAGTTCATGTTCTATTTCCTCTTTGTTGCTATTAGCATTGCATTTTTGAATATAATCTCTTATGGGTTCTAGCGGATATGATGGTGGACGATCCAAAGTTTCGACAGTGAGCATGGTAAGAATTTTGGCTAAGTATAAAAGTGGATTCACTTTGTCACACATAAATGCCCAAAGTTTAAATAATAAGATGGATGAATTTAAATTAGTTTTTGAGAGCTCAAATGTTGATATAATTTGTGTCTCAGAAACATGGCTGGCAACTTCGACTCCTGATAGTCTTATATGTCTTAACGGGTACAAGGTTTTTAGAGCTGATAGATTAAGTCTTGCTGGTGGTGTTGCCATATTTGTAAAAAATAGCATAGCTTGTAAAGTGCGCCAGAAATCGGATTCTGGCAGAGGTCCAACTAGAAATGTCGAATTTATTTTTATTGAGGCTTCATCATGCGGCAGGAAGATGTTGATAGGTAGTGTTTATAGACCAAATAAAAGGATTCCTTTTACGGACTTCTATTCAGCACTTAGTACTCTGACGACTGAATATGACGATATTGTGATTTCTGGTGATTTTAATTCGGATATCTTGGGGGATAAAACTCTTTCTGACAATATGTTATCACTTGGTCTTTCACTAGTTAACACAATGAGGCCTACTCATCATACTTCAACAACCAGCACACTTCTTGACCTTTTTTTCGTGTCTAATACATCTAAGATTTTATTGTATGATCAAATATCTGCTCCATGTTTTTCAAAACATGACTTAATTTTCTTAACTTATGACTTTGGTTTTCAATTGGCTGAGAAAAATATTACCTATCGTGACTTCAAAAATTTGGATAAGAACGCGTTATATGAAAATTTTGGCCAGATTGCTTGGACCGATATTTTTTATATGACTTCGGTTGAGGATCAATCCCTTTTTTTGGAGCGTAACATACAGTACCTTTTTGATGCAACTGTACCTCTTAAACAAAGGAAAGTTGGGAATAGACAAAAACCCTGGTTCTCTAATGCCTTGAAACATGTTATATATCTGAGGGATTTGGCATACTCAAGGTGGAAAAGATATAAAACACCGGAGTTAAGATTGCAGTACACTTTTGCCAGAAGGAATGTTAATAAACAAATTAAATGTGCGAAAAGTGAGTATTATGCTAAACGTTTTAGTTCTGCAATTGATTGTAAACGGACGTGGCATACCATTCGTGAAATAGGAATTGATAGTAAACATAGTAATGTCAATTACCAAATAGATCCGGATGAACTTAATCAAACTTTTACTAATTTTCCTATTGTTCGTGCTAGCCCAAGTTTTTATAACTTTCCTCCTTTTTCCTCAGATGTATGCAACGTGTCAGCTGAGGAACATTTTTTCCAATTTTCCCGTGTTTCACAGTATGACGTTTTCTTAGCGGTTTCTGCGATAAAGTCAAACTCAGTTGGATATGACGGTATAAACCCAAAGTTTATAAGGTATTTTCTGCCATTAGTTTTACCGTATGTGACGCATTTGTTTAATAGTATTATAATGTCATGCACGTTTCCGTTAAGGTGGAAACATGCAAAGATAATTCCATTGCCTAAGCCAAATGGGGAATACCGTCCCATTGCAATCTTGTGTTTTTTTTCTAAGGTTCTCGAAAAGCTTTTGCATAACCAGATGATGCAGTATATTGACACGCATAGTTTACTGTCTAATATACAGTCAGGTTTTCGCCGCAATCACAGCTGCATTACTGCCCTTTTGGAAGTTAGTGAGCATATACGACAGGGGTTGGAAGATGATAATATTAATTTTTTGGTGCTTTTGGATCATTCCAAGGCTTTTGATACAGTTGATCACGGCACGCTGCTTGGAAAATTGAGATGTTTTTTTCATTTCTCTAAATGGTCAACTAAACTTATATCCTCGTACCTGTCGGGTCGGACACAATCAGTCTTTGTTAATGATCTCTGGTCAACTCCCATTTCTATCACTCGAGGTGTGCCTCAGGGATCTATCCTGGGACCACTTCTCTTTTCGTTATATGCAAATGATTTACCCGAGATACTTTCAAACTGCAAGATTCATCTTTATGCGGATGATGTTCAGCTTCTTTTGACTAGTTCAATTCAGGATGTTGCCTTGAGTGTTGCTACTTTAAATGAAGAGTTGGGCAAAATTTACACGTGGGCAAACGCGAATGGTCTATGCTTGAACCCAAACAAGTCCAAGTGCATGGTAATACACAAAAGATGTTTAAATCTTAATAACGTTTATGATATCGTTATGAACAATGAGAAAATTGAGATAGTGAATGCAGCTAAGAATCTTGGGATAATATTTAATGAAAGTTTGACCTGGGACAGCCATATAAATTTGCTAATTGGTCAAACATACATTAAATTACGTGCTCTCTGGTCAACGCAATATTTTACACCATTAAATATCCGAATTTTACTTGCCAAGACTTACCTGATTCCTGGCTTAATGTATGGGTGTGAGTTATATGCAAACTGTGACTCGGTAAGCAAAAGAAAATTGAATGTATTGTACAACAATATCTTAAGATACGTATATAAATTGAAGAGGTTTGATCATATATCTTTGGTTTCTAATAATCTTTACGGTGTCTCTTTTGAGAATCTGATGAAAATTCGTATTCTTATATTCATGCATAAAATAATAAACATGGAGACACCCAAATACTTGTTTGATAGATTAAAGTTTTTCCAGTCACCCCGTGGAAAAAAATGCGTAATTCCTAGACATCACAGCTTAATATCTGAATGGCAGTTTTTTGTAAATGCCACTCGACTTTGGAATATTCTTCCATCAAACCAACAAGTAAACCGCAATGCTATTAGTTTCAAATCATTTCTTTTTAATTTTTTTTCATAATTTTTTCGTAAATGTTGACTGTAATGTACATATGTATGTGTTAAGTTTATTCTTAATTTAGTTAGCTTAGTTAAAAATGTTATTCTATGTAAAATGTGTAATATATGGCGTTCCTGTGCTTTAAATATAAGACTCTGTCTTGTTGCACTGGAAATGAAAAAAACAAGTAAATAAATAAATAAATAAATATAAGACCGCTTACGCGATCACTCTGGGGCCTGCCAAGACGGATCCCAGCATATCAACTTTCGTTCTCAGTTGCACAGCCACCACGTGAACTCCAGAAGGAGACCTCACCATTATTCAGTTCATGCACTGGTAAGCACATGGGGCCAACTGATTCCCGTGGTACCAGATAGGACTCTGGTCAGCCTCGGAAATCTACTTCCGTATAATTCCTACCAATTTCCATTTAACACAGATAAGGTATTGGTACCCTTAAAACCTTATATTGCTGTGCCACTTATTGCTGATGTACATGCCACAGCGACAACAAGGACAACCTGTCTTAAGCCAGACCAGTAAGTTAATAACCACTGATCCCTTTTATCCCAAGACAGATTATTTTCAATTTAGCCATGTCTGTTAGCCTTCTATTAAACTGAAAGTTACCCGGTTGATACCACGAGGAGGTAGACTTAGACACTTGTGCTGATGGAAGGCTGCCCGGGGGCCTTCCTCTTCCATCATATTACCTATCAACCTGACCTTTGTACATCTCGATTCAGTCCACCCACGCCTTTCTATATATGTACCTTTTTCTACGAAAAAGACGTTTCTTGTGTTTCCTTTATACCTGCCGCTTTCTTTTCTCTATTCCAAAACGTTTTGTCCTAAAAATTTCTGCACCCACGTGCAAGAAAAAGAAGAGTGAAACAGTATTCAAGTACAGGGATGAAACCTTTAAAACAATGTTTTCACGTTTGCACCGTTCTTGAGTATAAATCACAAATTTTTTGCGGGCTCAATGAATAATATACACTTTAGCTTAACTGTTTTCTAAAATGAAATATAAAAAACGGTTTAAAATTTGCTATTTTTAAAGTTGTTTGCAATCAAGGTGAACACGTACAAAGCAATTTTGAAAATTTCGCACTCGTATGCTAATTAGACTAAAATAATCTGAAATCATATGAGTGTATGATGATGTAATTTATGTTTTTCGAATTTAAATATATACAATGTTTTTTATAGCAAAATTAAGCAAAACAAATTAAGTTTATTATATTTTTAATAATAATTTTTGTTGTTTTTTTAATCACCGGTTTTATTTGTTGTTTGTTTTGTGATAAAATAATTTGTTTGATGATATTTTTTATTTTGAAATATAAATGTATGCATAAACTGATATTAATTGAAATTAATTTCAAGCTTTTAAAAGTAAATAGAAACACAAAAAAGTGGGTTTGAAAATAACCCAGCATGGATGTAACAAAAACATTTATATATCAATTTGCGTGGACTCTTAAATTCTGCTTAAAAGTTGTACTAACGTTTTTCTACAGGCTTTAAACAACTTGTTGGCTTTTTTTACTTAACCAGTGTTCTCAAGTAAAATTCAGAAAGTCGCCCTTAGCCCAAAAATATTAACCCTAAATTTGTACTAGACCAACAACAAAAAACCCGAAAAAGTAGTCTTTTTCTTTACCACTCTGGATTTACTTTCACTTTGTCATTTCTTTTAAAAATTTTTGAAAGTACAAAACTTTCTTACTTATACCATATTTTAAGCTTAAGTTGACTTTTATAAGCAATTATATTTAACTATTACTAAAAAAATTAGAAAGAGATTTGAAAAATTCCAGCAAAAATTAAAAAATTGCTAAACAATCTAATTATGAGCATATACATTAGTTTACCCTGAATTTTCCCCTAAACAATTTTTAAGCCCAAAATTAACCCTAAACGCAAAAAATAACCCTAAATGTAGGGTGAAATTCCCTAACTCGGCGACCGTGTATTTTACATTCTACGATAACATTTTTTATTGTAATCACCAGGGCAACCAAAAACATGCTTTTAAAAAACGGTTTTATACGCATTAAATATTGCAGCAAAAAGGAAAAAATATGCTTGAAAAAATTAAAAATATAAACTTTAAAAATAAGAATGATTGGAACTTAGACTAAAGAATCCGAAATAACCTAAGGGGGCTGGCGTACAAAATTTACAAAAATTAAGAAAACAAGCCGATAACTTCCCCAGAGAAGAGAAAAAAGTGTACGACCGACCCATTGCCCTGGTAATCACTTAATGAATAACAAGAAATGAGAAAAAAATATAAGCAACTAGAAAGTAATTCGCTAATTCGTAAGCGCGGTTTTATATATTTGATGATTATCTATCTTTAATAAGAATCTTAGATTTTTAAATTTTTAAAATATGAAAAGGTACCAAAAACATGAAAAAAGTGCCTCCTATTTACTTTAATTTCGTATTTCTGAAATCAAAATCCAAAAAAAATGTGCAAAAATCCACCAGAAATGTATATATATATTTTCTTCCTGGTTGACTTTAGGCCTTAATCTGGGTCAGAAGTACATATTTCTAGACTCATAGTCTAAAAAATTAAAATATGTGCGAAAAGTATTTTTGACCTTTTAATTAAGTTTTAACAAGCAAAAAATACCATAAAGGAAAGAAGGTACTTTTTGTCCACCTAGTTATCTTCCGGCTTTATTTTGAATTCATATTTGTATCTTTCATATGTATGTATATCGTCACAGAAAATGCAAAACGCCCTATCTAACAAACAATTTAAAATTGGCTTTTTATAAATTATAGCCTTCAAATATGTACGTCATCTCGCAAAACTCTTTTTTTCAGCAGAAATAAATTTGTTGATCCTATTTAACTAACATATATGGCAAAAATTTGTGTTATTTGTAAATATATTTTTCATTTACACAAAAATGCTTGCCCCTTCTAAAAAATTTTTAAATGTTAGATAGGGCGTTTTGCATTTTCTGTGACGATATACTTGCTGCTCAAAAAATAGCTAAAAAGGACCTTTAAAGGAAAAAAACGATACATTTACCCTTCTTTAGACCCTAAGTGGTACAAAATTTCAAATAACTACTAAAACGTATTTTTATATTTAAAGGAACTTTCAAACGAAATTTAAATTTGTAAAAAGTTACAAAAAGTAAGAAAATATAATTTTACCCTTGTTTACTCTTGATGATTTACCCCAGAAAAATCTTTTTGAATTGTGTAATGGGCTCCCATTATTTCACAGGCTAGAAGGTAATAAGTGTGCTAAGACAGAGAAATTATCTATTTGTAAAGGTGTTAATAATTACATTTATAGTTATAAATAAAATATAAATAAAAATGTTTACCCCTTCTAACCGCTTGTGCACTTCATTCAATGTAAAAATTCACAAAAATTTGATCATGTGGGCGAAATTCCTCAACGTTTCCCATTTAACACCTTTTAACTGAGCACATCTGGTATAAAATCAAAAATAAAACATGGGACTTTGGGGTCTGAAAAAGCTGCGCATTGATACAGAAAATGCTTTAAGGATTTAATGCTCTTCCTGCCTGCCCTACAGTCGCTATTGTCCAGTAACCTAGTCGATTGAATTAAGTTATTTATGGCTCATAGTAAAGTTAAATAAAATTGGCAGACGTTAAAAAAAGGATACAGCTCACTCGGGCCCGCAAATTTTGTCTTTTGTATAAAAACGTATAAAAAGAATGATAAAATTTAGTGAAGAATCAGAAAGAAAGGCAACTAGAATGAAGCAGCCTTGCCAGTGTCTCTGGGGGGAATCGATTCCACATTCGCAATCATACCATTATCCAACTTAGTTGAGGTTTTCTTAATTCCAGGATTTCCTTAGTCTCCTTATCCGGATCACTTCAAAGGAGTTTTGTTTTATCACCAACTGTCTCGTTGCTCCAATTTGTCCTGTTTAAAATTTCTGCTAACACTTATGAAACCTTTCAAATAAATGCAAGTTTTTAGCTTTAATGCCAGACTATTCGCTTATTTATTTCCGAATGCCCCGTATTGTCTAGGTACCATTTGAGTTAATATTATTTATTCTCTAATGCTGCAACACTGTCTTTGACTTGGTACTCTCGTACATTTTTGATTTTGTTGTTGTTTGGCTACGCGTATAAATGTTTACGTCTAATAAATTTGCATGCAGTCTTTGCCTGTACAAACATTCCGGGACTGTTTGGTCTTCTGCTTGTAGAACTGCGTTGTGATCTGAAAGGCAGAAGTAAATTTAAGTCGACAGATTTTTCGTTCTTTCCTTCGGCCCAAAACCATTCGTATAATAAAAAATTCCTGCTATCATTTGCCTCAGGGTTCCAATTAAAATTGTAAATTTTACACCTTTTGTTTAAAAAAACCAAATTTATATGTATTTTTTTTTTATTTATTTACAGCGTGTTCCACCGCTTCGAGTTGATGATTTAATCAACGATTTGCGCGATGGTACAAAACTATTAGCACTTTTGGAAGTGCTATCGGGCGAAAAACTTCCCGTCGAAAGAGGACGCGTCCTCAGGCGTCCACATTTCCTAAGCAATGCCAATACAGCCTTACAATTTTTGGCAAGCAAACGTATAAAGTTAGTCAATATAAATCCGGCCGATTTGGTGGATGGGAGACCACCAGTCGTTTTGGGTTTGATATGGACAATTATATTGTATTTCCAGGTAAGTGATTGAAACTATGTTTGATTTTTCTTTTTTTCACATCTTAAACGAGGCTTAGAAAATGAAAAATTTTTCGAAGGAACACTGACATTTTAAGAGAGAGAGAAAGAGAACCATAAATAGAGGCATATATATGTATGTTTGTCTTTCTTTCGCAAAAGAAATGTCAAATGTTTCATCCTCTAAGACTTGACAAAGCACTTTTAAATTTCAAATAAAACTTACACATAATTTACAAAAAAGCACAAAAAAAAAATTAAATATTCACTTAATGTAAGTAACTAATTTGGGCTTTCACTTTTTATGTGAAGTTGTTCTAATTTCAAAAATAATTATTTTTTACTTTTATGCAAAAAAAAATGTAATTATTTACATAAAATTTTTTTGTTTATAATTTAAACTACATAATTACATACAAATATATTTTGTAAAATTTTATTTTATTTTTTTTTTATTCAAATAATATGCAAAGATACGTAAAAAGAGGCGGAAAAAGCTAATAGTAGTTATTAATTATAAGCCACAGGTAATTTAAAAATGAACAAAACATCTGTAGATTTGTCTGTAGATTATTATCAGACACCAGTAGTTTAAACGATTTTTTTTAATTTTTCTTATCACTTTTTTTTTTGCACTTGATTATTATTAAAATAATTTTTTATTTATTGTAATTTTTTTATTTTTTTTTTGTTAATATTTCCAATAACAAATAATAAAGCTTAACCATTTAATTAGAAAGCAGTTTTCCTTTCTAAGAATTTCTGTCTATAAAACCTTATTTTATAAAAAAAAATATTGGAAAGATAAAATTTTTAATGGCACACCTGTCATAGTTTTGTTTGAAAGAGAACAAGACGAAAACGGTCTAAGTTGTGATAACCCGATTCGTCGCACATCGAAATATTTAGTTGTGATACAAACCTTTATTGATTGTAACTAGAGGGTTTCAGTGAAAATAATTAATATTTATTTTCTAATAAATAATTATGATTCTCAAAACTGATATAAGTACTTTAATCACAAAAAACAAGTTTGGGTGTAGGTTAAGTTAAGTAACGAAGGGTGATGAATATTAGCACTGTGAGACCTCCTGGGTCCCTAGTGTTACCGATGTAGTCCCCCTTTTTTCTTATTGCTTCCCCCTTAACCACCTTTTCACATGATGACTCACGTACTTAAGTGGCTATTAGCTCAATTAGCCGAACGTAGAATTGATTTTTAAGCACTTTGATCTTCTGCGTTTCTTCTTCTTTAATTTCTAATACCAAGTTTTGAGATATTGTTTTTCTCTTTATCCTTCCATTGGAGTTTTTTCCACCTTTTAAAAAGTCGAGAAAGGATTAGACAAAATGGGTTAGGCAGTAAATGCAGGTAAAACAGAGTTGATGGTATCAACGCACAAACCGTCCAGTAGATTAGGGCAGGCGTTGGAATTTTAAAACTAAAATTTTGAAGTAGGCAAAGATTTTATCTACCACGTCACCGCAATAAATAAAACAAAAAATCAGTTTTGAGATAAAAAGAAGAACAATATTGGGTATTAGATGCTCTTTTGGACTAAGTTAGAAGTTTAAAAGTAAAGCCACTTCTCGACAGACAAAAATCTTTTTCTACAAGACACTGATAGGGTGTCCCGGTAGATCAGTGGTGAGTGCACGAGTCCACCAGTCTGCAGGTAGTGGGTTTGATTCCCACCAGAGACCCTGGTAAGTCTGCTTCATTCTTCTGTTCTTTTTTCTTTCTTATCCTTCTCTGAATTTTTTCTTTCCTCCCATCTCAACCTGTTCCATCTGCCTCTCTAGGTAACACCAAAGGACCGAATTAAGCGGACTCAAGTGAGCTGTATCCTTTTCTGTCTGTTTTACCTATTCTAACCTAAGCAGGCTAAGCAATGCTTGGAGTTTTAAAGAGGAAGATTTTTTGAAAAACTTATGGAGCAATCTGCGTGAACGTAGAATACCGGTGTTGTATTAACTACGATTCCCACCATAAACTTAAAGATATTTTTAAGTTAATACTGCGAAATCTTTTTCCCTAACTACTTTACCCTATGGTTCTGCCGTTTTAGGATGCTCGTCTCCAATTTTTTATTACCCCCACACATCCTACAACAACCTGAAGTTACGTACCATCTGCTTCTCTTAGCCTTAATTGGACAGTGTTTACTTTGGCCCAAATTGTGGGCCTAAGACCCAAACTCCCAAAGTCCATGAGGAACTCCAGTGCATGCTGTCCTTAGACACCTTACAATTACTCCTGTTCCCCTACTGAAGATTTGTCTTGCTAAACATCTATGTTCTAATCTTCCCATACCAGTGGCCTGGTCTCACAGCTACCTCCTTATTTCTTCACTAACTCTTCGGCAATTTTGTTGCCAACTATGTCGAAGTATCTTGGAATCCGACCTAGTGTATCGTTGAAGGTGTCTTTTATTTCATAAATAGCCTTGCTAAGTTGCTAAGCCGACTAGACTTGACGCAATGTGCCTTCAAGGCCTTAAGGGCCGCCTGACTGTCAACAGCAATAATGATATCACTATCCCTTGGAATATGATTCTGGTATCTTTGGCAAATCGTTGAGTATCTGATGGCAGTAAAAACTGTACACCCCTTATGTTGACTATCGGATCCTAACCAAAATCAGCTTTTTGCATGGAATTTTCGCATGAGTAAAATGCGGTAAGGTCCTTTGTGACCCTTTCCTGTGAATTCCTTTTTCATGATAAGTTGCTATCAAGAACTACCCTAAGATTCTTGACCTCGCATGCCAGTTTCAACTAAACCCTCTATAGTGAAGAAAGTATAGGTCCTTGGGAAGAAAACTAGTTCTGTTTTTTGTCAAGGCTCACGCCCACAAAGAAATTGAACACAACCTAAACTGCAGCACTTCCTCGACCGTTAAAAGAAATTTGTTCCTAACAAAAAAATAACCTTTATTGATATCCTTGAAAATCGTAGCCATGTTTTAATTTTTAGTTTTTAATTTTTGAATTACAAGATGTGTATATCCAGATCACACCTGTCATAATGGAAGTACCCATTCATCAATTCTAAAAATGTCAAATTTACCACAATTTTGTGAAGGTAAAAAAAATTAAATGGCTCAAGCAGTTTTAACTCACACGTGCTTTAAGGAAATATTCTTTAGAAATTTTAAGTTTTTATGTTTGATAGTACAACTGTACCACTGAACCTTTATAAACCTACATTAAAATTTCTGCAAAACATTCTACTTAAATATTTATTATTTCCCTTATAAACCTTTGCAGATTGAAGAAAATAGCCGTAATCTCGAATACTTGGGCCAAGGCATAAGTGGTTCGGTTAGTTCTCTTGATAGTGTTGGCAAAAATGCTAGTGACATGAAGGCTGAAAAATGGAAGCAGGGCGCCCGTAAAACTCTGCTAAACTGGGTAACAAATGCCCTGCCAAAAGAAATGGGTGTAGAGGTTAAGGATTTCGGTGCCAGCTGGAGAGATGGTGTCGCATTCTTAGCTCTCATTGATTCCATTAAGGCCAATTTAGTTAATTTAGCTGAATTAAGAAGAAATGCTAATAATCGCCAACGTTTGGAAACAGCTTTCGATGTGGCCGAAGCCAAGTTGGGCATTGCTAAGTTGTTAGATGCCGAAGATGTGGATGTGCCCAAGCCAGATGAAAAGAGCATAATGACATATGTGGCTCAGTTCTTGCACAAGTATCCTGAACCTAAGGTGGATTTATTTAAATGAAATCTTAAACTTTCTTTTTTACAATTATTTTTTGTTTTATTTTAGGGTGCCAGCAAAGATTTTTCGCATATACAGCAAGAAATCGACGAACTGAGACGTTTTCTACTGGAAAAATCTTCGGAATATGAGCCCATGGTAATAGGAAATTCCTTCCCGCGTGACTTTGCTGAATATTTAATAGCACGTTCTGAAATTGATGCCCATTTACCAACATATAATCGTTTAAAACAATTGATAGAAAGCCAAAGTGGCTTTTTGAAGATATCACGATCTACCTGGGAGGATATTGACCATTTGTGGCAACGTGTACAGTATCAGATGAATTACTGGCTTTGGTTGCTAGACTCTGAACTGCCCGGTGACTTTGGTGAAGTGGGCAAATGGTTGGCTGAAGCCGAAAAGATCCTAATGGACAATGATATACCAACCGCCATGAATGAAGAAACTGCAGCTATTATATCGCGCAAACTAGAAGAACACAAACTGTTCTTTGCCGACTTGCCACGCATAATGGCTGTGTTTGATAACGCTAAAAAGTCTCCTTTAGCTCAACAAATTCCACTTGAGCAATTGCGCAATATGGAGCGTCGTCTACAAGAGGTTGGACCAAAGGCTGTCGAACGTAGAATTAAGTTAAAGTTCCTAGAACATAGATGCTGTTTGGTGGCATTTTTAAATTTGGTCGAAAATAAAATGAAAGGTTGGACTGGCAAATATGGTACTGAAGATAGGGTAGCCCAACAATTAGAGCAATACAAGAACTTTGTATCCCGCAACAAGATTTTCCAAGAGTTTCAAAAAGCTTTTGTCGACATGCAGCAAGTTGTAGATGAATACAAGCGTGATGGTAATGTTGCACGCAAAGAAGTTGCTGAAATTGATCGTTTCATGGGCGACATCGAGGAAAGATGGAAACGTGTTTCCGTAGAACTAAAATGTTGCCAAAACTCACTGGAAGAAGTGGTAAACTGTTGGAAAGCTTGGAATCAATTAAGTCCCGAGTGTGAGCAATGGCTTAGTTTGGCCGAACAAAAAGTAATGCAATCAGAAAATGAAAAGCTTAACTTCTTCCAGGACATTAGTGTTTGGAAGGACAAGTTTGATGCCTTGGCTAATGCCGCCAACTACTTAATAGCTTCATGCGAAGAAAACATAGCCCATAACTTAAGACAACAACATGGCTTGTTAGCTGAACGTTTTGAAAGATTATATGTTAATACCAAGAAATACATGCATGCAGGAGACATTATACGTTTCAGACAAGAATACAAATCAGGAATTGAGAAACTTTCCAAATGGCTACGTTCTGCCGAGAGTATTCTTAACCGCAAATTGCAGTTGGGCGACAGCCAGCAAATTCAAAGATATAGTGAGGAATTGCAAAAACTTGCTTCTGAAATCGATGACAACGAAGAATTGTTTAAAACCGTTAGTCGCAATATCCAAGGTCTTATACAGGACCTCTCACGAGAAGAAGTTGATGACATGATGAAGACCCTTAAGCACGAAAAGGAAGCCTTAGTATGTGTGCGGGCCCTTATTCCTAACAAATTGCACTTAATACATCAGCTTCTTATACAACAAGAATCATTGGAAGCCGGGCATAAAGAAATTCACGAGTGGCTTAATGAAGCAGAAACGCTTTTAAGTACTCACAGCTTAGGAGGTTGTTGCGACAAGGTCAATGAGGAATTAAACAAACATAAAACATTTTTCTCGCGTACCGTCTACTATCGTTCCATGTTAGAAAGTAAAAATAAAGTTTTCCAAAACCTAAAGCGAAATGTGGCAGCTGATGAAAATATCGAAATCGCAGAGGCTCAACACAATATGCAACAATTAAATGATCGTTTTAACTATGTTATTCAAAATACTCAACAATGGGAGCAACGTTTGGGTGAAACCCTAAACAATTGGACAAATTTCAATGAAAATGAACATATTGTCAGCGAATGGTTGTCTCAAGCTAAGACTATGCTGGCCGAAAAGCACATTGATAGCAAGACCACAATTGAAACCCAAAAATGCTTCTTTGAAAATATCAATCAACGTTGGATGCCTGATTTAGTGGATTCTGCGCAAAATCTTTTAAAAACATTGCCACCACCCGAACATAAGCCAGTAGTTGATGCCGTAGAAATGCTGCAATCCAAATGGCAAAATGTTTTGTCTCAGGCACCACTCCATTTAATGAAATTGGAGTTTCGTTCTGAAGAATCGCAATTTTATCAAACTTTGCAAGAGGTTGAAAAAGAACTTAATTTAGAACAACAGGCTCTTAACCGTAACGAGGACGTTGATTCAATACTTAAACGTAATCAACAATTTTTTATTCAACAAGGATCCATTCCACGTTTGGAAAATAGTCTGCAAAATATGTATCGTTTAGAGCAAGCCTATAAAGTGCAAAAACCCACTGACAACTCGTTGGAGAACGCCTATGAGAATGCCCAGTCACAGTTTTCACAGTTATCCCACAAAATTGCCATCATTCGTGAGACACTGCAGCAAATTCCCGCTCAGTGGGAATCGTATCATGAAAAGTTCAACGAAATGGTTGAGTGGATGAATACTGTCGATAAGATCTTAAAGAATATTGTCAATGAAGTTAATAGTATGGAGGAGTTTGATAAGGAGAAGGTCGTTTTTCAGGTAAGCTCGTTAGTACATTAGTTTTGCAGAATAAAAGCAATAACATTCTCATTTCGTATTTAAAAACATGCAGCTAAGGGAACTAGTGGTAAATTTTTTATACAAAATAATATTTCAAAAGATGATCATAAGGGGCTGTGTCTAGCTTGAAAAAATAGTTAAAAAGTGATCACCATTTCGCCTAGATATTATCTCATTTTATAATTGGTTAAACATATATTTCCTTTAAATTAATTATTTTTATTTTCTTAACTTTCTTAGAAAATCTGCCAAGAAGCTGATCACAAGCGTGAGGATATGAAGTGGCTGGTTAAAACATTAGATCACCTTCTCAGCTATGCCAGTGAAAGTGAAGCCAATGCAGAACAAAAAAGTTTGGAAGATTTAATAGCCCGTTACAAAAATCTCATTCCTACCATTGAAATCACAATGGTCAAAACTGAGGTATTCTCTAAGTGCTATACTTATCGTAGAGAAGTTCACGAAGTTGTTTGTCTCCTGAGTAAGGTTAAGGAACAAGCTGCCAACATACCACCGCCAGATAGTTTGGAACGTGTCAACAAACTTATTGAAGAGCAAAAATATGCCATTAATCAGTTAGATCATCAACGACCTCATATCATGTCTATGTTGCAAAGAGGACGTGATTTAAGCAAAGACGTTCATGCGCCTGCTTTTGTGCAAGCTGAGGTTATGAATTTGGAAACTGGTTGGAACCAGGCCTACACTCAGACAGCTGACAAGTTGCAAGCCCTTAAGGGAACCCAAGCAGTATGGAATGAATTTGCTGATCAAAAGGCCGACATTTGTTCCATGTTGCAGTTAGCTGAAACGGAACTAAGAGCTTTAACTCCTTTACAAACTGATCCGAAAAATGTCAGTCAGGACTTGAAAGCTAAAAGGGAACTTAACATCCAACTGCAACAAGCTTCTCATCAATTACTTCCAAAATTGCAAGCTTTACGGGCGGAGTTAGCACCTTTGGCAGCTCCTGAAAAAAGGCCCATTTTAGAAAAGGAAGTTACTGAAGTAGAAAAAATGTTCTTTAACACAATGGAACATGTCAAGGATCGTGTGGGTTATTTGGAGGATTATAGTGCCAAATGGAATAACTACAAAACACGTTTGGCTGAACTACAAGAATGGGCCAATAAAGTGGCTCCTAAAGCCATAGAAACTTTGCACTCTGAAGACCTAACACCCGAAGAACGTGTTATGAAAGTCAACAGCTTTAAGAGCATTTTGGCCGAAAGAATGAAACAACTAGATATGCTTGCTGCTGACGCTTCAGAACTGGCACCCAAAGAAGGCAACATCGCTGAGGCAAAGAGATTAAGGGGTGAGATAACCAAACTGCAAGAGGTTTTAAGTGCCATCAATCGTAACATAGATCACCAGGCTCAGGCTGTAAAAGAAGATCTTGTCAACTGGCAGCAATTCCAAACGGGTATTCAACACCTAAAACCTATTGTGGAGGAATCTGAAATTAAGGTAAATACTAATATCCCTAAACCCATGTCCCTTGAAGAAGCAGTTGCATTGCAACAAAATGCTAAACATTTTGAATCACATTGCTTGGAGCAATTAGACCGACTCCAAGGCATTTCAAATATCACACACAAAATGTTATGTAAAACCAATGCCCCTGACGAAGTAGATGCTATGCACTCCCGTTGGATCACTGTACATGAAAATGCAAAACAAGCCAGTGGTAAATTATATAAGCTTGTTAGCAATTGGGAAGCCTTCGAAAATGATGCAGCTAAACTTGAGGACTGGATTGAAAAAGGCGAAAAGGGCGTAGGCAGTAAATCGTCACTTCTTAATACTCCGCATATCGAGAGATTGGAAAATGAGTTGGTACGCCTTAAGTCATTTAACAATGAAATTTCTGAGCAGCAAGCAAAACTTGTGACCCTAGGCCAGGCCGCCGACCAGATTAGTTTGCATTTGGCCCCGGAAGGAGCAATTTGCGTTAAAGATCGCGTTAGTGCCATGAAAACAAAATTACTGAAATTATCCGAAGCTACCCGTGGCAATATCAATGAAATTTCTGATATCATTATATCCCGTCAAGATTTCAATGCCAAAATTGTCAATTTTTCGAATTGGATGGATAATTTGAGATCCCAGCTTTCTCAGGTAGAAGAAATCAACCCTGAAAGAGTGGAAACCAGTTTACATGTAGTTCATGCTCTTATGCAAGAACATAACGACAAACAGCCTGCATTTAACGCAATCTACGATGAAGTAAAACAAATATCCTTGGGCGCTTCTCCTGAAGAAACTAAAGCTTTGAATGAAGCTTACTCTGCTTTAGTTTTGAACTACCAAAACCTGGAAACAAATATGCAGCAAAAGAAAGATTGTTTAGAAAAATGGACTGAACTTTTGAATTGGCAGCACGAGACAGACAATCATATGAACTATTTGAAACATCAAATAGAAAAGCCTGAAGCTCCTCAACCCGAAGATATAAATAAGATTATATCTGAACTTAATGCCATAGGAAAAAACGTGCCATATTGGAAAGCTCAAGCCAAAGAAATTGATGAAAATCCTGTTGTTCATATTAAAGACGCCTTAACCCGAAAACCCCACATTGCCACACAAATTGTAAACGATGTGGAAAACAAACTAGAAAACTTGCAACTGCGTACTCAAAGCCATAAGCAGCAAATTGATCAAAGGCAGTTGAGAAAAAATAAATTTCAAACGCTTGAAAATAACTTATCTCAAGCTTTGCAAGATAATCGTGCCAAGTTGGCTGATATACTTAAATGCAAACCTAGTCTTGAAAATATTGATCAAATTATCGCAGACCTAGTGACACTAAATGAAGCCTTAAGACTTCAAGCAGATTTAAAAAACAAAATACATGATGAGGGTACCCAGCTTATGCGCGAAGATATTTCAAGTATGCCTCTTATACAGGATACACTGTTACATTTAGACAAAGACTATGATTCTCTACAGAGCGAAATTGCCGACCGTATTCAAAAGTACGAAGTCATTTCTCGGGTGTTGCGTGAATATGCCGATATTAGGAATAAATTTGCGCAGGAAATGAAGAAAGCGAATGATTTGTATCATACCATACCCCAACAACCAAAAGACGAAGTTGAATTACATCAGGCTTCCGATAAGACGCGAAAAACTATGGATCAAATTCGAAAAGCTAAGGTAGTTTTAGATGAGTTTGATCGCAAGGTATCGAATATTGGTAAATCTTTTGAGAGCATAGGCGAAGTTATACCCCAGGACATACCCAATGATTTTGCCCATGCCAAGCAAATGTGGCTAGAGCTCCATGATAAGACCACCAAAAATGCTCACATGTATGAAACTGAAACCGTCATATGGTCTCATATTGAAGATGCCAAAAAGGATCTCATGCCCTGGCTTTCAGAAACTAATCAAGGTTTATGCGATGCCGCAGATAATAGTATTGAAATTGAGTTCGCTCCCATGCGTTTGACCAAATATCGCTCTGAACTGCCTTCTTATCAGGCGCTTAAAGATACTATTGCCGAAAAGTCAGCTGAACTCTTAAAAATCAACAATAATATTGAAATTCCTGCCTTAACTTCTCTAAACCAACTACTTAATGAGCAATTTGCTGAAGTTGAAAACAATGCTGAACGCCTTAATGCTATCACCTCTCAGTTCAATGAGCAAGAGCAGGCGTTAAGAAAGAACATCAAACTTGCTGGAGAGCAGGTAGGAAAATTAAGAGAACAACTTATTAAATGTGATGACATGTCCGGCGATAATTCCAAGATTATTCAACGCTTGCAAAACTGCAGAGCTCTTCGGGCCCAACTATCAAAAACTGAAAATGAAATTGACAATATTAAGCTTAAGGTAGACGAGCTGAACAGTTTATATCCCACATTTAGAGAATCTATTATACCCAAGGAATTAAGTAATGTGCAAAAGAGATTTGATGGTGTTGATGTGTATGCTAAAAAAATCGAAAACTCTTTGCTACAGTTTCTTAAGAAATTTCATGCCGATAAGATGGGTATGTTAAAGAGAATAATTGCAACTCAAAAGGAAAAAGTTGCTTGGTGCGAACCTGAAAGTTCAAGTGACAAATATAATTTGGATGTTAAAAAATCATCACTTCAGGAAGTTGGCAAGACTTTGGAAGATTGTGAAAAGCGTCAAGCTGAAATCGCAAACTCTTTGGAGATGCTTAAAACCATTGAGACTCCGGAAAATCTTGCGGAACTTATTAAAGATGCCGAAATCTTAAATTCTCAAATGAATGATTTATTAAACTCCTTTAATAAAATCAAGCATATTTTAAATGAAAATGTTGATCTTTGGGTTGAATATGAAAAGTCAAATGAAGCAATTAATGCTTGGTTACGGGATATTGAAGGCCGTGTTAAGGCTGAAACCAGTAATCAAATCAATCTTAACGAAATTCCAAACAAAATGGAACAACTTTCTGCCCTTCAGCAAGACATCGCTAAATATGGACCAATTCTCAAAAAATTGGAAGCGACTTCAAAGCAACTGATAGCCAAAAACCCAGAGGCTCGCATTGGTCAATTTGTCACTCACTTAGGACAGCGTTATCAAGGCGTCGCTAAAAGTTTACAGCAATATCTGGATAAAATAAATAATACTGCTAAGACTAACGAGAACTATAATGCAGCCTTAGCAGATGCAACAGATTGGTTATCCGAATCAAAGATTGAGTTCCAGGAATTAGCGCGTATGGGTTCCCCAGGATCTTCATCAGCCACGGCACAACAATTACAGACAATTAAAAATTTCCTTAAAAGCTTTGATAATGGGCAAGCTTTGATAAACAATACTGTTGACATTGGCGAAGCTTTGTATACTTCAATTACACCCGAAAATAGAGAAATAATTCGTGCCCAGCTCAGAAACTTAAGAGAAAACTTTGATTACTTGCGAGGTGAAGCCAACGCTTTGATGCAACAAGTTGAGGGGGTTTTAATACAAAAAACAACCATTGAAGAAAGCTATACTCAAGTTTCACATTACCTTAATGAATCCAAGGCAAAGGTTAATGATGAATTGTATCCAACATTAGCTGCTAAAAATAATGCTTTGCAAAACTACAAGATTCAATTGAAGGAAATCATCTTGCATAAAAATGCCTTAAAACAACTGCAAGAGAAGGCTCTGGACTTATGTGATGATGAATCCGAACGTAAAACTGAAGAATCTATTAAGGATTATGATGATTTACAACAGAAGATAACTAAGAGAATTGAGATCGTTGCCGATCAAGTAGGCAAGCATGAGGCCTATGATCAAGTATTGGAAAAGGCTCGGGATTGGCTAAACACCATTAAATCACAAGCTATTGACATTTTAAATGAAACCACCTCAGAAAAAGAAGGTGCCGAAGAAAAACTTATTGTAGTAGAAAACCTTTTAAAATGCAAGCCTGAAGGGGATACAATTTTCGAGACTTGCCAACAGCTTTTAAACACTGTGCTCTCTCAAACGCATCCCTCTGGCCATCCACCGTTATTAAGTAGTTTTCAAGAGCCCAAAAATGCTTGGGAAGAATTCATGGTTTTGTGCCAAGACTCTTCAGTTAAACTCAAACAGTTGTGCTCCAAATGGGATGAATTTGAAGCCATTATCGATGAAATAGATAACTGGATGAAAGCTGTTGAAGCGGTGGTCAAAAATCAAGCACTCAAAAGTACTGCTGAAGTTAAAAAAGCTCATCTACAACAACTGTTGTCATTCGCCAGCGATATTGAAAAGAAAAATCAATCAGTTAACAACCTAATAGACCAGGGTCGTGAAATAGAAGGTGAAACTGATTTAAATCTAAAATTATCAAGATTAAATACCAGATATCAAACTTTGAAAAATCTTTGCAAGGAATCCATAGCCAAATATCAAATCTATGTTAAAGATCATGAAGCATTTGATAAGGAATATGAAAAATTCAAAAAGGAATTACAGTCGTGTATCGATGAATTGGAAAGGAACAAAGATGTGGTGGGCGATCAAAACCTTTTGCAAGAAAAACAAAATAAGTTAAGGGATATGGCGGATAAAAGAATCAATGATGCTACTATCTTTGAAAATCTCATAGATAGTGGCGAAAAGCTGTATGGCCACACCAGTCCTGATGGTCGTGAAAATATACGCCAACAGCTTAAAAAACTACGCACAATGTGGGATAACTATACAGATGATTTGAATCAAGCTTCTCAGAGAATCGATCATTGCATATTACAATTTAATGAATTTTCGATTGCCCAAGATCAATTAACGAAATGGCTCAAGGATGTAGATAAGGCCATGCAAAGTCACACTGAACCCAAAACTACATTGCAGGAGAAGAGAGCTCAACTGCAAAATCATAAACTTTTACATCAGGAAATCACCACCCATAACCTGTTGGTTGATAACGTGTGTGATAAGGCTCAAGCCTTAGTAGATCAAATCAAGGACAATACGCTAAATATTTATTTGCAATCTATCAAACAACTTTTCAATAATATCGTTGAAAAATCTGAACAAATACTCAACAATTTGGACGATTGTGTGCAAAAACACAACAAGTTAAATAATGAAATCTCCACTGCTAAGGCTTGGAGTTCTAATGAAAAAGCCAAATTGCTTGAATGTGATGATTCCTTTGGAGAAAAGTCCGATATTCAACGTAAGATTGAAACGCTACATCACTTGGCAGAGAATAAACCACAAGCTCTAAAGATGATTACTGAAATAAGAACTCACTTCGAAAAAGTAAAACCTTCAACTTCGGAGAAGGGCAACGACATTTTAAAGAAAGAAATTGATGAACTGGAAACTACTATTAAATCTCATTTCAATGATATCGAGGGTATTGAAAGCAAACAAAATGATGTTCTACAGCAATGGAATACCTTTGAGAAAAAACTGGGAGAACTTACAAAATGGTGCAGGTCTGCTGAATCTCTGTTTCGTGAACAGCAATTGCAGTCCACACTTCATGAAAAGGTTGAACAATTGGAAAAATATAAAATCCAAAGAGATTTAATATTACAAAATGAAAAGGAAATCGATGCTTTTGCTGATGCTTCCAATGCTCTGCTTAACAATTGTGGTGCAGATCGTTTAAAGACCCTAACTTCTCAAATTACCAACCGTTATCAGCTGTTGCAAGTACTAAGCAAAGAAGTCGTCAATAGATGGTCTAACGTAGTTGATGACCATCAGTTCTATCAGGATAAATACAACGAAGTTGATTTATGGCTGCAACCTATCGAAAAGCAATTAGAGTATGCTGCAAAAGAAGATGCCTCTCAAATTGCCAACATATTGCAAGTTTTACTCTCTGAAAGAGAGCATGCTGAAACATTGTTTGCTGCTCTAAACGCTGCTGGAGAAAAGGCATTACCTGAAACCTCAACTCAGGGAAGAGAAAAGCTACGCAAAGAAATGCGTGATATTCGGGATAGATGGGATAAACTTGATGAGGGTATACGTAGTTTACAAAAAAAAGAAGAAGCCCAAAATGTTCAGCTCTCTAGCTACCAAGATATCCTTAGTCAAGTTATCAATTGGTTAGACCAAATCGAAAAGTCCATACAAAATGAAAATTTCTCAACTTGGACTAGTGCTCAGGAAATTCGTTCAAAATTGTATAAATTTAAGGCCATACAACAAGATATTAATTCTCATAAGCGTATAGTTGAAGCTGTAAATGAAAAAGCCACCATTTTGCAAAACTCTACCCAGCCTGGTAATGCTGCTCAAATAAAACAAGATGTTGATGCTGTTAATAACCGCTACAACAATGCTTTAAAGGATTGCAATAATCTGGTGCAGCAACTGGAACAATCATTTGATGTTTATCAGCAGTTCAGTGAAATGCAGAAAACCCAACAAGACTATCAAAAGAATTTGTGGGATCGTTTAACTAGTTACTCTGAGTATTCGGGAAATAAACCGGCCTTACAAGCTCGGCTGAACAAGATTAACGAAATTCAGTATCTACTGCCAGAAGGCTCACATAAACTGCAGACTTTATCAGACCATATTGACAATAATGCCAAAATTCTGCCATCGCGTTCCAAAGAAGCCATGACGCGTGATTTAAGTAATTTACATGCAGATTTTGAGAAGTTCTCGGGAGCATTAAGTGATGTTAAAAGTGGACTAGAAAATCGTCTGCAACAATGGGGAGACTACGAGGTTAATCTGGACCAGCTAATATCATGGTTGGCAGAATCTGAAAACGCTTTGAAAAACTATAATCCCAAATCTACTATGGAGGAAAAAGAGGATCAACTAAATAAATTCCAATCGTTGGCTCATAATTTAAGGCAAAAGGAGATTGAATTTGAAAAGATAAAAGACGATTCTTCTGAACTTATACAAAGTTCCGGAGAAACTCGTATTGCAGTCAATGTCCAACAGGTTACTTCAAGATTTCAATCGATTCAGGCTACCACTAGGGAAATTCTTAAGAAGTGTGAGCAAGCTGTTCAGGATCACAATGTATACAATGAAAAATATAAGCAGTGCTCAGACTGGATAGCTAGTGCCCAGGCTAAATACGAAGAAAGTAGTGATATGACTCACGTCGGAACTCGTGAAGATTTATTGAAAAAACAAGTTTCCAGCAAAGAACTGTCAGCACAACAACCTTCAGCTATGCTTTTGCTAAACAATACAATCGAATGTGGGGAAAAGTGTTATCCATCGACTGCAACTGAAGGTCGTGAAGCAATTCGCACGCAACTTGAGGAGCTTCAACAGACCTTCGATCAACTGTTTGATAAAATTACGAACAACGCCCGTAAAATACAAGATCAAATATCGAAATGGTCTGGTTTTGATGAAATTGCAGAGAAGCTACAAAACTGGTTGCTTAATATTGAAAATCGTGTGCCAGTAGAAATCGAACTAAAAACTACGTTAGATGAGAAAAGAGCTAAATTGCAAAGCTATAGAGACACGTTAAATGATATTAATAACCATCAAGCTGAAATTGGTAATCTACAAGAAATAACGGCCAATCTTCCAGAAAAAACTGAGCATGTTGAAGAAGCCACCAGAGATATTGTCGAACGCTATAACAAAGTTCAAAAGCGTGCACAACAATACGTTGAGAATTACGAGCGATTTGTGAGTGCTCATCAACAGTATTGCAAGGCGGTTATGGATGCACAAGAGTTCATTGAATCTACTCATAGCACTATTGACTATTGGGGAGATTTAGATTTAGAACAAGTTTCTCTGCACACCAATTTGGATCGTCTTAAGAATTTGAAAACAAATTTAGCTGACGAATTTCTGCGAGTCGATCAAGTAAGATCATTGGGCGAATTAGTTATTCCTGGCACTATAGAAGTTGGTCAAATAAATATTAAATCTCAGATCGATAACACCCAACAGGAATGGGAAAGCCTAATTGCTAATCTTAATTCGACCATTGAGGCCATTGAACTTCGTCTGCAACAATGGTCTGACTACGAGCAATTGCGGGATCAATGCTTAGGTTGGATTAGAGACACCGAAAATAAGTTGCACTCCATCGATTTAAAGGCAAAGCTTTCGGAAAAGAAGTCTCAGTTAGATGCAGTTAAGGCCCTGCAAGGTGAAATAAGAGCCAAGGAGCTGGAAGTTGACAATGTATCTGAAAAAGCTCAATTACTATTGAAAGGTCCTTCATCTTCACGTGCCTCTGGCCCAGAGCTTGTAACAAAATATCAGCAATTATTCCATAAAGTCAAGGAACTAAACAACCGCTGGCAACAGTATTTTACCTCACACCAAGATTTTGAAAACTCCATTTCCGAATGTACAGCTTGGATTAATGGCATCAAAGAGAAGCTAGACTACTGTTCTGACATGTCTTCAATGAGCCAAAAGGAATTAGATAAGAAACTGGCTTTAATACAAGATATAGCTTTAATGAAAGACGAAGGCTCTGCTAAAGTCTTAAGCATCGTTGAGTTGGCTCAAAACGTTTTGGCAAATACAGCGCCTAGCGGCCATGGTGCCATAAATAAGCAATTATCTGATTTGCAAGACTTATGGTCTTCTATTGCTTTGCGCATTGTGGGTGTCAAGACTCAGCTGGATGACTCTATTACTCAATGGTCTGGTTTCTTGGAACAAGTACAAAATGTTAATAAATTTAATGAGTTAATGGATGCTACATTGAAGGAGCTTGCTGAATATGAAGGCACAATGCCTGAAAAGAGAGCACAGCTTGATCGTATTAAGACGGCTGAGGAAAAGGTACGCATGGAAAAGATTGATGTCGAATCATTGAAATCCCAAGCTAAGGATATGATGGCTAGTGGCCAACAGAGTCAAGCAGCATTTAAAGCCCAAAAAGTTCTAGATCGTTTTGACGAAATAGCTGCCAAAACAGAAAAATTACTAATTGAGAGGCAAGATCAATATAAAGACCATAGGCTTTACAAGGAAGCATTTGATGATTTAATTAGTTGGATAGGCAGAGCCAGAGAGAAGTTTCCTTCGTTAAAACAAGGTAGTCTTAGCGATAAATTGGCAATTGAAAATGCTGTTCAAGCCACTGAAAATATGTTAAATAAACAGGCTCAAGGGGAACTGCTTGTTGAACATTTGACCCACACTGGAGAAGTGGTCATATCTAGTACCTCCCCTCAAGGCCAAGATATTATACGTAATGATATTCGTTCTCTCAGAGATAGCTTTGAAGCGTTATTCCGTGATATTAGCACACAAAAAGAGAACCTTCAAGAAACAATGAGCCAATGGAGAACATACAAAGAAGAATATGAACGTCTAATGGATTGGTTGCAACAAATTGATATTTTGGTAAAAAATCACAAGTTAAACTTGCTGCCCAATTTAGCAGAGAAAGAAAAACAAGTTATTGACATGCGTGAAATAATGACAAGACTTGAAAAAGGCAATGCTGAAATAGAAAAATTCAATAACTCTGCAGCTGGCCTTTTGAAATCACACCTGGACACTTATGTCAACAATCAATTAAGGCATTTGAATTCCATGTATCAAGTCCAAGTAAACTTGGCCAAGGATGTTCTAAAGAAAGTCGAAACCAATTGTCAACAGCATCGGGAATTTGAGGCGAACTTACAGAGTGCCAAAGATTGGATAACTAATGCCAAGGATGTTATTAAAGAAGCGAGCGAATCTGCTAGTGCTGGCTCGAAGGAAGTACTTGAGCAACGTTTGGAGAAAATACAAAATCTTATACGCAGTCGTGAAGTTGGCCAAAATCTCGTTCATACCGCCATAAACAATGGCGAAAAGGTGGTACGCAACACCCGCTCTGACGGCCGAGACGCCATAAACAATGAAATGAAGGAGTTACAAAATGACTGGGACCGTTTGGTTAAGAAAATGTCTACTGCTAAAGTTCAATTGGAGACAAATCTATTGCAATGGGCTGATTACAGCTCAAGCTATTCCCAACTACAACAATGGATCGCTGATAGAGAAAACAAATTGCAACAGGCCTGCGAACAAAAAATCCATAAATCTAAAGGTGCACCAAGACTAAGCAGTGGTTTAAGCGAACGAAAAGCTAACTTAAGGCAAACTAATAATATTGTTCAGGATATTGTGTCATTCGAACCCATGATTCAGTCGGTTACTTCAAAAGCTTCTGATTTACAACAAGGAGCTCCTGCTTCAGAAATTTCCAATAAGTACGAAACACTTACCAAACAAGCGATGGAGCTTTATGAAAAACAAAAGAATACTATAGACCAATATCAGGCCTTTATTGATTGTGGCAACGATTTTGCTACTTGGTTGCGTAACGCCAAAGAACGTCTTAGCAAATGTTCCGAACCCACTGGTGACAAACAAGCCTTGGCCGAAAAGACTCATCAATTGAAAATACTGCAAAGCGAAGTACCGGAAGGGCGAAAGAAACTAGAAGCTGCTTTGGCTCAAGGCGAGAAGGCATGCAACGAGGCAGAACCTGAAGACAGAGACATTATTGAACAGGAAGTTGCCCTATTGCAGGAAGAATTTGACAATTATGTTGATAATCTTGCTAAAACTAAAGACTACTTGGAAATGGGCATTGTTAAGTGGTCCGATTATCAGGACCAATATGCTGAAGCTTTGGATTGGTTGATCAAAACCGAAGCTTTGGTTCAATCCTACAATAAGTTGCAGGAAAATCTCGTACAGAAGAAGGTGGTTCTGGAAGAGTTTCAAGGTCATTTGCAAACATTGTTTGATTGGCAAAAGACCTTGGATCATTTGAACGTAAAAGCCCAAATGCTTTTGGAAACCTGTTCCGATACCAGAGTTAGTAATGCTATCATGCAGCTTACCACCAAATACAATGCCCTCTTAACCTTGGCCAAGGAAGTAATGCGTCGCTTAGAAATGCACTACCAAGAACATCAGCAACATCACACTCTTTACGAAGAATGTCAATCATGGATCGAACAGACCAGAGACAAATTAAAACAATGCGAAATTATACCTAACACTTTAAGTGAAATTCAAATCAAATTAAATACGGTTAAGAACCTTAGACAAGGTTTCGAGTCAGGTCAAAATAAACTGCGTTATTTGCTTGAGCTCAAGGAAAAAGTCATAATGAATACTGAGCAGAGTGGAGCAGCTAAAATACAAGATGATACTGATGTTTTGAAACAAGAATACGAAGAATTACTGCACCATTTGAATGATGTCAAACAAAAACTATTGAACCGCTTGGCAAAGTTGGAGGAAATCTTTAAATTGTACAAACTTTTGCAAGAATGGTTGGAAGATGTGGAACCCTCACTAAAAATATCAGATGACTTTTTAAATGACTTGGGAGAAAAACGGGCAGCCTTAGAGAAGTTTCGTGCCATACAAAGAGACTTTCATGGCCACAATGATATTGTGGAGAAAATCAACAAGCGTTTAACTGAAGATAACTCACTCGATCGTAATGATTTCCAACCTGGTTTAGATAAATTTGATGAACTTCAACAAAAGACGAATTCGATAATAGAATCTCTTGAAAATCAAGTTAACAACCATGAGAAATACAAGCACTCTCTTAATGAAATTCAAGAATGGCTTCGTAATGCCAGAATTGAAATCGAACAATGTTCAAATTGTCATGGTGAAAAGCAACAAGTGGAAGATCGCTTAAACAAATTGGGCGATGTAGATGATAGTAAGATGACTGGACAGTCCTCTTTGGATGCATGCCAGGAACTATCACAAGCAGTTATAAATACCAGTGGCAACGAAGGCCAAGACATTGTAAGCCAAGAAATCAAACACATCACCTCCGAATGGAATGCAATACAGGCTATGTCCCGCGATGCCAGATCTAATCTAGAAACTACTCTTAATGCCTGGTGCAGTTTCTTGCAGAAATTCAATAAAATCAATAAATGGATTGAAGACATAACGCAAAGAGTTAATCGGGCCAGTGAAACGGAAAATAAAACACCAGAACATTTGGTCAATGCAAAGGTAAGACTTTTATCCTCATCGTTAAGCGAGGATTCAAGTGTAGTTGTAATCGTAACGCTAATATAAAAAACGGCACAACTAACTTATTCGTAAACTCAAACATGATCAAATAAAGCACCTACCTATGCCTCATGTAGTTAACAAAAATGCAAACCTTGACCGAAATCTCTCCTTTTTTTAAATCCTTTTTACCCCTTAAATGTATCCTAATGTAGAGCCAAACTAACTAAATCTAATTCCTTTTCAAGAACTTTAAGTTTTTTCCTTTAACCTGCTTTAAACAAATTGGCAATAATAATTGAAATTTTAATATAAATTTTTTTTCAAATTTCTATGCAGAAACTTCTTGAGGAAGTTGCTGCTGAAAAAGATAACGTAGAAGACTTGAATGATGCATGTGAGTTGTTAATGGAACATAGTGCTTGTTCAAGGGTACGCGATCAAACTGTCGACACTCAAGCCAGCTATACAAAATTGTTAACATCTGCTCAAGGTAAGTGATTTTTAATCCAGTTTTATAAAAACTTTAATATAATTTTTAATATGTTTAAATCTTTGTTTAGGTTTAGTTTCTAAAATTGAAAAGAATCTTTCCGATCACACTGAGTTCCTTAATTACAAAAATGAAATGGATGCTTGGATTGAAAAGGCCCAACATATTTTGGATAGCTGTAGTGGCGATAATGATGTTCAAAAGCTGGCGCAACAAATCGAAACAGTTAATGTAAGTAAAACCACTAGGATATCGTATTGTGCTTTTATTATAATTTGAATCAAATCCTTCTAAAGTTTCCTTTTGCTACTTTACATTCATGTGTTAAAAATTTTAAATTATTTTTTGCCCTGTTTAGTCCTTATCCCAACGCCTACCTGAAGGCCAACATCTCTTAGGTATGGTGCAAGATGCCTATTCTAAGGCTTCCAATGTATTGCCTGAAGATAAACAAGAAAAATTACGTGATTTAATGACTAAAGTCCGCGAGGACTGGGACTCTCTTGGAGTGGCAATAAAACAAAAGTTGGTTGATTTAAAACAAAAACAATCACGCTGGTCAGATTTTGCAGCCAATATGCAGAAAATTGAAAAATGGCTAAACGAAGTGGAGTCTTCATTAAATTCTAAACCTGAAACCAAGGGCGAAATAAGCGAGATAAAGACAAAGTTAGAACGTTACAAGTCCTTGCAAAGTGATATAAAATTAAAGGGTTCAGAATTGGACAGTCTGTTAACAGAAGCTAAAGAATTGGACACAGAACTTGATGATGTACATCATTTACAAAGTAGATGGGATAAAGTTAAAAACGTTTGTGCCGTTTACATTAAGAACTTGGAAGATGAAGTTAATGATTATACATCGTATCATCAGGCCTTGCAGGATATTGAAAAGTGGCTTTTGCAAATTTCCTTTCAATTAATGGCTCACAATTCATTATTTATAACCAATCGTCAACAGACTGAGGAGCAAATAAAACAACATGAAGCCCTGTTGGATGAAATACAGAAGTACCAAGCAAACATAGATGATTTGATTGCCAAGGGCCAAATGCAAATAAACCGCTATGAAACCACTACACCTGCCATACGAGACACAGTTGAAACTCAACTTAAGAACATTCAAGACAGTTACAATTCTCTTTTGCAAACTTCCGTGCAAATACGCAACCGCTTGCAAGAATCTTTGGCCAAATTCCAAGAGTATGAAGATACCTTGGAAAGCATAATGCGTAATTTGGAAGAGTATGAACCAATTATACAAACTGAATTGGATGCTCCAGCAACTAGTTTGGAAATGGCCCAAAACCAATTGAAATGTGCCCAGAATATGCAAAATAAGCTAAACAATGAGAAGTCTAGATTGGCAAGTGCCGTTCAGGCCTGTGAAGCCGCCACTGCGTCTATTAGCCGGCCCAGCTCACCCTTGGAAACAGCCATGCAAGTTGTTCCCGAACGTGAACTAATTGTGCGCGCAAAATTGGAAGATTTATTAGATCAAGTGAGTTATTATTTTTAAACAATTTTTAATTAGATTTTTGTAAGATAACCTTGAAAAGTTTATTAAAAAATTAGTTACGATTTGATTGAAACTTATCGTTTTGTTTTAAACGTTGCTTGTATTTTTTATTTTAACTTAGCGCTAATTAATAAATTATGTTTTTTTCTGTTTATTTTTGTTTTATTGTATTTTAACTGTTGTTGTTTGTGTGAATGCACTTGTAAATGCACGTTCTGTTTACGTTTTCCCAATTTATTAACTGTGTGTAACCTTGCAACAAATAACCCAAACCTATACAATACCAACATTGCATGAAACACAACTTAAATTGCGTAGATACCCAGTAAACGAACTCTTAACTCAACTAAGGATTTAGACAATGTTGAGTTTTCTGCAGTTAATGATAATTTATTGGATGCTGTAGCTCAAGAGCGTATAAAAAATTTCGAACAAATAATAAAAACGAACATAACACTTGTCGGCAGATTATATGCTCTTAAATCTAAGGTAAGCTGTATGTCTGCATTAAAGTTTAAAAGGTGTTGGTATTTGGAAAGGGTATTACTAATAATTGTCTTTATTGTGTGTAGTTTGTAATGTATTTAGCATATGTGATCGAATGTAAAAACATTGACTCACTTATGGCAACTCGTGGTTTTTTCCTTTCAGGTTCAATCACACTTTGGAGGATTGATTGCTTCCGTTAGTGAATTGGAGCAGCAGCAAAAACAACGCGCCGAATTGGGTGACTGGATAAGGAAACAGCAAGCTTTGGTTAATGATTGGCTGACTCGTCCTTGCAAGTTGCGTTCTGAGGCAGCCAAACAAGAATTGGCTACAATGAACGATTTGTTAAGTGCCGTTGGAGAAAAGCGATCTCAACTATTGTTGGATATGACGGGATCACGTAAGTATTGAAATTTAAATTGCCAATAATAAGCTTAGAAAAATTGTTAAATGTATGAATTTTTATGGAAAATGCAAATTTTGTCATTGCAGTCGCTGATGAGGATACCGATTTAGATGATAATATTGATAAATTGGAATCACAATTAATGGATGCTATTGCTAAGAAACAAGCTGGGCAGAATATAATCGACAACTATCGCCAAGGTGTACAGGATATGCAAAATTGGTTTGATAATCTTATTAAACGAATGGATGTTTTGGACAAGGGATCTGGTTTAAATTGTGCCCAAAAAATGGCTGCTATTTTAGAAGTTCAAAATGAGTTTTCCCAACAAGGGCCACAAAAAATGAAAGAACTTAAAACAAAGGCCGCACAAGTATCTGATGTTATTAGTAACTTAGATGGTCAGCAAGTAGAAGAACAAATGAAGTCCCTGGATAGACGTTATGCTGATTTAGGTAAGCGTTTGGAACGCAAGGCTCAACTATTGGATGTTACTAATAGGGGGGTTGAAGGCGTTAGAGGAGAAATTAATCAACTGCAAAAATGGTTTAAGGATAAAATCCACGAAGTGCAGGCACCAGTCCCATTGGGTTTTGAACCTAAATCAGCAGAAGCTAGACAAAAAGCCATCAAAACTTTAATGAAAGATGCTGAAAGCAAACATTCCTTGGCCCAAGCTTTAGAAAAGAGAATCGGAAATATGCAACCTGAACTAGAGCCAGCAGAACATGCCCAATTGGAATCGGCTATACGTAATTTGCATGCTGATCACAAGAACCTAATTGATGCCCTGAAGGGCGAAATGGATAAGGCTTTAGATGCTACTAAGGCTCGTAAAGCTTTGGAGAATGATTTGGATAAGGCACGCAATTGGTTAAAGAGCAAAATTGCCGAAGTTAGAAAATTGCCAGTCTATCATCCTCTTACTTCAAACGAAATTGAAAATAAACTTTCGGAAAATAAGAAATACGATGATGATGCCAAACAATTCAAGGACAGTGTCTTAATTGATATACAAAGACAAGCTGGTAATATTATAAAGGATTGCCCGGATGCAGACAAGGCTGCTTTGCAAAAAATTCTCGATGAAATCGATGCGGACTATAAGACCCTCAAGGAAGAAAGTGAAAAGAGAGCCAAATCCTTGAATGATCTTTTGCAGGGACGAAGAGCATTTGAAGACTGCATGAAGAAAATGAATGATTGGTTAAATGAAATGGAAACTGCTACAGAGGTAGAATTAAGAACATCAAGTTTGCCAGTGCTGGAAGAACAATTAACTCACTACAAGAAACTAATGGTAAATTCAAAGGAAATGGGGGGTCTTATGAATGACATAAACGAACAGGGCAAGAGTTTATTGACAACACTAAATAATCCCGATAAGCTCAAGCTTAATGACGACATTAAGAACTTGAAAGATCGTTATGGTAAAATCAATCAATGTCTGGGTGACCGTGTCAATACCTTAGAGGATTATATAAAGAAATACAAGAATGCCAAGAATAAGTTGGCTGAATGCATGGACTTTTTAAACACTGTCCAACAAAGATTAAGGGATCTTAACAAGCCTATAGGATCTAAGATCGAAGATGTCCAAGAGTTGTTGGGTTCTTATGAAGGTTTACTTAAAGAACTAAAGGATAGCAAACAAAAAATGGGTGATATGAAAGTGGATGATTTGCCGGAATTACAAAGCATTTTGACCCAACAAGACGATATGATTAAACTAATTGAAGATCAGCTGGCTCATTTGAGGCAATTGTTGTTATTGCGTGAGCAATTTATTGCCTTAATCAATGAAATCATTGACTTTATAATGAAATACACTGATGTCATTATGGATATTGAAAATGCTCCCGATAGTTTGGAAGAAAAGATTACCAAGTACGATGATGTTATTTTAAAGATACAAGAATGTGAAGGTGTTTTAGCTTCTGCCACCGATAAAGGTCAAAAAATTGCCTCTGAAGGTACTGCAGCTGATAAGAACTCAATTACTGAACAGCTGCAATCGTTGAAGAACCAACTGGGTAATTTGCGAAAAGCCGTACAACATCAAAGGCAAAAACATCAAATACAATTGGAACACCATAAGCAAATGTCCGCCGAACTTTCCGAGATACTAGATTGGCTGCATAACAATGAGGGTTATGTTAAATCTAGACCATTACTGGAACGCGATCCAGATTCTGTCGAGCATGAGTTGCAGAAGCATCAAACACTTTGTGCCGAAATTGAGCAATACCTTGACAAGTTTAACAAAATTAATAGCGACATACAAACTGAAATTGGTTTACCAAGCTCTCTAGTGGAAATGTTGTCTGAAGGTCGCTCTTTGGCTTCGTCTTTGCCTCAAGAGCTAAAAGAACGTGAAAAATACTTGTTAAACAACCGCAGCTCCCGCCTGGAATTCATGAAGTTAGTCTCACAATTCAAAGACTGGTTGCATGAAGCAGAAGATCGTTTGCAACTGGGGAAACATGGTATTGACTATGAAAACCTTGTGCGTGATTTAGAGGACCATAAATTGTTCTTTGGCAAAGAGCAACCTATACGCAATTTGGTTCACAAACAAATACAAAAGGCTGCCGATAAAATTTGGCCCTCACTTGACAACTACGAGCAATCAGAGCTCTCAGCTGAGTTGTCCGCTATGCAAGCTAAGTTAACCAATAGTTTAGCTCAAGCTAAAACACAACAAGGGGAATTGGAAAAGGAACACGACCGCTGGCGTGAATACAAGCAGTCGGTGGAACATGTTAAGGCCACCATCGAACGTTCCAAGTTCATCGATGAACCGGTGCAAAATTTAGCCGGCCTCTATTTCAGCATACAAAAATTATCTCATGCCATCGGGAATATTCAGGTAAGTCTATGTTAATATATTTTAGGTTATAATAATCGCATGTTTCAATACTAAAAAAAAACTGGGTTGGGTGTGGCATTTCCAAAGATACTTTCATTCCGAACAAAAAAATTAGCAAATTAGCCCTAAACCAAACTTTCGTACTCCACCTAATATTCTCGCGGAAATCCCAGTAGGTATTAGTTTGGAAGCTGTGGTCTACCCAATCCACATATATGTATATCATTTCTCCGTTATGGATTTTCGGTCCTTTCACTTCTTGACCCTATGGCTCTGCAATCTCGAGCAGTGACAGGAAATATGTTCTGTCGTCTCCAATTCCTCCCCATCTTCCCAAATCCTTCAATGAACTGGAGTGCTTAGATCCCATTTTCTTGTCCTAACACTAGCTGGACAATGCCCACGACAAACGTGCGCCTGCTGAGTTCAGCCCCGGCAAAAAAGCCCTAGCTACCCTGCAGCAGGAATGACTGTATATTCGTCACGAGCCAATTCGTTACCATATTCATTGCCAACTATATCACAGTATTTTGGAACTCAAAGTATTCATGAGCTTTTTGAGAATTTGGTTGAAATCTACTGATGATTTTGTGTAAGAACCAATGAAATGCATATAGACAAATTAACCTACAACAAACCCTTTAAACATACAAAGAAATTTGGGATCAATTCCTAAATAACCTTTGGAAATTTTTAAAATGAAGATTTTTAGAATGCTTTGCAAAGTTTAAAGGTGCCACTTTGTTTTTAGAAATGTATTAAACACTCGGTATCAATTGAAATTTTTAATAAATTATTCCATAAAACCATGATTCTTTTGAACGTATTGGATTATAAGAATTGCCTTTTCCTTTAAAAAGGCTGTTCGACTCGAATTTAATTACATAACGGCATCCTTGTTTTCTGCGAATTTAAAATTCATTGACTTTAACCACAAATTTTTGCCATATTCGCTTTGTTCAAATGTAGTTGTTCCTTGTTCAAGTACTTGATTGCCCTACTACTGTAATGAAGTCAACAAATGATTTAATCCTTTTCCTAGTTTTAAACAGAACAATCTTTTGAAGGGAGATATAATTCCATAATAGTAAGACTAGAACGCATAGAACCCTAGTCATATTGGTTTACGAAACTGAAATTTCAACATTTTTGTAATAAAAACAACGTTAAGAATTTCGATCAAGTGCATTTTTTCATTTGTTTAAAGAACCATTTTTTTAAGAAAAGAACAGGACTCAATAAGAATATTGTTTTTTTTTCAGAAAAAAAACTGGAATTTTCCCATAAGCAACAAGTTCTCCTTTTCAATTTTGGTCACAAAATATTTGTTCAAAACAAACGTATACTACAAACGTATACTATTTGTTTTACATTTCAATAATTTTTTTTTTAAACTGTCTGCAAAACTGGGCATGAAAATTTAAATAATTAAAAAAAAATATTTTGAATAAAATACCCAGTTTATACTAAAACAATGCAAATCACATTGAATGCATTTCCTCTTGTAAACAATTTGCCACATCATAAAAAGAATTAAGAAAAAGACCTTAAGACAGAAAAGTTGTATGTATGTATGGCTTGTGTTTATTATGCCGGCCGGTAAAAGTTGTTCAGAAAGTCGTTAGTTTAGTTTTGCAAAAAAAAAAAAACACCGACTCTCCTGAGTCGCATAATACTGTTGAATATAGTTACATACATATACATACATATGTATGTCTTTTGTTATTGTTTTATTATTTTTTATCTACGCAAAAATATTAAACATAAAACACGTTTTTTTATTGTCTTCTTCACATAACATGAATTCCCCATCACAATGACATCATCAGTATTGGTATAAACATTTGAGCGCTCATTTCTGTTATAATTTTTAAAAAAGCTTTTTTGGCTTAAAAAAGAGAGTTTTGTTTAACATGTAATACAAATATGTATTATTGTATTGAAAACAAGTTGCTATCGTGGTGTTAGTGCCGGCTCTTAAGCAAATTATACGCTCGGGCTAAGAAGCTGTTTGTTTTATTTGTTAATGCCAAAACCAGCTGTTTTCGTAAAGGTAGACCGAATTCATATATACTAAAGTAATTATTAACAAATGTTTATGCAGAAACATATCGATGGCTTAATATAGAAAGGGCGTAACTCGATTGTTCTTTGACTTAATAGAGGGTGAAAAAAAATAAATAAATTAAATAAAATTTTTTAAGTTTTGTTTAAATAATTAAAAAAAAATTAAAAATTTATTATTTTGAACCACCGACCGAGATAAAGGCAAAACAATGCGATTGCCCATTTTTTTTTGGAAAAAAATCATTATATCATATATTCCTATATATTTTAGAAAATATAGCCATTGTGGCCACGAAAATTTCCTGAAATTTATCATGCGATTAATCTGAAAAACAGTGTAAGCTACAAAGTAGTTTCAGTATGTACGTACATTTCGGAAAAAGTTAGTTGGATAGACGCAGGGAAAGCGGTGCAATTGAGCTATTTTTATAAAATTTTCGGCACGCTGTCTCGGAGACTATAGCGACTATTGACTTTAAATGCCCTACAAAAAGTAACTGTACAATAATGCCTACATTTTGGAAAAAAATTACTAAGATAGAAGCAGAAGGCACGGTAGCCTCTTTACAAATATAAAATTTTTATAAAATTTTTGATACGATATGTCTCAGAAACTGTAACAGCTATCGACTTTAAATGTTTAACAAAAATTAATTATACAACAATGCCTACATTTGGAGAAAAAAATAGTTGGATAAAAGCATGAGAAGAGGTAGCCTCAATATAAAAAAAACAATTTTTATGAAATTTTTGATACACTATATCTATATAACTATAACAGCTATCGATTTCAAATTTCCTAAAAAAGCAGGGGAAGAGGTAATCCTTAAATATTTACCAATCTCGAAAAAAATTTCTAGGTATTTCTATTATAAAATTTTATTTACTTAAAAGAAAAATTTGTTGTATAATAGCCTAGGAAGTAGCATCTCCCAGTTTTTTATTTCAAAAACTTATTTAGCTATTGACTTCAAACCCGCCTCAAAGTAATTTTATTATATTATTTACAGTTTAAAACCCATTAAGCCAGATCGAATTATTCGGTATACAAAAACAATAATGTGAATGGTATATAAGATTCTGCAAAACCTAGAACTACCAAAACAAAGTTTTACAAGTTTTTTTTTCTAAAAAAATTACTACAATTTAGGTTATCGCAATGTTTTTCTAAAATTTCTGTTGTCTATACACAATTATAGCTGGTTTTCAATAGCGGTTGTATTAAGAATATTTACCCCAATATTCATAAAAAACAAATTATTAAGCGCTTATATGGCAGATGTCTGTGGCATAATTGTATAATAAGCCATTAGTAAGCCTGCTTTAATTTTTATGAATGAAAGCGTTAATATTAAAAAGTATTTGATAAGTATTAATAACTTTATTGGGTTTTAGAAAGTAAATTCAGTAGATGCAAAAGTAATCATTAATTTATGAGCTTAGATAACAGAAACTCAAATAAACTTATATTTAATAGGGCTGTCAATGACAAACTCACATATATATAATCTTATTAATAGTGTTAATAGTTTAAATCTAACGTTTGCGTATAGATTTAACCAAAATTCCCTAAAAACATTGCGTATGCGACAAAATTCGATTTTTCGGAAATAAAAAATAACTATGAAACATACGTAAATAACTTCTGGGCGATTATACAACTTTGGTTAAATAACGACAAAAAATTCTTCTGGCAACACTACAGCAAGTGCATCATTCGTTGAAGAGAGTAAATATGTATAAGTGTTTGTTTTTGACACTCCCTAGAAGTCAGTAACATTTTACATACAAATGCATTGGTTACTTGGCTGCTACTTTCCTATGTTAAGGCATTTCTTGACCCACCACTAAATAAAGAATGGTCGGTATGTTTGTTTTCTTTATGGGTTTGTACCATGGATATGCCTTGAACAGTAAAAAACCGCCTAACACTAAAGTTTACTTAATTTAGCTCTCTAACTTGACGCGTTTGGGACGTACGTTAAAAAATGGTTCAGTTAGTGAGACAGTCAACTCATTTTAAACTTTTTAACAGCTGTCGTATGCATATTTCACAAATTCAATTAAGAAAGAACGATGATTCAGCATTTGCAAAATGTTTAATCAAATAGTGTCTCATGCAGACTTTTCAGCAAAGGCCGATGGGATATTTAATGTTCGCAATTAACCAGTTTTGCTAAAAACTTATTTTCTTTGTAACGTTTTCTTTTCATTAAGAACTGCCATTTGGCAAAAAAAAACTTACATTAATTGATTTCTTCCTTTTGACGGTTTCATGACGAATTTGTACGCTAATTTTCAGGCTGCCTCCTTCAAATCGTTCGCCTGCACGTTTTTCTTTTTAAATATTTTAAATATATTGAAAAATTGTGCAAAAAGGAATATTTCCCTGAAAAATTTAATACAAAAATTTTATTATTAAATTCGTTTGTCAAAATATTAGAATTTTTTAAATTTTAAGGAGCGACACCTCCGTTCACGAGTAAAGAAAGTGAAAAATGTTCGTTCAAAAACAATTTGAAAGGTTGATTTTTTTGTCATAAAAAATATATTTAAAGCAAAGCCTACTTTATTGATTTTATATATTAAAGTAGGTATACACTTTGCAACTTGCTTGCGCAACCAGAAAATATTGAAATGCTTTGGCTAAAACTAAAATAATCGAGCTGTTATGACAAAAAACTAGCGCGATTTTTAGTGTTTTAAACCTCTGTTGCGTTTTTAAGCATTTTTAGCAATTTTAAGTAAAATTGTTGGCTATTTGCTCCAAAATTTTAACGAAAAACAACACGGCTTTTAATTGTATGTGTTTGGAGTTAATATATGATCAGAAACAAAACTCCTTTACAAAACCTACAATAGTTGCATGTGTGTCGACAAAGTGTAACAGAATGGATTTGAAGTAAGCAAACAAATTGTCTAGTGATTACATATTTGCCCCAAGTTACAAAAAAGTGATTTTCGAAAAAAACTGTTTAACTGCTTGGTTGATTTTTTTTAATACGTTAGATTTTTTTTCAATAAAAATATCGATAAATACTTTTGTTTCAAATTAAATAAAATACTGAAAGTAGTTAAGATTTAAACAAAGAAAGACGAAAGGTGTTTGTGCCGCATTTGATCATTTTATATACCTAAATATGTTTCTTTTTTTGAAATACGTCACAAAAGTATTTGTGTTTTTTGCAAATATTTTTTTTTTTTTGCTTTTTAAATATTTTACGCTGTATATCTTAGTTTAATTATATTTTTGTGTAAGTTCTAGTTTAGGCGGGTAAAAATCGCATAAGGAAAATAAATCAGTAAGCAAAACAATTTTCAGTAAATTGTGGATATAAAAAAATTTGTTATTTGTCCAATATTTAAAAGGAAAACTTTAATCATATGTAATAAATTTCTTAATTTTTTCCAATGTTCCGTGCGGCATATCATATGTGATACATCGTCTGCTTCCAACCATACGGTTTTCTTCAAGTTTTCCAAATGTAAAAAACATAAAATTAACCGACAGTTCTTTGTTACAAATAGTAAAAGGGGAATAAAGCAACACACTTGAAATGTTACGCATTTAATTACAACTTAAAACGAGTTTTCTAATTAGGTGCATAAATTTAATTAATTTAATTTTATTTTTGACTTTATTGCGAATATCGAACTGACTTGTGGCCATATTCAGATCAAAATGTATACACTTGCTTTTAGCTAACAAGCCTATGTATGTATCGAACTTTATTTCGATCAGGGTACACTTACACCAGTTATACCCAAAAAAAGATTTGTTACCAACAAAGATGGTTTACATTGTTTTTTATTTACTTAGTAAATTCTGCTGCAATGATTTTAATTTGATTTTGTTAAGCAATGCAATAGAGATTGTTGCATATTCTTAGATACAAAATAATTTTTAAATGAGTAACTTAATGCCTCACCCCATTCTTTGTACCTCAAAGAAATTATTTACATATTTTGAATATAAACGTATTTTAAATAGGAAAGTTATAGTCGGTCGAAACCAACTGTAGCATACCATACACCACAGTTTTTTATAAAGTACCAACAGATGCAAAAAATTTTATATTCGGGTGAACGCATATTGTAAAAGCAAAAAAATTTATATAACTGTTCTCTTGTTCCCCTTTCTCCCATCCAACTATATTCTCTTCAAATTGTACAGATCACACTATAATTACTTTGTAACAGGTTTGAAGTCAGTAGCTGTAATAGTTATCGAAATATGGCGCATGAAAAATTTCATAAAACGTTTGCAATTGAAGAAGGGCTACTATAAAAAAATTGGGCTATCTCAGGTTTTTGCTCATATGCAAATGCGTAGTCAACTGATCTTGCTGATTTATAATACGAAGTGTTAAGGAATATTTTCTAAAATCTCACGCCAAAACATGCTTCGGAGGATTCAAATTTGTTTTGAAAACTTTGTTTCAATAGACTGACATGGCCAAATTGACTTTCCTATCTTAAAAAATTAAGAATTATGAGGTCGCAAATGAATATTGTAGAAATCACAAAAATATCAGGAAATGATGTATACCCTTGTTCCAAAAGTGTGATCTTATATGGGGTATATGATTAATTGTCAAATTTCATAAGGTCCTAAAAATATGCCCAATTTGAAGAAAAGAAAACCATATTTGAGACAGTTATAGCCAAAAATACTTATTTCGTTATATATGATAAAAAGATCGATTTTAATTCAGTATAACAGTTGAGGTTTGATGTTATTAACTGTTATACTGAGATTTGAAAAATTTCTAAAAATATGCAAAGTTGTGTGGCGTTAGAACGATTTTTGAGATAGAGTCCAAAATACTTTTTTTCGGGAAGACATTTACGTGGGGGGCTATTTTTAATAATGGACCCATCTTCGCCAGTTCCTAAAAACTCTGATCAAAATACTTGACTTTGAAAATTCGACCTGAAGGTCGGAAGAATGTTTTAATCGATATTAAAATTTTCAGTAAAAGAGCATGTACAAAAACAAAAACACATCAAAAAATAAATTGATGTTTTAAACTAAAGTTTTTTAAATAAAAAAGCTTTTTAAATTTTAATTTTTTCTAAAAAAAATAATGTGTAATTATTTTTTAGTTTTTTTTTTTTTGTTGTCAAGCAATAATAATTATTTTTCGATTTTTTTGTCGAAGTAATTGTTATGCATATTTTTAATTGATAAAAATTGAAAAAAAAATTATTGTTATCATAATTAATTTTTGTAAAAATTAAAAAAAATATTTCTACAAATGTTGTATTAAAAACAGTTCAACAATAAATAAAAATAGCAAAAAATATTTCTGCAAAAAAAAAAAAACAAAAAAATTATTTCTTAAAAAAAATTAAAAATTAAAGAATTTTTTTTTTTTGTTGGCAAAACTTATAAAAATCAAAAAAATATTATTTTTGAGATAGATTTCTTTTGCATAATAATTACGGTCTGTTTAATACAGAAAAAACACCTTTTTATTTAATTTTTATATGCTAAAATATTTATTGTTTTGTTGCTTAAATATTGGCAACATTGTTTTTTTTGCCGGTTTTTTATTTAATAAAGCTCTTTGCTCTCATAAAAAGACTAAAGCTGGAGGTCCATACCATACGTTATATGCGTGGCTCCGTTCTATGCGTATCATATTTCTGTACGTTTTATACGTTTGTTTTTGCCAAGTTACATGCAATACGTTTTGTGCGAAAAGTGAAGAGAAGAGAAATCAGATTTTCTTCACTACACTTACATAAATAAAAACACAACAGAGATGACACTTAAAATATAAAAGTAGTCGATAAAAACAATATTAACTTTGGCTACAAAATATTTGTGTTGAAAACTTATTTTTAAGGAAATTTATTCTTAAAATTATTTGCAAAATTTATAATAAAAGCATTTTCTTTCATAACATACTGTTTTTAACACAAAATATACCAAAAATATAATCTACCACACACACATGTTTTTTGATAGCATTTAAAATTTGTCATCACTGGATAACAAAACCATCTCTCATTTTCTCATTTCGCATGCGACGTATGAAAAAGTAGAAAGTAAACCTACTTCATCCGTTACTTGCGCCGATGCGTTCTATGCAATTTGTTATGTTTCTTGCCACATACAACTACACTGATTTTACTTTTGTGAGAGTCGGAGAGAACGCACAGCGCATAGAACGTATGGTATGGACCTCCAGCTTAACATAAACAAAGTAAATTTGTTTGTGCTATTATCCACCGAAACATATGGCATTCGCATGTATTGGTAAAGTATCTATGTGCAAACGTTTTAGTTCCCCATTTAAGTAATTTTATTGTTTTATTTGTTTTTTAATTTTACTCTTTTCACGTTAGTTTGCCAAGCATGTTCACAGTTTTTAAATTCATTTTAATGTGAGCTTTTGGAAACAACGCATTTAAATAGAGTTCGTGTTCTTTCGTGCGATTTATTAATTTTGTTAAATAAAATTTTGCACGTTTTTTGTATGTTGTGTAAAGTAAAAAAGAACAGAAAAAGCAAAAACATTGAAATTTATGGTTGAAGTGTTTTTTAAATATCGTGTAGAGAAAAACTTGTAAAGAAGAAAAAATAGACAGAAAACTGCATTCATATTTTATATGTTCAAATGTAAAACAAACTAAAAAACTTATTATCGACCTTAACTTCTTATAAAAAAAAATTAAAAAGATAAAAAAAACGCATTTTTAAGTGTTAAAAGAAAATAAAATTTTATATTTCTTAAACCTATCTAGTGTTTTTACATTAAAGTTAACTGGTTTATAAAGCAGATTAAAAGGTGAGATATTTTTTGTTCCCTATGTGTTCTATTCTATGTTTAAGAAAACAGTTATGATGAAATTAATATAGGTACATACATATATGTAGTTCTCCAACCCTTAATGTTTTAACCTTTTAAGAAAACAGTTGCCTGCACATTCAAACATATTCAGTTACATGTCCGGATAGAAGACGTGTTAAAAAGATACTTTAAAACACATTGTGCAATTTTTGAAATGCCAACATACACATTTTTAATTTTTTATAAATATTTGTAATGTGAAAAAAATAATTTTTAATTACAGAGTCAAACCAGTGACATCACTTTAGCAAATCAACAAGCTCAAGGTTTGCAGCGTCAATCAGATGCACGTAATCGTCAGCTGATTGAACAGGACAATATTGAATTAAATCGCTTGTGGAAGGAATTGATAACAACACTAGAACAACGACGCGACAACTTGCAGGCCATTGCCGATAAGTGGGACGATTTTGAAAATAAATTACTTGCCTGGGATAAATCTTTGGGACGTTTGTCGGATAAATTCCGCAATGTTGACCCAGTAGTAAGATCTCGTCGTCATTTAGAAGATACAAAGCATGCTATCCAAGTAAGTTGTACTTTTTTCTAAACTTTTACAAAAAAAAAACAGAAAAACATTGCATTACAATTTAAAGAAATTTAAAACAAAAAAAACATGTAACATGCATTATGCATCTCTGCTCAACCAAATGCAACTCTGATCGCATTGACAATAGTTGTGTTCCAGATGCTTAACGAAATAGTCCGAACATAAACAAAGATACCCAAACTTACCCAAAAGCGTTCCAGATAACAGTTTTCGTGCAAAAAATAGAGCGTATGAGAGAGTAACTATTTTTCATTTCCTGTACAAATTTGCCAGAAGTTTTTCTTTGTGTAATTCCAGACAAGAACTTTAAATCAGGTGATTTTTATTTACTTTAAAAATTCAAGAATTAGTTGGGTATTGAACAGGACAATATTGATTTTTTTATTTATTTTTATTTGTTCTAACTACAAAAAAATCTTCTGTAACACATCTAATAGAAATGATATGCAAAATTAATCTGACTTGTTAAAAATATAATTGAGTTGACAATTTATTATTTTTATGACCAAGCTTTCACTCGATGGCTGTAAGCAAGGCACATTCAACAAGGTAAACTCAAGGCGAATTCCAAAAATTTGCCCTTTGCATTTCCTTTTTGGGTTTAAACGGTAGAGTGTCAGAAAAATTTAAAATTTCATATAAAATAAAATTTTTAAAACGTATAAATGTCAAATTGATTTTAATCAGCTGGACTCTTAGTATTACCTGGTTAAGTGTGCCCTGCACCTTATGTATCTGAAATGACGTTTGACATGGTTCGGCAAACATTTGCTCTGACAGCTATGCCCGAACAAAAACACCACATCGACATGAGCCGTCCAGACGAGACAAAACAATGTGCAAACAAATTTATGTTCAATGGCAGATCAAATTTATGGCTCGTCAAGACGTAGCTCAAAAAACGCTACCAGTTTTTGTTGTAACAGCTCAATAATCTTAGTTTTAACCAACAAAGTTTAAAATTATTCTACCCATAATACTTGACTATAAACTAAAAATTAAAATCAATTAAGCAGGCAGGCTTTGCCTTAAAAATATTTTTTATGACTAAAAAAAAAATCAACCTTTCAAATTATTTTTGAATGAACATTTTTCACTTTTTTTAGTCATGAACGGAAGTGTCGCTCCTTAAAATTTCAACAAATATCGAATTTTTTGACAAACAAATTTAATAATAAAATTTAAAAAAAATTTAATACTAAATTTTGCAGGAAAATAATAATTTTTGCTTAACTCTTTAATACTTCAAAAAGAAATACGCGCAAAGATGAGGATTTGGAAAAGGCAGCTTAAAAATTAGCATGACGACTTCGTTATAAAACTGTCAAAAGAAACAAATCAATTTAATAGCTTTTTTGCCAAATGGCAATTGTAAGTAAAAAGGAAAATATTAAAAAGAAAATGAAATGGCTTCCAGCGAAACTGGTTTACCCCATTGGATTTTTTGACGTCAAAAGCAGTTTTTCCTAATAGAATTCTCAATCCCAAGAGCCTGAAAAAGTTTTGCAATTTGAATACTGCAACTAGTTTTTAATTGAATAGGAAAACTAATTTAATCTCGAAATACATACATATGTATGTATGTATGTGAGTTCTTAAAAATATTGAAGTTTCCCCGTTTGTTACCGCGATACCATCTCAAAGTTAATAATATAAACCCATTTCTGCTTGCTTCAAATTAGCAATTATGGCACAACCAATTGAAATCCATTGATTCTTAATTTCTCCTTAATTTAAAACAAATTGTCTTAATATGTTTGTCAAACATTTTTTTTAAAAAAATCAAAAATTTAATTTTAGTAGATTTCCTAGCCAAAAACGAGCCTTAATTTTAAGAGCATCTTCAAATAAAAAATGTGGCAATACATAGTTTGAATTTTGCACTTCGTGATTGACAATCATAAACACTTGCAAAAACGCCTTTTCATTAAACTCTTGCTTGACATTTTCGATTCTTAACAAGACATGTGAAGTAGTAGGTTTTTTTTGTAAAATTTTACCTGGAGATAAAGTCATCATAGTTTAAAAAATCTTGATATTTAAAACTAACCTTGCTAGATAAATCAACAAACGCCTGTAGTGCGATTCAGTAACTTTTAACGATTCGACAATCGTCATATTTATCGACAGAAATTATTGTTTGCTGCTACGGTTAAGTGATTCACTAAGACTTTTTTAACGATAGTGGACAAGTTGATTTTTGTTTGTATTTTATTAGTTGTAAAATAAATTTAAAGAAAACGAAAATCATAAATATAGTAAAAATAATATATAATACAGTAATTTCCGCTTAATTGATTTTCTAAAAATGCACAGGTTTTGTTGCAATTAACCGGGCATATCATTAAACCGATACTCTTTTAATTGATTCAGTGGCTCAATTAAAAGAACTCCGCATAATTGCGCAGTGGGATCAATAAAGCAGTTAAATATTTATATACTTACATATATGTATATGTAATAAATAAAACGTTTTGCTTTGCATTGTTTTTGTTCAAATATTTTAATTCATTTATAAAGAACAAAACAAATGTATTTAAACTAAATATGTGAAAGCACTTAAAAACAGAAAACAAAATAAGTAAATAATAAAAATAACTAAAATTTAATTCATTGCATTAAAAAAGAGATCAAAATGTTTACTGACTAGAATATACATAAGAATGTGTATGTATATGTATGTATTCATGTAAATTTAAATACGTTTGTATTTATTTCAAAACTTGACTAAATAGGTTTAAAAAAGTCGGTCATTGCAGTCTGAATTTGTGGCTTGAAACAGCTTTCGACTATATTCTTTTCCATGTTATCAAGTTCGTGTGAAAATAGATTGTTTGGTAAAAAAAAATCCCGAAGGATGTTAAGAGAGTTCAATACTTCTTTACTTGACGGAGGATTGTTAGTAACTTCTTCATTTTCATCTTCGGAAGAGTCTGACGTCAAAAATTTGTCAATTTCATTTATAATCTCCTCATCGGTAAGTTGTCCACAGCAAGGCAAGTTATCGTCACAGGATACGTAATCTTCAAATTCGCGTTGCTGTAAAACATCAGTAAATAGTTCTACTACATCGTCGTCTAAATCTGCATGCTCAGTGATGAAAAGAAACTTAGCCTGAAATTTGTATGAGTAAATAGTAATTAAATACACATAGGTTTATGTAAACGTATATGATTCAGATGCCAAATTACCTTTTTGAAACAGTTTGTAATAGAAATCGGTTTAACCAGCCACCAGGAGTTTTTTATGATATGCATGGCATTGAAAATGTTAAAGTTTTTTTGAAAATCACCAATTGTCTTTCCGCTTTCTATTGCAGCAATATGTTTTCGTACAAGGTTTTGTCGGTAGTAGTAGTACAAAATAACCTTTTGTCGATACAACTAACAACACAAAAATTATTGCCGTTAAATTAACAAGTATAACGATTGTAAAAATTGCTAAAAAGTTTTGCTGTTTACTTAACAATAACAGCTGACTTTAACGGAAGTGAATATTGTTAAAAACTTTACTGAATCACAAAATCGTTATATTTATTGTTAACTTATTTTAACGATGCGAATATCGTAAAAATAAGTTACTGAATCGCGCTACTGGTCTAGAAACAAAATTGTTGGTTTAAGAATAAACTTAGTACCCAACTTGTTTATTTTGTATTCAGTTTTGCGTCTTTTCTTTTATCCGTATGATTAATATAATACAAAATTTTTTATTGCTTAAAATATATTATACACTAGTTAATAGTAAACATTGTTGCCTTTTTTTTCGTTTTGCTATAAATTAAAATTAGGAAATATTTTAACATATAAGTATAATACATTTCTAGTAAATATTGGCAAATTTCAAGGCTTTTCATTTATTTTATTAGTTTTCTTAGTGTAAACAACAATATAAAATTTTAATTATAATTTTAATTATTTATAAAATACAATTTGTTTATTTAAGAAAATCTCCCTAACAAAAAATAGGATTTTAACTACTTATAAACTGTAAAGCTTTATTTATGCGACATCCTAATTTTAGCCATCGAAAAGCTGTAATAACGGGCCTCAAAAACATTGATTATTAACGTAAACATCTTTATTTTTAATTACCTGCCATTTCAAATTGTCCACATTTCTAAAAAAAATTGTGCATAAATTTTGAATGTTTAGTTATTGAAAATTGTATATGAAATTCTCTTCTTGGGTAAAAAACTAAACAATAAAATTATTTCTGAACCATTAGAAGCGATTTTAAAAATAAGTTTTGCTTTATTTGGCTTTAAAGTGGTTTCCTTTAAAAGTTATTTTAATATTCATCAAATGCCGCCTGTTAATTTGTTAAAGTTTTTAAGCTTTTTATTTAATAACAACAACTTCGTCAAGCACTACGTGAGCCATGCGTTTATTAAAAAATTTATCCCGTATCGATAACCAGAGTGGCCAGATAGATATACATAAGTGTATTCTTGGGTTCTACTTTTGCCTTGCAAAGAATAAAAAAAAAATTTTTAAACCATAACAGTTACGTCAAAAAAAACTAAAAACTATTTTCGGATTTTTATAATTTTTCTCAAAAAATAGTAATTATTTTTTAAGCTTTTTATTTGTACAAATATGAAATACAGTGCAGCCTCGCTTAACGCAACGCATAGAAATTTCAGCTGTTGCGATAACCGATTTGCAATTGTTAACCCTACGGTCAATAACCAAAGAAATATACGTAGGTCAATAACCGGGTACCCAGGTACCTGAACATATTTTTTTTAATGTTTTTCCATATTGATTTATATCTTGATGTCAATCAATAACAAAAAAACAATCCTATTAGATAAAATCGATATTTAACAAATTCTTGTGTTAAACTATACACAAAATTTGAATTGAATTGAATGTATAAATGAGGTATACCAAGAAAAACAAGGACGATTAACAGTAATGCTATTAAAAACTCAAAGTTTTAAATGCTACTTGAGCATAGAAATGGTGGAAATAATGGTGCGTCATACAAACAAAAAGGCACATGGCACTTATGCAGCCTATAATGAAACTAACCCTACAAAACCACCGCTTATTTGAAAAGATGTAACAGTAAATGAAATGCATGCATTTATTGGTATTTTAATAATGACAGGTGCAAATCATTCATATAATGATAATACAAAAGATTTATGGGCCATAACATCTTATCATCTATACCGAGCAACAATGGGCATTATCAAATTCTGGTCGCTACTGCGTGTTATACGATTTAATGATGTAAACACCAGAGCTGAAAGAATACTTACGGATAACGCCTCGCCAGTCCGCGATATATGGATAATGCTCAACGCAAATCTCTTGGCTCTTTATAAATCCAGTGAAAATCAAACAATCGACGAACAGCTCTTCCCATACCGCGGTAGAACGAAGTTTATACAATATATACCTTCAAAGTTTGGTGGATTTGTGACACAAAAAAATCCTATCCGCTCGAAAGGCAACTATATACCGAATAATCACCAACGGGTTGTGAGAAACGACAAGGAGAAAAATTGATTAAGGATATAACAGGTAATTTCCATGGAAGTGGGCGTAACATTACATGCATAATTTTTTTGCTACTCTGGATTAAGCGGAACGTTTACTTTCGACCAAATTAACATTGTAACGTAAGGGAATGCTTTTTGTAGGGGCTCAGTAAGGAGCTTTGCATACCTCTTATAAAAGAACGAGCTGCAAATAGCCAAATTACTCGACAATTTTCATCACGATCTGATATTGAATGCTATTTAGTAAAGCCGATAGCCACAAATATAACATGTGAACAAGCATCGAACTCTGGCCGAACTCCTGGAAGAAAGGGTTTTTTTTGTGTCTTGCGCTACCAGAAAAAATACGGAGAAAACCCAGAAGAGCGTGCAACTTTCGTCGCCTATATGCGTCCAGCACACCAATACTATATCAAAATGTTTTGAGTGCACATAAGTGCCTTTACATATGTATGATCATTATTCAATATCTATGTATACATACAGTTATGTAAGTTTATTGAATTAAAAATTTTCTAAAAAAATGTAATGGAGTTTTAATCAAAAACAAAATAAATGTATTAAGTTGTAACGAAAAACAAACAAAAACTTGAAGGGGTACCGCGGTACCCGGTCATTGACTCGCGTAGGTGTCGAATGTCAAACGATTTTAAACAAAGATCGGGCTATATATATTTATATATAGTTCTTTCATAATGTTTTTTAACACCTAAATAATGGCGATTTACAGTTTGATCGCCATATTTTTATTGTGAAACAATTGCGAGCACTTTTGACTTGAAAAAGTTACCCGGGTACCCGGTTATTGACCGTAGGGTTAAAAGGACTTCATTTATCCATAAATTTAAATAAATTATTTTAAAATAAATTTATTATTTTAATTTAAAAAAAACTTAAAAACACTACTTATAATTAAAAAATATAAGTTTTAAATGAACGTCTTGACGAGAGTAATTCATGTATTGACAAATGTCAAAATCCAAACTCAAAAATGCGGTATATTAATACTATAGCCAAATCGCTGTATTCGATTTGAACCGAAATTTCACTTGATTGGTCGAGTTGTCAATGCTATTAATATATAAATTCTAATAAGAAATTAAAAATTTCGATTCCATTCGAATGCGACGATTTGGCTCCAGGTTTGTCTCGTCAAGACGTTAAATAATGTACAACGAATATAGAAATTTGAATTTTTTTAAAATTTTAAAAAATCCGAATTTTTTACTAAATAACTGTACTTCTTGACGGGACAAATTCATGCATAGACAAACGTCAAACTCAGTATATAAAAAACCCAGTATAAAAATACCGTGTTTTTTATTTGGATTTTGACATTTGTCTAGGCATGAAATTGTTTCGTCAAGACGTACAATAATCTAAACCGATATGCTAAATTATATTAATTACAAGTTAAATTTTATGTAAACAAAAAAGGCAGAGGCCAAATCGTCGCATTCAAATTGAATCCAAATTTACGCGATCAATTGAGTAAACGCTTTAAGTGTAGAAGTTCTAAAAAGAATTTTAAAATTTTGATTCGAATTGAAATTCCACTCAATCGATCAAGTTGTAAATGCTTTAAGTAAAGGAACTCTAATAAGATTATTTAAATTTTAATTCGAATCAAAATTTACTCGATCGATCGAGTTGTCAATGCATTTAATATAGGGGTTCTGATTAGGATTTTTTAAATTTAGATTCGAATAGAATACGCCGTTTTGGCTCCAGAGAACTATAGGAATTGCTTACCTTTTTATGTTTATGTGAACTTAAAAAACCAATACTATTACATAAGTACATATATTTGTATTCAAACAACTTTTTTATATAATTAAAAAAACCTTTTAAAGGTACATATGTATATGCAAACTATCCCAGTATAAAATTAGGTATTAGGTACATAGTATGTACTCACATGTGTATGTATGTATACCTATAATACAATTTAAAAATAATTGTTTTTTTCAATCAATTTTTGGCTAAATGTACTGACAACTGTTTTTTTTACATTCTCATCCATAAAAAATTTAACCGAATTTAGAAAATTAAATCGAAAAAAAACAGCAAAAAACATTGCAAAAGACACATACCTACAAAATTTGTATTTTGATGACAACATCATTCGTATCTCAAAGCCGGTTGAAAAATATTGTATTTAAAAATAAATTCATGTGTTCGATACGCAATAACAATTTGTGTTTGGTAAATTAATAATGTAAGAAAGCTACACAAAATTAAAAGGACTGTTAAACTTTTCATAGGGAATGAACGTTTTGTTAAATAAATAATGAAAAAGTAACTAATAATATTTTTGAAAATAGTTTATAATAAATAAATATAATAACCACTAGCTAAAGAAAAATTTTCCAGGGATGCCACTTGTCAAAAACGGTGATAATAGCGCCACTGTTTTTTTTCTAATTGAATACTTTTTTTTGCTAATTAAATATTTTTTAAGCGTAGAACAACAGGTTGTAACTAGAAATTACATAATGACCGCCTACTTTAAATTCAAGAGCATCAATCAAATCAATGCTAACTTTTTGGTATTTGAATACTTTATTTAAGAAGAAAATTTAGTTTTATGGCTTAGCATGAAAAAGGTGTAACTGAATCTTTTTTACAATTATTTGGATAGAAACAAAAAGTTTAAAATTAAAAAAAATTTAAAATTTTCAATTTAAAACACAATTAGGTATAAAGTTCTTAAACACAACTGTAAAGGGTGTAGTACACATTCATATATGAAGAATTCGATACGATTTATTTTGAAAACTATTAAAGCAGCCGGCCTCAAACCTGGCATGATTCAATATTATTACCATGTTTACATACAAGAAAAACTTAAGATTAAAGGGTATGTATGTACCCCCAAAACTTCATAAAAAACTAGTAACTTTTTTTTATTAGTTTTCAATGTGAAGGGTGTAATAGATTCAGCCAGCCAATAATAGCGCTTTTATTTAAATTTTTGTTGTAATACCTATTAAACGTAAATCAAATTTATTTTTTTTAATTTACTTTCTCACTGTATGTATTAATTTGTGTGATCATACGCACAAAAACCCTAACAGCTGACCTTCGAAAATTTTACAGTTTGTTTGATTCTAATTAAAAGAGTAATATGACTTAAAGAGATTTTCGACTAAGAAAGAGAGAGAGAGAGATAACATGCTGTAAAAAAACTCTGTCTTTTGTAGAAACTCATGAACTCAACAAAAGCTCATAAATTTTTTTTAATAAAAAATAAAACAAATAGTTAAGCGAATGCGAGAAACAAATAGAGGAAAAAAGAGAGAAAGACCGAAATGAAAGACATATAATAAATTATAACCTATAATTATTCAATTTCTAAAAATAGTTTTTGTTGATTAATTTACGAATAATTTAAAAAAGTACCGGCTAATAACGATGCCGGAAAGTTGCATACTTGGACAAATAATAACAAAACTTTATAAGAAAATATAAAAATTATAAAAAATTATTATTGATTACTTGTCTACTTTTATAATACTTTTAATAATTCAAAAAATTATCCCTCAGTTTTAATTTTTTATGTATTTTACCTGGCATTTAAAGAACTATACTTGGTAGTACACATTATGTATGATCTAACGAACAAAATAGCTTAAATATTTAAATGAGTTTAAAATAAATAAGTTTTTTTGTGACCATGTTTTTAGTTTTTTACTAGTTTTTAAATGCGTTTTTAAACAACAAATTTGCTTATCACTTCACAAAACGAAAAACAAAAAAACTACATATTTTTATATAATCTTATTTTTCGCGAAGTATTCAATTTGATTAAACAAATCTAATTTTTTTGGTATTTGCATTGCTTGTTGTTACAGGAAATACTCGGTGAATCTGAAGAACTTAAATCAACACATAAAGATATTGAGGCGCTCTCAAAATCAATCGTCACATTCCTTAGGGAAGTTCACCAACCCTCGGCAGAGGCCATACAGGCCAAATTGGATAACTTAGTTAAACAACAGAACGAGTAAGTAAAAAACAAGTACATATGTTTTTAAGATTATGCCATAAGTTTGAAATGGTCGGTTAAACTTTTTAGATGAAAATGAAAGTCTCCGTATATAATGTAAACATTCAATAATTTTGAAATTTAAGGGTGGTTTAGGAATTGTTTTAAATAAAAGTAATGGGTTCCATGACCATTTGAAAAAAAACAAGTAAGAGCGCTATATTCAGTTGAGCCGAATTTTATATACCCTTCTTACTAACTACGTTATGCATGTCTATATGTACCTATATGAAGTTTATATTGCCTTTAGACTTGTCAAATGTTTGCATTATATATTTGACATATTTGTTTAACTTTTTGGTAAAAAGTTCTAAAATAAACAAGTAAGAGCGCTATATTCGGCTGTGCCGAATCTTATATACCCTTCACATTGACCTTTCGCAATCCCACATTTTTTTTTTAACCATTTTTTTTACTTATGAAATATTTCTAATTTTTAAATAGGCTTTAAGGCCAACTCTAAAGAAGTTGTGGGCATTTTCATATCATTTTTGTAAATTTTGTATGGCAACCCCCTCAGGGCGTGGCGATAGGGGGTAAGTATGTTCTAGGAATATGTTTGGGAGGGCAAACTAATAGGGGTCGGTCGTACACTTTATTGCTCTAAGGCCAACTCTGAAGAAGTTGTGGGCATTTCATCATTTTTGTAAATTTTGTATGGCAACCCTATTAGGGCGTAAAGATAGGGGGTAAGTATGTTCTAAGAATATGTATGGGAGGGCAAACTAATGGGGGTCGGTCGTACACTTTATTGCTCTAAGGCCAACTCTGAAGAAGTTGTGGGCATTTCATCATTTTTGTAAATTTTGTATGGCAACCCTATTAGGGCGTGGAGATAGGGGGTAAGTATGTTCTAGGAATATATTTGGGAGGGCAAACTAATAGGGGTCGGTCGTACACTTTATTGCTCTAAGGCCAACTCTGAAGAAGTTGTGGGCATTTTATCATTTTTGTAAATTTTGTATGGCAACCCCATTAGGGCGTGGAGATAGGGGGTAAGTATCTTCTAGGAATATGTTTGGGAGAAGAAACTAATAGGGGTCGGTCGTACACTTTATTGCTCTAAGGCCAACTCTGAAGAAGTTGTGGGCATTTTTACATAATTTTTGTAAATTTTGTATGGCAACCCCCTTAGGGCGTGGAGATAGGGGGTAAGTATGTTGTAGGCATATGTTTGGGAGGACAAACTAATAGGGGTCGGTCATACACTTTATTGCTCTAAGGCCAACTCTGAAGAAGTTGTGGGCTTTTTATAATTTTTGTAAAGTTTGTATGGCAACCCCATTAGGGCATGGAGATAGGGAGTAAGTATGTTCTAGGAATATGTTTGAGAGGGCAAACTACTAGGGGTCGGTCGTACACTTTATTGCTCTAAGGCCAACTCTGAAGAAGTTGTGGGCATTTTATCATTTTTGTAAATTTTGTATGGCAACCCCATTAGGGCGTGGAGATACGGGGTAAGTATGTTCTAGGAATATGTTTGGGAGGGCAAACTAATGGGGGTCGGTCGTATACTTTATTGCTCTAAGGCCAACTCTGAAGAAGTTGTGGGCATTTTATAATTTTTGTAAATTTTGTATGGCAACCCCATTAGGGCGTGGAGATAGGGGGTAAGTATGTTCTAGAAATATGTTTAGGCGAAGAAACTAATAGGGGTCGGTGGTACACTTTATTGCTCTAAGGCCAACTCTGAAGAAGTTGTGGGCATTTTATCATTTTTGTAAATTTTGTATGGCAACCCCATTTGGGCGTGGAGATAAGGGGTAAGTATGTTCTAGGAATATGTTTGGGAGGGCAAACTAACAGGGGTCGGTCGGACACTTTATTGCTCTAAGGCCAACTCTGAAGAAGTTGTGGGCATTTTATAATTTTTGTAAATTTTGTATGGCAACCCCATTAGTGCGTGGAGATAGGGGGTAAGTATGTTCTCGAAATATGTTTGGGCGAAGAAACTAATAGGGGTCGGTCGTACACTTTATTGCTCTAAGGCCAACTCTGAAGAAGTTGTGGGCATTTTATCATTTTTGTAAATTTTGTATGGCAACCCCATTAGGGCGTGGAGATACGGGGCAAGTATGTTCTAAGAATATGCTTAGGAGGGCAAACTAATGGGGGTCGGTCGTACACTTTATTGCTCTAAGGCCAACTCTGAAGAAGTTGTGGGCATTTTATCATTTTTGTAAATTTTGTATGGCAACCCCATTAGGGCGTGGAGATAGGGGGTAAGTATGTTCTAGGAATATGTTTGGGAGGGCAAACTAATAGGGGTCGGTCGGACACTTTATTGCTCTAAGGCCAACACTAAAGAAGTTGTGGGCATTTTTACATCATTTTTGTAAATTTTGTATGGCAACCCCCTTAGGGCGTGGAGATAGGGGGTAAGTATATTCTAGGAATATGTTTGGGAGGGCAAACTAATGGGGGTCGGTCGTACACTTTATTGCTCTAAGGCCAACTCTGAAGAAGTTGTGGGCATTTTATCATTTTTGTAAATTTTGTATGGCAACCCCATTAGGGCGTGGAGATAGGGGGTAAGTATGTTCTAGAAATATGTTTGGGAGAAGAAACTAATATGGGTCGGTCGTACACTTTATTGCTCTAAGACCAACTCTGAAGAAGTTGTGGGCATTTTTACATAATTTTTGTAAATTTTGTATGGCAACCCCCTTAGGGCGTAGAGATAGGGGGTAAGTATGTTCTAGGAATATGTTTGGGAGGGCAAACTAATGGGGGTCAGTCGTACACTTTATTGCTCTAAGGCCAACTCTGAAGAAGTTGTGGGCATTTTATCATTTTTGTTAATTTTGTATGGCAACCCCATTAGGGCGTGGAGATAGGGGGTAAGTATGTTCTAGAAATATATTTGGGAGGGCAAATTAATAGGGGTTGGTCGTACACTTTATTGCTCTAAGGCCAACTCTGAAGAAGTTGTGGGCATTTTATCATTTTTGTAAATTTTGTATGGCAACCCCATTAGGGGGTGGAGATAGGGGGTAAGTATGTTCTAGGAATATGTTTGGGAGAAGAAACTAATAGGGGTCGGTCGTACACTTTATTGCTCTAAGGCCAACTCTGAAGAAGTTGTGGGCATTTTCATATCATTTTTGTAAATTTTGTATGGCAACCCCCTAAGGGCGTGGAGATAGGGGGTAAGTATATTCCAGGAATATGTTTGGGAGTAGAAATTGATGGGGGTCTGTGATACATTTTTTCCTCTACGGGCAAGTCCGGGGAAGTTATAGCGGTTTTTACCTTATTTTTTAAAATTTTGTATGGCAACCATGTCAGGGGCTAGAGATAGAGGGTAAGTATGTTCCACAAAAATGTTTGGATGGAAAAAATAATTAGGGTCGGGCTTACATTTTACCTTTGTAGGAGAACCCTGGAAGCCGTAGGAGCGATTTTAAAAATGTTTAAATTAAGCTTTGTATGGCAACGCTGTTATATGTATGAAAACTAATACTAATAAAATTTTTGTTTTGGGTGTGTTTCAATAATATAGACATGACTGATTCTGTTTTTTTCTTTTTTTGTTGTTTTTTTATTGTTTTTTTATTATTACATGTAAAAGTATGTTCTTTGTTGTTGTTGTAGACTCAAAAAACCGAGGTAGTCGTGGTTTTTTGCTTATATCTCGGTTATTTATCGGGCGATTTTGCTGAATTTCAATACCGATTTTCTCGAGACTATCTGTGACAGTTCGATACCACATTCGGGTCTATGCGATATCGGGGGGCTTCAGAAAGTTGATTTCAACCATAACACGGACAGACGGTCAGACGGACAGACGGACATCGCTAAATCGGTTTCCCTATCTATAAGGATCCAGAATATATATACTTTATGGGGTCCCAAATGGATAATAAAGGAATTACAAACGGAATGACAAACTTATATATACCCTTATCACTTATGTGAAGGGTATAAAAATTAAAACAATGTAAGAATTGCATTTTAAACATCTAAGATTTTAATTTATTTTTTTATTTCTAAAATGTATGTGATTTTGCCTCCAAACAGTTGATGATGCTGATGATTGATTCAAAATTGTTATAAAACGATAACACTGTGTTACAAAAGTTAAGAAAAAAACTTTTCAGTGGTTTTCACCTGCCAATTCTGTCTTTTAGAGCCCTTTAAGAACTACCTTATTTATTTTTTGGTCCCTTTACAAATTTGATTTGATGACAGCAACATTTAAACTTTAAGCATATTTAATATCTCTTTGACTCAAAGGGTATTTGTTGGATTTTTTTTTGAAGAAAAGATCTGATTTTAAACAAAGTATGGTATTTTTTAGAAATGATCAATATTAAATAAAAAACCACAACAAAAAAGCCAGAAGATCAGGGGGCAAACTACGGCGTTCGATTCGATTCGAAATTGCACTCGATCTATCTGGTTGCTAATGCTTAAAAAAAGCACATTTAGTACTGAAATCCAGGGGCTGTAAATAATAATTATCTTTAAATTTTCAATAAAAAAAAACATTTACAAGGAAGCATGGGATAGCCAAGTGAATGGTATTGAAAAAGAATTTTGAAAATCAGGTGATTTTTAAATATATGATTTTCAATTTGTTTTTAAAAAAATATTTATTAATTTTTGATTTTTATTTTTTTGGTCAAGAAGTAACAAAAATTATTTATTTTTATTCTTTTTTAGCAAAAAAAAAAAATGTTATGTTTTTAATTAATATAAAAATTAAAAATAGCGATAATTGTTATCAAAATTTATTTGTAAAAAAACTTAAGAACAAGAATTATGTCTGCCAAAGAAATCTTTAAATTAAAAAAATTATTTTTATTATTTTTGCATAAGTATTACGGTCCCTGCCTATATTAGGACCCCTAAATAATTCTATGTAGCACAGTGTTGTTTTTAATGTTTATCCTCTAACAAGCAAGCAAATAAAAACAATAATAAAAAAAAAACAGAAACGCAAAATTTAAACTTTTGCCTAAAATCTGTTGAAATGAGAAACAAATGATGTCATTTTTTTCTAGAATGAAGCTGTTTTTATAAAAAAATATTTTTATAAATTACTAAATATTCGTTTATTTACTTGCCTGGTTTGGGTTCGATATTGAAATGCTATATGTAATTAATTTAAAAATAGCTGCATTTAACTTTTAAACTTGAGACTTGTTTACTTAAAATGCAACATTTGTAGATGTTTTTGGTCATGTTTGTTTGTATGTATACTATATATTTTCTATTACATTCATACTTTGTGCAAAAATTAATGTACTTTCCACTTAAAGTCATAAATCATTTAAATATTAAAATGCCTTGTTTATGACAAATAGTTTGTTTTATCTAATTTTAATATTTCTATTTCCATTATTTTCCATGTGTAAAATTATATAAAAATTAAAATAAAACAAGTAAGAGCGCTACATTCGGCTGTGCCGAACCTTATATACCCTTCACATTGGTCTTCTTATATACCCAGCAAGTTTTAAAGTCCATAGAAAACTTTACAAAATTTAAACGTTCGTATGAATAATAGAAATAGATGAGGAACGTTTGAGGTCGACATTTATAAGTTTTCGACATTATTCATATTAAAAGGTTAATAAAAGTTGTTAATTTTTATGGGATGTTCTAGTCCCCCTGCTTCTTTCAGACTTTTTTATGATGTAGATAGCTGTTATAGTTTCCGAGATATACTTATCGAAAATTTCATAAAAATTGTTAATTTGTATGGGTGCTACCCCTTCTTCTGCCCACACCAAAAAATTTTTTTCTTTAAGGCGTAAGTCTTGATGTCCATCCAATTACTTTTTGTAGAACATTTGAAGTCGATAGCTGTTATAGTTTCTACAATTTAGCGCATAAAATATTTCATCAAATTTGTGCAATTGTAGAAAAAATACCACTTCCCCTGATCCTATCTATATGCACGGATTTTGTTCTTAAAAATGGGTTATTTTGGTCAATACTGAACCCATTTTGGCGATTTTAAATAGCGATTGTCCCTAGGATATTTTTAACAGTTTGACACCAATAACTAGTCCGTATCTTTTTATTTGACTCCGGAAACTTGATTTTAACAGACGTATAGACGGACATGGCTATATCAACTTCCCTATCTATAAGGATTTAAAATATACATACATATATACTTTATGGGGTCGCAAATGGATAATAAAGAAATTGCAAACGGAATGACAAACTGATATATACCCTTATCACTATGTGAAGGGTATAAAAAGTGGTCAATTTTTTTATATTAAGTACCACCATCTGTAGGAATTTTGGTTGCATTGTAAAAAGAAGCCAATGGTAAATTGTGAACCGACCGTCTAGAAACTCTGAAAAACTATTTTCTTTTGTAGAAATAAATATTCGTTCCCAAACCGACAGGCATCAATTTTTTTGAGGTTAACATGATGCCCGGGTAAATACCTTTTATGGGTGACAGGTAAGGGGACCATTTATTTCTGAGTCAAAATCAGTACGCTTTTCATTTTGTTTTTTTTTTGTCGTTTAAGAACCACCTTCAATTATAGCTGTCTGTTCGTTTCGTTGGCTATGTGTTCTTGTAATTAAAGAACAGGTCGCAAGTCGTTAATTGCTTAAGAAAATAAATTTTTAAAAATGTATAACAATTTTTGGAGAGCTGCCAATCGACTAAAAACTAGACTTGAGTGATAAACATAATTTTACTACAATCCCTGTTGCTAGAAAAATACTTAATTATCTAGTTTTGCTCAAATTTAACACATTTTTTAAAGATAATTACTTAAAATATAAAATAGCTCTAAAAATTATGCAATCAACTTTAAAAACAGCTGTCATCTTGCAGTTCGTCTGTCACTACCCTAGATTATAATATAGTTGTTGGGCAAATATTCACGTCAACCTAAGCGATGTTTCTAAGTTTAAGCTGGAAAACAGCTAGTAAGTGGCTAAACACATCATTTTTCGCTTTAAACTGAAATGACTTAAGGTTAAAAAAAAATTAATTATTAGATAGGGTATGTGCTAAGAAATAATAAGTAGGGTATTTAAAGGTCGCTTTTGACCGGCAGTATCTTGTATCTTCAAAATATTTTAATACCTTCTTTTGTTGTAAGCTATTTTTAGCTTATACCGGCCAAATTACATACATACTACATGTTATCTTTTAACCAATATATTTGCTGTGTTTCTCTTGTTCTCTAAAAGTTTGCTTATGGTGTTGCCAACTACGTGCTTTTGTGGAGACGTTTTTTAACTTTCAAACAAATTAGGTTTTTGCAATTAAATTAAAACGGAATACAAGTGTTTTACATTTAAAATTGCTTTTTCTCGAAAAATGGCTTTTAGAAAAAAAAATTATGACAGAAACTTGCCATTGACCAAGTTCCGAAATATATTTTAGTAACTTACTTTTATACCAAACAAATATGTACTTTATATGCACATACTACGTACATATGTATAAATTAAAAAAAATATGTAAAAATGTATTTAGTTCTCCGTTCACATGGTTACTTTTTCTACTTTGGCACATGTTCTATTTCCTATCTATAGAAACGTTGAAAATGCCGGCAAAAATTGCGGTCTCTTCATATTGGCAGCGCAACAAAACCTTTTCTCATTTTTGTTTATTTAAAACTACATACAATAACTACATACCACACGAATTTTGTGCAGTGCAATAGTTTTGTTGTATATATTTTTTTTTATATTTTTAATTTATTTATTTATTAGTTTTTTTTTGTTAAAATCAGAAGAGAGTTTGCTGTTTACTAAGTTGTCAAAGGCAATGAGGTAATCACGTAGTTTTAAATTGTACTCGAATTTAAAATGTTTTTTAGAATACTTTTGTATTTACATATGTACATATGTACTCGTGCAAAATACATGTATTTTAAACAAATATGTAAATATAATAACAAATGTATTTCTTTTTGTTATTGTTTTTATTTTTAACAGTTTTAATAATGCCTAAGCACCGGTTCAACTTGTCTTTTGCAAAACCTTTATTTGATGCAAAAATTATCAAAAACTTGAAATTCTGTTTTTTGGGTACGTTTTATGGTCAAAATTGCGTTTTTTTAATTAGCGGTCTTTTTGCATAAATTTTCACTCAATTCCTTCCGGCATCGAGTAAAAGCTGAACCAATAACTTCATAGGTATTACATAGGTATACAGTTAACTTAATTAAAAAAAATTAAAAACCTTTATCACTATGTATATTATAGGTACATAGGCAAATTGTTGGGTATATATTAATATATGTACTTTTGTACCTACATATGTACATTTGTATAAAAACGGTTGATAATTCGTTTCCGAATGGCACAGGGATGGAAAATTGTATACCACTTAATTATTGTTTAACTTATCAAATGTAAGATTATATCTAGGTATATCATTATTATTATAAAAAATATTTGCTAATGTTTTGTAAAGATATATTATTGACCCAAACTCCAATTCTACTTAGGCCTTACCTCGTTCGTGTATCATATTAATCTTTTTAAGCAAACAATGTTCGAATTCTTCTTCGAAAAATAAAAAAAAAAAATCCAAAAATGATTGTGATTTCTGCAAAAGAAAAGAAAAAAAAATTTATAAATAGAAATAAAAATCTAAAAATAATCATTGTATCTGCAAAGAAAAAAATTAACATGATTGAAAAAATTAGTTTTTGCTATTAAAAAAATATCAGATTGCTGCTGAAAAATGAAAATTAAAAAGTAATATATACTTTACATTAAATTATTTTTTCTGCCAAAACAAATAATAAAAATCAAGAATTTGAAAAATATTACAGAATTTATGATGATCAAAATAGAGTGTTTCAAGGTGTCTTTTGCCTGCTTTTTTCGCTTTTAAAACCTGAAAATAATTATTTTATTCGGCACCTGCAGTTTATTTAAAATTTAAAAGAATGCGCTTATTTATTGTTGAATTTTCACTTGATTTCCTAGGATAGTATTTTATTTTTTCAATCTCTGTAACCAGTGCCTGTGTTCTGTAACTTTAGTGAGAACTTCTCGCATCGAAAAATTTATAGTCGCCTTGTAAAAGACAGGATGAATACGATAAACCTAATTATTTTAACTTTTGACGTTGTATAATGAGAGTTTATGTATTATCTAAGTCACACTGTTAACAATCGGAAGACTATGACAATAAAAAAATTTTCTCGCTGAGAAAACTACTCACAAGTTACAGAACCCCCCTGTTTTGTATATCTTATTTCACTATACAACAATCAAAATTTCCTTTGATGATCACTATATTTTTTTTTATTATATCACAAGCTTTCCACAAATTTTGCATTAATAAATATATTATAAAAAAAAAATCATAGAAAAAAGTGATGTATATTTAAATAAGTATTAAGAGTTAAAAGAGAGACAAGGATCCTGAGTTTATTATTAATTAAATGGTCATATATGCACCGATCATTAAAAAACCTTTAATATTTGTAAAATAAATAAATAATAAAATTTGTATGTTTTTGCTCTTCTCTTTTTTTTTATAAATTTTCAAAAAGTACATCTTTTTTTTACTTTGGAAAAAACAAAGAATAGTTTTCTTTATTTTAGTCTGATAAAAAAACCGTTTGGTATTTAAACAAAAGTTTCAAACTGCTGATGCTGATATCTCAGTCGAGTGTAAACCAGTACTTCGGTTTTTTAACAGAAAAATTTCTTTTAAATTATGTCAAAAGCTTAAAAATTTTATCAGCTTAAATAATTTTATCGTATAAGCAATTAATTAAAAAAAAATCATTAAATATGTTGTATATTTTTAATGATTTTCGTCGATAAAGGATTTCAACTAGCGGCTGCTTTCCTAACACTACCAAAGTTAAAAATATAAATTTTACTTTGTTATTAGCAGTCTTAGTGCATTATACTATTTTTAATTGCACTTTAAAATTTCATGCATCACGATATCCATACCTGACATGTATCTCATGTTGTTTTTTTGTTTCTCTTCAAATAAAAGCTTTTCACTTTAACAGAAAAGCTTTTATGGTGGTGAATATCTTGCTCTTAGAGTTTTACTTTATGGCAATTTCTGTGTGTGCATTAAAATAATTTGTTTTAAAAAACTATTTGTTTGTTTTTATATTTTGCAAAAAGAAAAAGAATTGAAAAAATTCATCTTTACGATCAGTTCAGCCAACCGGCTATTTCCGCAGTTTTTTCAATGCAAACCATTCAGTTATAAAAAAGTCATAGAAATAAGCAGACGTGTTTAAACTGGATGGCTGGAAGTTTAATTGATTAAAAAGACAAGCAGAAAAAGAATATTATATTATAAACATACACATCTACTTGCTAATTATATACTGCGAACAGTACAATAAAAAAAATTAAAGACTTTTAAATGTTATTAAGCAGTAAAAAAAGAAGAAAACTGCAAAAAGTGACAAATAATTAAAAAAAAACATTAAAATTAAAAGACAAGTAATAATTGAGGTTGAGTTGAATTTTAGGCAAAGAACTTAATTTTAATGATTTTTTTTAATTTTTAAATTTTTTATTATAGAAAACTGGAAGTTGCATTAATTAAAACGTCTGCTTTGTGGATTACCAAGGCGTATGATTAATGCTGGAAAAAATTTTTTCTGTCTACCTCATAAATAGTTATTGTGTAGAAGCTGATTGAATCCTGTTTTTAGAGGATAAAAAAAAACAAAATTTTTTTTGTTATAAAGCACACACCAACCTTTTGCAGTATAAAATACCTATAAGGTTGTGTTGTTGTGTTTTTGGCAAGAACTAAAGAATAAAAGAGGCCGGCTAATTTTTTTCGTTGCACTTCAACCTACTTTAAAAAGAAATTCCTTAGAAAAACTTTTACTTTAACCCAAGTCGTCTACAAAACAAGGTTGGTTCTTTAAAAATAAAAGAAATTAAAAATAAAAAAGTTAAAAATACTGTCATTATGACTTTTAGACCTTAAAAACCTCCGTTTATAAAATTACTTTAAACTAAAAGCAGCTCGTTAATAAAATCTTTTAAAACTAGCTGTTGGCTTTAAGAAAACAAATTTAATGCCTTTTTAAAGCTTAACAGCGCGTGTCAGGTCATTAACACTTTTCAATAACGTTTATATTCTTAGTTTCAAATCAACTTAAAAAATAAAAAGCATTTTATGAAATCTTTAAGTTTCTTCCTTTATGACCTAATAACTATGTTTGGGCATGAGTCATTTTTTTTTTAAATTTTTAGTGGCAAACTCTAACAATTTTTTTCAAAAAAGCAGATGACACTTAAACAAAAATATAAAAATATAAAAAAATTGAATTTCTATTTTAGTTGAATTTTTTTCTTTAACCTAAAAAAATGTCTACAAAATATTTACAAATTTGTTAAAAATATTATTTTTGTAACAATGTTTAAATGCAACAAAAAATGTTTTCCGAATAAAATTTATAGAATTTGTGTTTGAAAAAAATGTTGACGAAAATGTTAACAAATAAATTTATTTACGATATTCATGCAGCGAAAAACATTTTTTTAACCATAAAATAATTTATTAAGCTTTTTTCCAAGTTTCAATCAGTTGTTGTTTTTAGCATATATTTTTACTGCAACAAAATCGTTTCTGGCAGCATTCCAATTGCTATAAAGCAAAAAAAAACACCTAAAATTTGTTTTTGTTCATCTTTTTTTATTAAAAAAAAACACGCGACTTTATCATAAGTTTGACACTTTGAGTTTCGGTTTCATTTGTTAATTTCATGAAATCTTTTTTTTTTGTTTTTGTTATTTTTTTTTTCACTTTTCAGGTTGTTGTAAAGGTCGCTGTCATTTTACATAAATAAATTTAGAAATAAGAACAACAGCAACAACAACAATTGATACCATTTACATTTAGTATTCGAAGGTTGTTGTACTTTTAAAAAGCACTCGAATGTAAAACAAAAACAAACATTTTCAGTTTGCGTTTTAGCAAGACAATCTATCTAATTGGGATTTTTTCTATTGTACTTAAGCATTGGAAATAAAAAAACTTAGAATCTAATTACTTAAATTTGAGTCGAAAATTGCTAATTAGGTTTAAAAAAAAACTTTAAAGAAAAACTAATCGCAATTAACTTCACTTAATTTTTTTAATAAAAAACATGTAAAGTTTTACACTAAATTAATGTGGATTTTAAAAGGATATCGAAGTTTTTCAAATGCTTATACCTAAACTAATACTTACATGCTATCTAATGGTGTTTTCTTTTCTGAGCATAAATGTTGCCATTTTATTTTGTAACACTTTTTTAAAACTACCTAAACCTTTGAAAAGTGGTACATTTTCAGTGACTACAACAGAACAAACAATCACTATATTTTTAGATGAGACCTCGTTTTTTAATTCCATTTTATGATTTCTTTACAGAAATAAAATTTTTTTATTCAACGTCAAAAAACTGATAGCAAAAAAATAGATCTTCTTCTTTTTAAAAAGGCAGTGAGTAACCCTTTGATTATTTTAGGGGCAAAAATGTAGCATTTTTTCATTTTTTTAGGGCAACATTACCAGAAAAGAACTTACAACTCTGTAGCAATGCTGCCTTGCTTTTCAGAAAAGAACAGAAATGAGTGCATAGGGCAGAATAAAGGCAGCATTTCTGCCAGAAAAGAAAACGCCATAAGAGAATATACCATGGTGAAATAATGTGTACCAGGTGGTGTTACATGCACAGCTGATCTACTTCTTTCATGCATAAACCGATGCTGGGTAGTCAAAGTGGTTTACTTTTACATATCTTTTTTTGACAACAGAGCCAACGAAAACTACAACAAAAACGAAAATTATATTCATCTAATTTTGTTGTTGTAGAATCGACACCACCTGATACTCATAATTGCGCCATGGAATATACCAAAAATTATATATGCAGCTAAACCTAAATAAAAGCGTCAAGCTTTTTCAAAAATCTTCATGCCCGTATAATTTTGGCAAAGTATGTAGACAAAGATAACGCTGCAGTTGGATAGTAAAAACTTGACACGGCGCACAGTGTAGTGATATCATATAATACAGTGACCAAAAATAAAAGAAGTTATCGTAAAGAAATAAAACTTGGCACACATATTTTTTTTAAAAAAATATAAGCAGACCTAATAGTTTATTATTTAAGCTCCAAGGATTCGTGTCCTTCCCATATGCCCATAAATTAAAAATTGCCGTAACGTAGAGAAAAAAAATAATAGATTATTAAAATTTTGTGCACACATTAGATGTAACATGCTTTATGATCTGTCCAATTTTATATAAATTTCGAGCAAGGATATGCCTACCTCAAAAGTGTCCTTTTTAAAAAAATTTTAAAACGGTGAAAAATATAAAAATATTTCCTTTTTTAAATTAAGCACAAACATTTAAATTGATTAAAGCTAATTAAAACTCAAAATTATTAAAATTTTGTGCACACATTAGTTATAGCATGTCTAAGGACATGTATAATTTTTTTTTTAAATTCAAGCAACGGTATGACTACGTCCTACGACTCTATCCTTTTTCAAAAAAAATTAAAAATATATAAAAAAATTAAATTCTTTCCTAATTTGGCACACAGTCTTAAATTGCTAAATATTTAATTAAAACCTAAAATTGCTAAAAATGCAATTTTAAGGATTCGTGTCCTTACCATTAATGTATCCTTAAAACTAAATTTGCCACAACGGATAGAACAATATCGATAGCTTAATGAAACCCTGAACAGATATTAGAATTAACATGCTTTGTAGCCTGCTTTAGTTTCTATTAATTCCGAGCAAGGATGCGCCTGAACTAAAATTGTCCTTTTTAAAAAAATTTAATTTTTTTCAATAAGGCACAAAAACATACTGCGCGTCATCGGATTAACGCCGCTCTTACACTTACCGTAAAGGGTAAATAACATCTATGTCGGTTGAGCTATTGCCTCACAGTTCTTGTCTAAAATATTTCGTCTTTACTCCTAAAAATAAAACTAAAATTATTGCTGTAACGTTCAAGGAATAGAGTAATTTATTTAAAAAAAAAACAAAAAAAGCGTTATAAGGATGGTGCCACCCTCAAAAAAATCAATTTTATGAGTATAAACAGATATTTAGGTTTTAAATACCTTTATTTTATATTTAAGACATTTTGAAAAATAGTTAGCAATGCATGATGCCACCTTTGTTAGAAATAACTCCAAAAGACGTATTGGGAATTGAACCATAAATGTTTTCTATATGATAGAAAGAAATGGTGGACCAAGTCTTTTTGATGCCTTTGATTTATTCGGATTTAATGCTGTATTGCTTCGAGACTCGTACACCTTTTTCACAAACCATCCTCAAATGTTTTCGATAATATTTAGGTCGAAAGAGTATGGTGGCCTTTCAAGGACGTTAACTTTTTGGCTTTCAATTCACGATTTTACGGATCGGGCAGTGTAGATTGAAGCGTTTCTTTTAGAATTTCAAATAAGTTTTGAAAGTGGGGAAAATCAGTTTTCAAAACTGTTTTGTAGCTTTCCGCGTTTATACGCGATGTTGAAAACTGTAAACTTTGCTGTGGTACTTCTGTCAATCACTATCAAATCGTTTAATAGCGTATAACTGAAAAATTAATTTTTACAAATTCGTTTCAGCCTAAATGAATGCAAGACATTATTTAACAAACTCTTCGTATGGTTGTGGTAGTTAGACGCTGTTAGGCGAAGCAAATTTTTTTTCTTCGGAAATCTGCAGTGAGACTGTACTTTCGCTAGAGGTATAAGATCGGACAATTCCACTTTATACGTATAACCACTGAGGTGTAGGTTAGTATTGTTTTAATTGCGCTCCCGTATAGCCAGTGTGTCATCTTTGGGCTGAGATCCCATTTTAAACCTGTAACCTTTTATATAGCGCTGGGCTTTCTAGCGAGGGCTTTCGCTGTCCTTTTCTCCACGTGGTGTTTCAGTTTAATTTCTGATCTATCCAAAAAACGAGGCTCGTCATAGCACGCGATCTTCGTTTTCCTGGCAAAAAGACATATCTGACAAATCTAAGTCTTTTCCGTGTTCACACTCAGCCCTCTAGGCTGAGCCTAGTCATGCGCAAAATTGAGGGCGTACTCCGCCCTTCTACAAGCTGATTCGGCATCAATACTAAAAATATCTGTTTGAAATTTTTAAAAAATAACGCCCAGCTGGACATAAGGAGATAAGGATTATTTAAGTTTGTCACTCCGTTTGTAATTTCTTTAATATCCATCTGCGACCCCATAAAGTATGTGTCTTCTGGGTCCTTATAGATAGGGAAGTCGATTTAGCGATGTCCGTCAGGCCGTGTTATGGCGAAAATCAACTTTTTTTAAGCCCCCCGATGTCTCATAGACCTGTAAGTCGTATCAAATTATTAGAAATATCCGCGAAAGAAATCGCTGTTGAAATTCAGCAAAATCGCTCGAAAATTGACCGAGATATAGCCAAAAACCAAGACTACCTCTGTTTATTTCTCAAAAGTTTGTACATAAAAACCTCTACAACTGGCCTGGAGCTGCCCTTACATGGGTGCAATGTCAGGCCGACTCTTATGAATTTTTCCTCACAAAAATTTTTGTCAAACATATTTACCCCCTATATCCAGCCCCTAACAGTGTTGCCAGTGCTCCTATAAAGGTCAAATTAAAGGCCGACCCAAATAACTTTTCCTTCAAAACAGACTTACCCCCTATTTCCAGCCCCTAACAGGGTTGCTATACAAAATTTGGAAAAATTAGGGGATCGCCCTTAGAGGAATAAAATGTGTTACAGACCCCTATAAGTTTCCACTCCCAAAAATATTCCTAGAACATACTTACCCCCTAGCTTGGAAAATTTTAAAAATTCCCCTTCTACAGCTTCCAGGTTCCCCTGGATAGGTCAAATGTAGGACTGACCCCAACTCATTTTTCCTTGCAAATATTTTTCTAAAATATATAAACCCCCTATTTCCAACCGCTAAAGGGGGCTGCCATACAAAATTAAAAAAAATAGGGTAAAATCCCTACATGTTGTGAAAGGTATATAAGATTTGTCACAAACGAATATAACGCTCTTACTAGTTTTTTTGGTGTTATAAGCATCTGCACAAACCCATAACCCCCCTACCACCTGTTTTTTTATACATATGTACATACTTAATTATTTAAAAAAAATTCTTCCTTCTTTACTTATTGTATCATGCACATGCATGGCTTTTTTGATAGTTCATATCTTTATATTAAAACGTAAACCAATCAACTTTGTTCATGTTCCGCTAATCCTTATAATTTAAAGAATTTGTTTTAGATCGTTTCCAAAAAAAGGTGTGTCTATTGTTTTCTTTAAAAAAAACGACGGAGAAAACACAACAACTTGCAATCAAATTATAACAAAATTCCCTGTTTTTATTATGATAAAAAGTAACACTGATTCACTTTAAGAAAAGAAAACATGGACGTACCTACATTTCTATCGACACATGTATGTGTGTAAATATATAAAAAGTTACCACATTACCATTCATATGTACATGCATATGTATATCTGAAAAATATACTGGATAAAAAGAATTCCAATGATGCCATAGTAACAGTCTAAAGAAGTTTCTTTAAAATTTTGTTTTTGCAAATTATTAAATTTATTATTAAAGAAAAAACTGACGTCACTTATTTAAACAAAATTTTTGTGATTAAAACTATACGTTTTCAATTTTAAATGAATATTTTTATTAAAGAAAACCTAAAAATGTTAATGTAGGTATAAATTAATTAAATACATAAATTTAAATACACACGTTGTTTGCAGCTCATCATGTTTGAAAGAATGATGATGTTGATGTCGGCTAAATGCCCCAATTTGAAAAGAAAAAAAATTGTTAAAAAAAATTCTTAAACAATTTTACAAAAAAACTAAATAAAACCGAACAAAGCAAAAAAAAATATTTTATAAAATGTTTTTATGTTAAAACAAAAAATTATTATAAAAAAATAAATAATTTTGAAATGCGTTGCAAATTATTTTTACTTTAATTTTTTTTTGCAAAACAGAGAGAAAAATGTGTCTGCTTTCTCTCTCTCTCTCTCTCTGGTTTTGCTAATTTTCTTTAAAAAGAGCAGAATTATTCCATTCAAATTTCGAATTTTTCAAAGATCTTGGACTATACTAATTGCCCTAAAATTTGTTGGTTCTCCGTGTGCTCAATATTGCGTTGTTCACTTTGAGCACAAAGTTCTAGCTAAACGGTCGCATTAAACTTAAATCACGGCAAAATTTTAGCCCATTCAAATCTTATTAGTGGATATTGAAAAAAAAACAAACAAAAACAATTTTTTTTTATAAAAACAATTAATAAAATATTATTTTGTGAATATTCAAAGAAAGAAAAGCAGATTGCCACCATTGCCATAATTTAAACAGGCAGACCATTAAACAATTAGCAGCTGAAAAAATATTAACCGCGTGGTTTTTAATTTTATCTTTTAATAATATTTATGTTCTTTTGCCTTTTTTTCTAGATTAAACGACTCTCTGAAAGACAAGGATAGTCAGGTTGGACGTGATTTAGAAGAAATTGAAGCCATTTTCCATAAAATATCTGCGTTGCAAGACAAATTCAACAGCCTGTTGGAGGAAATTCATGCTGTGCATGCATTTGATGAAAACATTGTTAAGACAGAAACAAAACTTGAGGAATTGGAGCAACAAGTGAAAGAGTGTATTAAAGACTCAAAAAGTTTAATAGGAACTACAAAAGAAGCATATCTTAAGAAACAAAATTTAATACCCAGTGATATTGATCAGGAATTTACGGCATTGGAATTACTCTCGGAACGTGTAGAAGGCAATATGGAATCAAAACAGAAAGAATTTAAACGGGCCAAGACAGTACGCACGGACTATTTGGCCGGTGTTGATGAAATTCAGAGATGGCTTTTGCAAGCCGAGGTGGAAGTACAGGATCGCACTTTAGCCCCCGCCCAAATGAAGGAAATTTTGCAACGCATTAATCAGCAGATAACTGGAATTTATGAACGTTTTACCATGGTCAAAACGAATGGTCAATTGATCATAGACAATTGCCGTAATAGTGATGAGAAGACTTTGGTACAAAATACAATTGACCAGTTGGCTCAACAACTGGGTCAGGTACGTTCTTGGCTAGATGAAAAGAAACAGCAAGTTGGTGATAGTTTGGATGCCTGGACCAGATTCATGAATCTCTATCAAATAGTCATGAGTTGGGTGGCAGACAAACGCAACTTTTTGGAACAGAATATTGTATTGAAAACCCTGCCCGAAGCCAGAAATAAACTAAATGATTATAATGCGGCTGTGAAAAGTATTAAACCCATAAATAAGAATTTAAGTGAAATGGACAAGGAATTGGAACACATAAGCCAATTAACCACTGTAGGTGATCTCAAGGAAAAGTTACAAGAGGCCGAAGAGTCTAAAGTTGAGGTGGAAGCCGTTTTATTGGAAAGGGTAAAATTATACATTTAAAAAAATTTTACTTATTCTTAAATTTATTTGAATATATTTAGAACTCTCTGTTGCAAGAGGCTTGTGAAGAATGGGATCAATGTGAACGTAAGATAAAGGACATACGCAGCTGGATAGATAAGACCAAACAATCAATGGATTCTCCGCAACATAAAAAGAAACCTTTAAGGGATCAATTGGGTTATTCGGAAAAAACCATGGCCGATATTAATGTACAGAAAACCAAACTAAGACTGTCTATTGAAAAGTTAGAGGTAAGTTCCAAGACTTACAGGGGCTAAGCCTGTCACTTTATAAACAAAAAACATTTTTTTTTATATTTAAGGTCCACTTTAAGAGTGGCATGGGTGGTGATCCACGTTTAAGTGAAAATGTTGATGAATTATTAAAGGAATTAGACGGTTTGGCTGATTTAGTTAAAACTAAATGTGGTAGCCTTGAAGAAAGCCTACAACAAATTGATGTTTATCAACAACAAATGCAAACCTTAAGGCAAAAGATTATACAAGAAGAACAGCAATTGAGGCTTGTTATGGCACCCACTTACCTGCCTCATGAACGTGATAGAGCTTTGGCCGAGCAACAGGTATGTTTTTCTAGATTTAATATAAAAAAGTTAGTTTAGAAAGGATTTACTTTTTATAAAAAACTTAGAAATTCATTAAAGAAAGTTTTTGTACTACTAATAGGTTTCGCAATTTTTTATACAACAGGTTTAGTAGGCAGATATTTTCCCCCACTATTTCTTAATCATTTAAGCTTAAGGCATTTTGTTTTAGATATTTAATCAAAAAAAATTTTTGACAAATTTTTCACTGCAAAATTTTTGGCATTATCAACAACTAACTAAATCAGGCAACAAACTGTTTGTTATTAACCCCATAAAAATAATGAAATTTAAAATTAAAAAAATGTTTTATTGCTTTAGCAATTTAAACTACTACCTTCAAGTAACCCATTTTTTAAAGCACGGTGGCTGCATTGATTTTCGTAGTTATTGGAACATTTTAATTTTATTTTTAATAACATTTTTATTAAAGTAGTTTTTCCAAACAAAAAAATTTTTTTTTCTCAAATTAGTTTTTTCATTATATTTTTTTTTTAGTTTTTTTTTTTAGCTAAAATGCCTTCACCTACCTTTGTGTTTTTAACGTTTACCATGATCATTGTCATTAAAACATTTTTGTCAAACTCTACTGATTATAATTAACAAATAGTTTTTAAAATAAAAAAAACATTCATACATTTACCACTTAAACATAATTTTTGTCATTACACATACATAGTTATCATACATATTTGTAAATTTCTTTAAATGATCACTTAAGAGATGTTTTAAACATTTTTCGATATTTTCAACAACATTTTATACCATACTTTTTTATAATCATAATTTCTTTTTGACTTATTAGAACAAATACAAATTTTCACAACACGTGCTAAATCTAAAAAAAGAAAATTGTTTGAGAAGAAAAGCAGACAGTCAGGAGAATATTAGCAATGTTGACTCAACATCTGTTAACTCTTGAGTATTCAAAACATAATTTAAGTTTATTTTTAGCTTTCAACAAATATATAAATTATATATTTTACCTTGAAGTGTTTAATGCTTTGCTCTTAAACGAAAACTATTCTTTATTATTTAGTAACTAAATGGTTAGGAATTTAAATTTTGTTGATGCCTTATCTCGTAAAACACACAACAAAAACAATGGTTTGGGAAAAAATCAATCTTTTTGTTCTTTTTTTTGTAAAATGAGGACTTGAAATTACTTTTAAAATATTGTTTTTCTAAGTTTAAAAATTTTAAAATTTAATTTAACTAGTTTAAAGTTTTTATTTCAAGCATTTTGCAATTAAGGGTAAGTTACTTTGTATTATAAATATTTTTTAATTCAAAAACTTTACGGCAAGTGCGCCGAATCTCGTTTACCCTTTACTAATATGACGTTAGGCAATGAAAAATGTAAAAAATATTTGAAATTATTCAGGCATGTTCTGAAAATCATAAAATAAAAATAAAATAAAAGTGATTTGAAATCACAAGAAACACACAAAACTTTTAAAACTTTTGCAATAAAATAAATTAACGAATAACTTTAAATTAAAATTGTAAATTTTGGAAATCACAAGTGATTTGAAATCACGTGATTTTCAGAACATGCCTAATTATTTCGAAAATTAATCTTTGAATTGACTTTTAAAATTAAACATATGTACATGCAGGGTGTGCCCAACTTAAACTGGCTGATCGGCATATAGTAGCAGTTGTGTTGCAATCTTTTCCAGTAATTCTTTACTTGATTGCGTTTTTTATAAAAATGTTCCCAGATCATCTTTAGAATTGATTGTAGCCATTTTCTGGATATTCCCAGTTAAGTATAATACCAACGACTAGACTCAGATGGACCCGGGTGGAGGGTTTGGTTCAGTATAACGTGGAAAAAATTGCCCTATCAGAACAGTGACAGTCATTTGACCGGTCATATGACCGACACAGATGACCGGTATTTCGGTCATTATTTTCTATCATTTTCTTAAGGGCGATGTAAAAAAAATTACCGAAACTTTGTTTACGTGTAATCTTGCATCTCCCTCGCACCTTCAGAAATTGTAGAAATATTGGTCACAAACGACCGAAAGAAATGTTTTAGTGTTAGCTTCAGTCACAAATTGCTTGTAGGGTTATATTAAAAACGAAAAAAAAAAATTTCATTATCTTTATTCAGTCAGTCTATGTTGGGTTACCTTGTACATATGGGTAGTTCCATTAAAACGTCTCTATTTTCTGTTTCGATAGAAATAACATTCTCGGTTTAAATAGAACGATTTAGCTAAACTTAAAACTTTTAGTTTAACAAAGTTGACTTTGATATTCAGGCGGACCGTCAAATATTACTTAAGGTGCCTTCAGACTATTATACTGAGTATAACGACATGTCAAGAACTTAAATAAAATAACTGTGTAAAATATTGTGAAGATATTTAATTGCAATAACTACGTAAAACCTCATTTGTAGAAATTTTTAAACCCATTAGATTGTGTATTTTACCAGATTTACATATTTACAGCAAAACGTAAAGAAAATCAGGCATGGAAAACTTAAAACTTTGCAACAATAAAATTTCAAGAAACTGAGAGTGATAATACTAAACTGTTGACTGCAAACGGTTAAAATGAAAATAATTTTGCTTAAAGAATTTTTCTATATAAAATTAAAAAAATACATACATATAATGCATCAGTATTAAAACAACTCATTATAATATGTTTAAAATCCCTGATGATAAAAAAATAAACAGCTGTTTTTGTACTACACAGAATTGTAATTTTATTCAAATGTGATTGATGGTGTGGACACATAACCTATCGCAAAAATGTTTCATTGGATTTTATGACAATTATACAAATTATTTTTTTTTATTTTGCTCTTACCAAATCCAATTAATATCTTAAGACTTTTATAATAGTCTGAAAGCACCTTTTAAAAAAAGTTAATCGAAAATGAAATTAAAATGACATATATGACGAAAAGTACAAAAAGGAGATAAAAAAAAAGTTGATGAAAATAGCGAAATATTAAATTATGGAGAATTTTAAAAACACCTCAAAGTTGTAAGCTAAATCACCTTGAACATAAAAATTCACCATCAAATATTTTCACAATCACTTTAACGGCATTTCACATAATTTCACTTCACTTGGATTTATTTAAATTTGTATTTTAAAATAATTTTTCATATTCACGATCACTTTCGGCATATGCATATTTTAAGTTATTTACAATTTTATTATAAATTGAGTTATGCTGTTTTTGGGTTATGGTTATTTATTAGTTAAATTATTTATACATTTATATATATTTAATAATTTATAAAGCTTTACTTCTTTTTATTATATTATCTTATAATTTTTCTTATATTCTCTTACCTTTTTATGGGAATTTAATGGTTTTTAAGTTTTAAGTTTAAATTTGTTTTTATTCCTTTTATCTTTTAATTTTGACCAAAATATATTTTCTTTTTTCTTTTACATTTTCACTTGAAAAATTCATATTAAAAATTAAATAATTAAACAAACAAAAACAATATGAAACAAAAAAAACCTGGTGTTGTTGCTCTACTCTGCTAAAACGGTATTGGTATAATTTAAAAAAAAAAACTGTAAATCACGTTCATTAAAAAAAAACTACAACTAAAATTTTTGTAATTAAACTAATCTGCATTAACACACAAAAAACTAACCAAATTTGCTAAATTTTAAACAAATTTATTGGGATTATTTTAATGTCTAACTCATACAATTAAAACTCAATTAAAACTTTTTGTATGTCCTTATTACCTACCTGCCTTATGTAACGCTTTAAAAAAAACCAATTTTATGTTAAAAAAAATTGCCTTCTTCTTTGTGGGGTTTATTACTGGGGCTTATATATAACGTTCTTACATACATATATGCTTTAATTTTCCATTTGTCTCTTGTTTAATCGAAAAAATTGTCTTCTCTTGTGTGACCCTTAACCATTGTTAAATTTTCCAAATTAAAAAATTTTTGAAATTTTTTTTTCGAAATTTAGGCATGTCGGGAACGTGTTAAGAATCTGCATTCGAAAATTACCGCTCGTAATGAGCGCATTAAATTATTGATACATCGTGGCACACCAGATGAAACTGTATTAGAATTATAGAACTTTTAAGCATCTCTTGTAGTTTGTTTTCTTTAACTTTAAGCTTTTTCCTAAATATAAGCAGCCACCGCCATTACAATTGAAAAATCAAAGCACCTTGGTATTATGTACGAAGAGTTATGCTAAATTTAAAGCACTTGGAATATATCTTATGATCTCGCAAGCTCCCATTGCTTTTATAAGATATTCCTTTACTTAAGTTTTACAATTAACACTTCTTTCAAGATAAAAATACCAAAATGCCTTGATTTTTTTCGAAAGAGTAAAGCTATTAAATATATCTGTATGTACTAAAGTGCATATATTTCGATCTACATATTTATTTTAAAATAATAAAAAAATAAACCAATTTAAATCTCTTTGTTATTCCCTAAAGTCCTATGCAAGGCCTTTCTTTTTGTAGTTGTTTTCTTAAGTTAGTGTTAGGGTTTTCTTTGAGTTGTTTAGATTTTATTTTTTATATTTTACTTGTTTTTTCTCACCTAACCTTTTTGGCCAATTTCCATATTATTTTTTTATTGCAAACGACTAGGCCCTGCGTGTGTCTCTTGATGATATGCAGCAAAAATATGATGTAATTGCCGCTCTATCTTATACTCTGGATCCACATTCGGTGGTCGCAACTTCATCATCAGTGTCAATGATGTTGAAGCCCTCAAAACTGGGTCTAACCTATGCCGAGGTATTAGGCGGCCACACATCACCCGTAACTCATACACAATTGGATTCTAGTCCCGTACATGAAATCACTTATGTGGCAAAGCCAAAAGCGCAAAAACCCAATAGTAAAGACGTATTAAACGATGACAGTAGAATTTCACGCACAATTATAACCGAAACCACCACCAGCTCTGCAGCAGCAATAGACATACCCGACTATCACTCAAATAAGGCTCGTGATTTTGAAACAAATTATTGGGATAGTACAGAAATGGTACAGACGTCAAACGTAAATGAAGAAATCAATCGTGACATATCTGCTCAAGAAGAAAAACCACAGCAAGAGCAACAAGTTCATAGACAAGAACCGCAGGACGGTAAGCACCACATAGAAGCGGCTGGAGAGCAACAAAGAGGACGTTCTCCCAGACGCAGACAATATTCACAACGTTATCAATCCGACAATGAAAATGCAGAACTGGAAATGGATGCACCCTTAACCACCACAATTTGTGAAACAAAAACTAAAGTAATAGAGCAAAGACATAAGCATTTCTTATTACCCGAGCAGGATAGAACACGTTCCAGAAGCCCCATATGGGTACCTGGTTCCACGTCGTATTCAGAGGTATTAAGAGGTATAGAATTGGAAAGACTAAGACAACAATCGCTTAAAGAACAAGAAGAAGTGTTTGGTAAACAATTCGAAGCTCGAACAGAAACTGTAGAACCCCTTAAAAATTATAACGAAACAAGATCAGAAATGGTGCAGGCACCTTTAGAAAATCAAGAAACAGTTACTCAAAGTGAAGCAAACACAATGTCAAGCTTTTACACTGAAGATAAACAACCCTCAGCTTTAACCTCGACACTTAAACTAGAGTCACAGCAAAGACCTATTCAAGAGTTTACTACCACTAACAGCAGTACCTACAATACAAACATTCCTATGACGGCTGAGGAAATACAAAACACTTATTTACAGCCCGATCCTAAACTATATCAGACAATGTATGAAAATATAACAGATAGTGGACAGTGGGGCTATGTTGCTCAAGCTCCTGTTATGCCAGTCCAACAAACACAATCTGACAATTTTTATGAGCAAATGATGCAAGTGCAATATGCACAACCTGCTGTTATTGCAACCTCATATTCAGATTATCCGTATGGCAATCAGGCAACCCAATATCAATTGGTAACTTCGTCTGGTTACTATCCCACTGCTTTGCAAACACAACAGCAAACTGAGATTTTTCAGTCAGTTTATACAACTTTAAATGATCCTAATTATTATGCGCAACAGCCGCAAACAGACTATCAACAGTATGACTATGAACAACAGCCACAACAGCCTGAAGGCTATCATTCTACGGGCTTAAGTGATGATGTAGAAGTTGAAACAACCTTAAATAATGTTGTTACAACTTTAGCTACCATGATGCAACAAACCACAGTTACCTCCACCACAACCCAAAACTTACCTAAACAACAAGAAGTTGATAATCTTTATGAACCACAAGATATACAAATTGAAGAACCTGTACCCTATATAACATTCGGACAATTTGCTGCTAATGAGATTGAGAATATTCCACATGAAACCCCTTTACCTCAAGGAGATGCCGTTACAGCAGTAACTGAGAGTATTGCGGAGAATACTCTACAGCAATCCACTCAAACGACAATACATACACAAGAATATGTAACATATGTGCCGGAGTCCACGTACCAACAACAAGCACAAATTGTAGAAAAACCAGAACCACAAGTAGCGGGCACTACATATGCTGAAGTTTTATTCGGTTTAAAACATGGGCAACACCAACATTTCCAGCCATCCAGCCAACAACCTGTCCATGTTAACATTGTAAAAACCCCGCGATCAACAACGCATTCAAACAATCAGACAAGTTTTCCTGAAACGATTACGAAAGCAACGAACACTGCAACGACATTGACTGCAACAAACAAACAATACAAACCAAAACCGGCCGAACAACGTAAATCTGACAAATATACAAAAGAAATGAACGTGGGCCTCTCAGATGTTTATGGAGAGACCATGAAAGTAAAGTCTAAACCCAAAAAAAGATCTTCTAGCGTGGAAACATTTGAAAAGCCCGAGGAAGTACATAAGTCAAAAGCGAAGAAAACAAAAAAATCTCGAGAAGAAACCGGAAAAACAGTACCTTTACAAGACTTTTTAAATGCTGAAAAACAACACTTGACAGATACCTACTCAAAACCTCACACTGAAAGCAAAAGAGACAAAAAGGAAACCCAAAATAAAAAGTCGGAAAAATCCGAAACAGAAAAGCCTAAAACTTCCAAGCAAGCAAAACCGGAATCTACTGAAAAAGACACCAAGTCATTGGCAGCTGTTGTTAAGAGTGAAATTTCAGAATTTTTCGGAAAATTGCTGCCTTCAAAGAAGGACAAGAAAACTGAAACAAAAACACAGGCTAAAACCAGTGAAGTTGGTGATACCAAAGTTGCCAAAGAAAATAAAAATAAGAAAGAACAAGTAGAACACACGCCTCAGGCTACTATCGAAAAGATTACTGAAACTAAATCTATGAAAAGCAAAAAAGCAAAAAATAAAAATAGTGAAGGGGATCAAAAAACACAAAGCACTTCTGTAGATGTTTCAGAAACTCTAATTGCCAAAAAGAAAAACGACAAAATAAAGAAAGACACTAAAAATGCTGAAAATAAACATGTAAAGGAAGAAAAGCTAAAAAGTAAAATAAGCGAAGTACCATCTATAGAAGTAATTGAAGCAAAAGATAACAAAAACAAAAAAGATACGAATAAGCAAAGAAAAGAAGAACCAAATGCTCAGTTAACTTTAACCCAGAATTCAGAAACTCAAACAAAAGAAAAAACTTTGAAAAAATCAACCTTGCAATTGATAAAAACAGAGAAGGAATTAGGTAAACAAGAAATATCTTGTCAGGAAAAGAAAAATGAAAAAGGAACTGAGATCGAAACAACTAAATCTATTGAACATGTTAAAGCAGCTCAAAGTAAATCAAAGACTCAATCGAAGAAAAAATCCCAAAAGCCTGCCGAGATCTCCACAAAGTCTGATCTAACTGGAGAATCTGTAGAAGAAATTGTTAAAGACCTAAATGAACTCGAAACTATTTCAGAGCCTAACAGTAGCGCTAGCATTTCTACTAATACTCAAGTAACCGAATCTGGTGCAATACTGACTACAAAAACGGTCACCAAGCACATTAAAAAGAGAATAGTTAAAATAATTGTTGACGGCAAAGAAGAAATTTTGGAGGAAGAAGTTGTGGATGATGCACCGCAAGAAAATATCACTGTAGAAAAGATTTGCCTTCCTAAAACCGATGATTTTGGAGATGCAGACGTCACCAGTACTATTCTAAAATCCGGCGGCACTGTTACAAAGACCGTCATAACCAAAACCAAGCGCTTAATTAAACGATTATTAGAAAACGGAGATGAAATTTTTGAAGAAATAGATGAAGCAGAACCACACATTCAAGAACAGACTACTCAGCTACCAACTACTACGGAGACCATAGTACAAACCATATTGAAAGATAAGAATTTCGCTGAAGATCAAATTGACAGTTCAACACAATCACATGATATTACTGCTGTAACTCTTGCAGAAAAATCTGTTGATCAGGAAGAAGCAAACGAAACTGTAGAAAAGGGCATTATGATTGTTAAGCAGCCTGTGGCAATAGAAGTTATAAAGTCTGAAACTGCGTCTAAACCAAAAGAAGAGGAGCCACCTTTTGAAAGTTCTAAGGAGACTGACAAAAAATGCCTTAAGTCGCTCGTAGCTTTGGAAAGTCCACAAACAGGGGAACAATTATTAACAGAAGTCCAAACAATTAACCAACCAAATGAACCCTTAGATGCTGATTTTACCCAATTAATTAAAAGCGGTACAATTACAAAAACTCTTACCACAATAACAAAACACATTATTAAGAAAATTAATGAAAACGGAGAAGAGATCATTGAAGAAGTATATGATGATGAACCCGAAATTCTGCAAACGACAACAGAACTACCAACTACAATTGAAACATCCAAAAATATTGATCTAAATGACTTGTCTTCAACGACAACATCGCAAATAACAAGTGGAGGTGTTATAACGCGCACCTTAACCACAATTACCAAACGTATTGTAAGGCGTATCAACGAAGAAGGTGAAGAGGTAATAGAGGAAATTTATGATGAGGAACCAGTTGTAACTCAAGAAGTTTCACAAATACCTACTAAAGTTGAAACATTTGTAATAGCTGCACCACCTAGCGAAAATCCAACTCTTGTTGAAACTGGAACCACAACTCAAGTAACTGAAGGTGGTACAATTACCCGTTCTTTAACCACAGTAACTAAACGTATTTTAAGGCGTATTAATTCGAATGGAGAAGAAACAATTGAAGAAATTTATGATGAAGAACCTGTGGTAACACAAGAAATTTCTGAACTTCCAACCCAGACAAAAATAGTTACGGTGACAGATGATGTAAACTGCCCCACATTTTCAACAGCAGCGACCATAAAAGGTTCACAAGTTATTTGTGGTGGTAAAATTACAAAAACCTTAACTACAACTACCAAGCGTATAATAACAAGAATTAATGAAAATGGAGAAGAAGTAAGCGAGGAAGTTTTTGAAGAAGATCCAGTCATAACGAGAGAAGTCACCGAGCTGCCAATTTGCTCTGAAGTAGCAGCGTTGCCAGCTTCAGAGACTAAAGAAAGCCTTATGCCAGAAGTCACTGAGCTGCCAATTCCCTCTGAAGTTACAGCTTGGCCAGTTTCAGAGACTAAAGAAAGCCTTATGCCAGAAGTTTTGCCTCAAATATCAAAACCTTTTGAAGCACTTCTCGAGCCATTTAACGAAAATAAAATAACAGAACAAACTGCTCAGCCTCAAGTTTTAAGTACAAACCAGCCCCAAACTGATGAGGACGAAAATGGTGGTGTTAGAAAAACTACCATAATACGTACTACCAAAATGATTAAGAAAATAAAAACAGATGAAATCGACCCAACACAATGTGATATAAAGCCTAGCTTGCAAACTGATGTCATTGAAAATGAATCTAAAATTGATGTGAACCCCACTTTAAGTGAAAAAGAAGAAAATACTGAAGATATAGAAACAGAATCTGTCTCTTTAGAACCCGAAACTAGAGATGAAGTTATAAAAAAGACAATTGTTCGTACAACTAAAATTATTAAAAAGATTTCTCAAAACACCGAAAGCAAAGACGTACCACAAGAAGATGCTATCCAATCACAAATAGACGAAATTGAATCTAATAATGTCGCTTTACAAGATGCACGCGCTGACCAAGAGCCCGCTTGCTCTTCGGTATGTGCAGACAATGAGCCTGGTGGTGTGGTAAAGACAACGACTGTACGCACTACCAAAATCATAAAACGTAAGACTCCAGATACCGAGGCTTCAGAGGATCTTTCCTCTGAAATTCAAAGCGAACCTGAACATGAAGTTACAATAGTTGAAGAGCCGCGTGAAGTTGTTAGTATAACTAACCAAATAGATGGCGCTATCACTAAGACTACAACCATACGCACTATGCGCATTATAAAGAAAATCTCAGAAGATGATCAAACTGTTATTGAAGAGACCGAGACTCCTGATGATGTTTTAGTGAAAAGTTCTATTGAAATGTCTGATCAGATATCCTCTCCCCCAATTTCAAAAAGTAGCAGTAGTAGTAGTGTTCCTTTTGTTATTGAACCCACTAAACCTCAGCCAATTGTTTTGACAGGCCTAGACCATCCATTCTCAACTGTGGATGAACCCTATTCACCCTCAGACATTAATGTTCTTGATACTGGAACCATGGTAGCAACAGTTTCACAAAATACATCCACTTTTGACATAACATCTTCGAATACTAACACAACTACTTCAAAAATATCTACACTTACAAAAACGCATAAATATAGTTTTGAGTCTGATGATGGTAAGAATGTAGTTTATGTAGGTGACGATTTAGGTGGTAGATTTCCTCCCGGAGCTGTTCAAAAAATTTCTCTTATTACACACGAAGAAAAACTCAAACAACCTTTAGTTAAAATGCATTTAGATTTCCCAGAAGTAAGTCTTAAGGTTACCGAAACCATCACTGATAATTACGAACATACACAAAATGACTTAAAACAGCGTGAAACTGAGGAGAAAATTACTTTAAAGGAAGAAAATCCAATTAGTGTTACTGTTGAACCGCAACATATTCTAAACACAAGTGTAGAAGTAGATACGGACAGTAGTGAAATAAACAAGTCAATTGAAAATGTGGAATTTACTTCCACTTTTGAAGACAAATTGGCCGTGGAAACTGCCAGGGAGTGTAAGCAAAATATTTTAGTACAAAATATCGTAGAAAAAATTAGGGAAGAAATTGTCATGACTTCTGAAGAGGAAAATATATTTAGGGAAATTGAAAGAAAACTAAGTAAGAAAGATAAGAAAAAGCGTCCTGCTCTTCCCGAAGAATTTCTTATGTCTGAACAAGCTAGGGAACCTTCAACTGTTGAGGAGAAATTTAATTTAATTGAAACTGAAGTTGTTCAAGGACAAATTTCTAGAACCCAAAAACAAGAAGAAGAGCATAATAACACACTTTTCTCCACAAGTACTAATATTATTGTTGTTGTTCCTAAAGAAGAACCCACTTTTGATACATGTTTAACCAAGGTAAGCACCATAGATACAGCTAAACAGCTTGCAACTAACTTCAACAGCATTAGTCCGTCCGCTTTATGTTATGAAGTTCCTAAATATTATTTACCTAAATTGCAACAAGCTGAACGCAGTTATTACACACTAATTGAACAAGCTAACGAGCAATTTATAAACAAAGAAGCACCTACAATATTTAAAATTCATACTGAACAAGTAGCAGAAGTAGAAAAGCCTTATTCAACGCCTCTACAACCATTCAATGAAGCAGTTAAAGAGCAAAAGAAAACAGCATCATATATCACCAACATCACAACTGAACCTACTATTAACATGGATGCCATTTTCAAAGATCAAATGCCATTGCAAGATAGTAACTACTACAACTTTGAAGTACCAAAATATAATATTAGTTCAATAAGAAATGCTGAAAAAGCCATGATTCTTTCAAACGAAACTAATAAACAGATAGATTCTAAAGAAACAAATATTGATTCCATTAAGGATGTAAGCGTTCAGGAAGTAAAAGAAGAGGAAGCTACGTTAACTTCCTTGACGGTATCAACGACACCAGATGTAACATCCTCTGCTCCTTTGCAATCCGTAAAGGATGTTGAAACCCCTAAAAAATTGCTAGATTCTGAAGAAACTGACAGTAAATCTTATTTATCTGCTAGACAATTTGAAGTTCCTAAATATAATTACAAATCCATTAGTAATGCGGAACTCCAAATGGCTCTTACATTAAAAACAGAAATGACAGTAAATGAAACTGAAATTAAATTTGAAGAGTTGATGGAAGCCGAAGATCAGCCAAAAGAACCAATCCAAGTTCATAGTACAACTTTAGCAGAAAAACCATTCTCTGCTCCTTTGCAACCAATGGAAGAAGAAGCAGCAGCTTTATCACCTAAAGAAACAAAGAATAGTAATGCCGAGCCTAAAATTAAAAATGAAGTCGAGATTTTGAAACCTGTTAAAGAAACAAAATATTCTGACGTATATCTCTTTTACGAAGTGCCTAAATACAATATTTCGGCTTTAAATTTAGCAGAAAAGGAAATGGTTATTAGATCAAAACCCTTTTCTGATAATCTTCCATCTGCTGACTCAAACGTAAAGGATATTGAGGAAAAATTTGAGCTCAAAGATAGTAAAGACTTCGATACACGGTTGGAAGAAGAACAATTGAAAGACGCATTTAACGTGACAACGAAGAAAAACAGTTCTCCAGTTGAAACTTCGAAAAGCTTTGAAAAACAAGTATATGCTGGCCTTCCAATGGATGAAACTACCAATGCTTGGATGGATGTTATCGATGAACCCATAGTATTTTCCGATGATGAAGATAGCGAACTCTTGTTAGCTACTGATGCCAAACCAACTGAAATGCATGAATTTAAGAAAAAAGTTACTGAACCTGAAAAACAAGCAGCAGAGTTAGTTTCTCAAAATGTTAAAGAAACCTCTTTAGTTCCTAACAAACCAGCTTATGCCGGCCTGCCAGTAGACGATTCTACCAACGCTTGGATGGAGGTTTTAGAAGAGCCAATGTTTTTTTCTGATGATGAAGATGATAAAACTGCAGATGAAGGTGTTGCCAAAACCAAAACAGCTGAAGAAACTGAAGAAAAGCTAGTAGGCCTTGCGATAGAATCGAAAAAAGAGACAAATAAAATGAAAAGAAAGACAGAAGAGGTTGAACCTATTTATGCTGGCCTTCCGGAAGATAAATCTACAAGGGCTTGGATAGAAGTAATTGATGAACCAATAGATTTTTCTGAAGACGAAGAAATGGTTAAAGAATCTTTAAATGTATCTACAGATTATACAACAGAAGTTACTACAGAAAACCAAATAGTGAAAACCACAAATATTACCGTTATCACTACAACGTTTTCAGAACCCGAGAAGCTCTATTTAAATAATGATAAACCTTTCACAGCGGTACTTGAGCCCTTAAAAACCACAGAATCTGCAGAGGCGGCTGACAAAATTGAAAACACAACAAAAATTGGAACTGTAGTTAAAACTTCAATAACAACAGAATCAGCAGTTAAACAAGAGGAACAATTACCACCACAAATTATTCCTAAGCCAAAAGTTGATGTCCCTATCGCAGTCGATACTACAAAAGATTGTAGCAATATCAATCAGAAATCAGCGCAAGTCTCTGAAGCAACTGTTATTGAAAAGGATACGCTTGGGTATGAAAGTAAATCAAAAGAACCAGCTGAACCAGTTTCTGTAAATATCATTGGCGAGATATCTCAAAGACAGTGGACAGATACTCCTGATGAGCCAATCAATCACCATCAAGACGAAAAGACAGTCATTGATACATGGTCCAGCGTATTAGAGGATAGTGCACCAAGCGTTTCCTCAATTGCTCTAACATCAAAACTCTCACCAAATGCACCTGAGTTTACTCCTTCTTATCTACGTCATGCTTTTTCGGATCAAACACATACATTCCTTGCAAATGAAAGAATATACAACGAGTTCATTCCAAGAAATAAACAGGTTTTAAAACTAAGACGACAAGAAAAACCACATAATGCCGCAAAACCCAAGAAATCTTCTAAATCACCTAAACACAGTCAAGAACGAGTTCCTAAACCAGAAAAAGTCGAAAAATTCTCCGATGTTTTCGTTAGTGTACCACCAAAAACAAGTGAGGACTACCAACCCCAACCGGAATCTAAATCCGCCACTGAAACACCTAAGGATTCGCAGACATTACCACATGGAAAAACCTATGCCGATATATTATTGGGCGACAATGGGCAACCCATTGAGGCAACGTCTGTTGCAAAAGTTGTTAAAACTGATGAAGTTTTTATTCAGAAAGAACAGGAAAATGAAAATCTGAATACATCAACTGCTGAGACAAGTGATATTCTGACTATAGAAATTAAAAAAGAAAATCCCAAGAAAGATAAACTGCCAACTAAACCACCTGTAAAGCAGAAAAACGACAATAAACACACTGCCGAAATAAATAAACCTCAAACAGTGATTGATGTGTCAGAAACTAAGCAACACCCTATTGAAACTAAAGAAACTACTAAAATTACTACAACTGAATTCTCATGGGCTTCACTAGTTCAAAAACCAGGTGAATGGGAAGATACCACATCGGTAAACAATCAAAAGCCTGCAGCTGTTCCAAAAATACAAGAAAGCAAAGAAACTAAAAAACCTAAAAAATCTAAATCAAAGAAGCAAGAACGTAAAGAACATAAATCGCCAGTACAAACGACGATCGAAAAAGAATGTGTGAGAAACCCTCCTGCTGAAGCAACTTACAAAACTTCAGAAGAAAATGCTTTTGAGATAAAAACCTCTCAGGAAACTGAAGTTTTGACCAACAATGAAAATACTTCTACATGGGCTTCTCTTGTGAAACGACCTGGTGAATGGATTGATAATGTTGTTACAAAGGTCAAGAAACCTGAAACAAAAACAACTGAAAAGGTTACATCAACTAAAAAATCACGTAAGCCCGATGCAAAACAAAACTTCTCTGATTCTGATGAAGGGGAAAATATATCAAAAAATACGAAAAAAGTCACTAACCCAAAAATAAAGTCTAAAGTTGTTAGTTCTGTCGAAAAGACTTTTAGTGCCAGCGGTACCGAACCTAAAGCATTAGTTCCAGAAATTGAAAAACTCAACACGGAAACCCTAATTCAGATTGACTCTAAACCTAAAGTAGAAAGTAGTGCATTTTCATGGGCTTCTTTGGTTAAAAAACCAGGAGAATGGATAGATGACATTAGCCAACGGAAAAAGTCTCCTGTAAGATCTGCCGAATCAGTAGTTCTTGATAAAAAGCTTGCTGAAACTAAGTTACCAAAACAGAAAAAACAAAAGACCCAACGAGAACATAATAAACCAAGACAAGTTGGCGATGAAACCAAGCAAGTGCAAACTCAAGAAAACGATAAACCTAAGGCTATTATTGAAGAGGTAACTATTCAAAAACCAAATAAAAAGTCTGAAACGGTTCCTGAAGAAATTTCAAAGCAGCATTCTAAGGGAACTAACGAAAGTAACACCTTAACATGGGCCAAGATTGCTGGTCAAATTGATTATATGACTGATGATGTAAAATCAAAATCTGTTAAAGATACTAAACTCCCTTCTCTTGCGCTACGAGTCCATGAAACTCCTAAACACAAAAAGGAAAAGTTAACAAAGGAGGCTATTGGTCTTATGGAAGAAAGAAAACCTAAAAAAGAAATTTCTTCAGTGTCGTCCTGCACCAATACTATTATCGAAAGCACTGTAGATTTTATTGATGCCGAAAGTGTTATTATTAAGCCTAATCAACAACTTGTCAGTAAGCCTACATATTCTTCATGGGTGGATATAGTTGATGAAGCAGAAGAATCGCTGTCATGGAAGGATATGATTGATGAAGAAATTGAAACTGAATTGTCTCAAAATGTCAACAAAGTACAAAAGGTAATCGAAACTACTAATCAAGCAGAGTCTTATGAAGTTATTGGAGAGAAACCTGAAGTATTTTCTTCTACGGCAGAGCATGTAACTCAAGAGCAAGAAAAACAATTTAGTGCATCTCTTGCACCATTGAAAACTCCTTTAAATGAGGAAACATTAGAAGATATTGAATTTAAAAACCAAACAACAACTTCTAAAACAAAAGCACAAACACCTGAGGTACAAGAGCATGCAAATGCAGATAACTTTCAATCAATAACCTTTGAATCTGTAAATGTAGAATCTAGAAGTACATTTGAGGAACCAAGTAAAATTCCTTATGCTGGTCTTCCTATTGATGAATCTTCAAGTGCATGGATGGATGTCATTAATGAGCCAATAGTATTTTCAGATGAAGAAGAAGTTCAAACTACAACTATAGAAACCGTAACAACACATTGCATACAGGGGCATTCTAATGATTTAAAAGATGACAAGAAAACAGAGAACGAGAAAGTTGTTGTTGAGCCAAAAAAAACAGCATACGCAGGGCTTCCTATTGACGAGTCCTCGAGTAATTGGATGAATGTTATCGATGAGCCAATTCAATTCTCAGATGACGAAGATATTACAATTGCTAAAAAACCATTTGCATCGCATTTAGAATTATTTTCCGATCAAAGAATTATAAGTGACAACCCTGTCATTAAAGAAGATCTTAGGATCTTAACAGAAAAATCAGATGAGGCAACTGAAGAGGCAAATGATATAGCAACTGAAAATTCAATAAAAATAGAAAAAGAAGAGCCTTGTTCTAATGAACTGAAAAAATCAGATTGCTCTGGTCTTCCTGTTGATGAATCATCTAATACCTGGATGAATATTACCGATGAACCAATAGTATTTTCAAACGAACAGGCAGATATACCAAGAAAAACCATGGTAGTTGAAAATGTGATGGTCGATAAAAATTCTACTTATATAGAAAAAAAACCTCTAGAAGAACAAAAACTAGGTGCAGCAGAGTTTGAGAAACTGAAACAAATCACGTATGCTGGTCTCCCCATTGACGAGTCCTCAAATGCTTGGCTGGATATCATCAATGAGCCTATTGTATTTTCTGATGGTGAAGAAGAGGCAGAAACTAAACTTACAACTACAACCGAGGCAACAAGTAAATCAGTAAAATGGGCCGACAAAGAACCAAAACTTAGTGAGCCAAATGCTGCAGAGCCTAAAACTATTATTAGTTCACCCTTGAAATCTTTTGCTGATGACAAATCTTGCAAAGAAAAACAGTACCAGCCAAGCCCCTGTATTGAACCTTTAGTTGATTTGGCCAAAACATCTTTAGAAATTGAGCCGAAGAAACCTGCCTACGCCGGCCTTCCTATTGATATATCTTCTAGTGACTGGATGAATATTATTGAAGAGCCCTTGGTGTTTTCAGATGAAGAGGAGGACTTGAAACCTAATGTTTCTGTCTCAGAAACAACAATAACTATCAATGAAAAGCTAAATAACATGCAAGAAGCGTTAACAGGAACAATCTCGCACGAAAATGAATCTGCTAAAGAACCTAAGATTTCTTATAGTAATGACTTATTTAACACTACCCTAGAAACCAACGATTTAGAGAAGCCTTTCTCTTCGCCATTAGCCGCGTTAAGTAGCGACGATTCCTTCAAAACAACACTTAAAGAAACTGCAGGGATGTTGGTCTCCCTCGAAATTCCTGCTGAGCCGAACAAGCCTGCTTATGCTAGTCTTCCTATTGATGAATCTTCGGATGATTGGATGAACGTGATGGAAGAACCGATGGCTTTGTCAGACGAGGAGGAACAAGTATCAACTAAAAAACAAACCGACAAAACTATACCTTTAGTTGACGAAATCCCTGAAACAAAAGCAGATGGTTCTAAAAAGTCTGTTTATGCTGGTCTTCCTATTGATGAATCTTCGGATGACTGGATGAATATTATCGATGAACCAATGGTATTTTCGGATGAAGAAGAACATACACCGATGGAGTTGAATATTTCCGTTAAATCATACGCCGTTCCCTTAGAGCCCATGCAAACCATTGAAGACATGTCTAACAGCACTGAGTTAGAATTGACAGAGTGTATCACTACAAATGTTGCAAATAGCGAGGTTTCTGAGTCAAGGTCCTCAATTTTATTACAAAATAAAGAAACGTGTGTCGTTTCCAAAGCCGACCTAAATGATGTACAAAAAGTTCAAGACCATTTAAATGAAAACTTAAAAACTGTTTCCTCCAAACCAGTTCCAGAAGCAATTACACCAGGCTTTGACTCATCTGATTTAAACGTTCCTAAAAAAGAAATCAGTAGCGCTGTTGAAATAAACCAACCCTCCTCAGCATTATCGCTGACATCTTATGCAGATATTCTCAAACAAACCTCCATGTTTATTGACTTAGAAAAGGAGATAGTTTCTGAAAAGCCTAAAATTAACGAAGTGGAAAGAAACAAAATTGATTCCGAAGAGCAAGTAACGTACAAAGTTGAAAAAACAAAAAAAGAAAAGCCGAAAAAGAAAGATAAGAAAAAAGTCAATCAACATAAGAAAACAGAAGATACTGTTGTAGAACAAGAACTTCAATCACATAAATCGAGCGATGTGGTGGTAGGTGAAACTCATGCAATTACCACTGAAATACCTGATCCAACATCTACTGTTTCGTTGTCCTGGTCTACAATAATTCAACAACCAGAGCTTGAAGAAAGGGCTCAACCACCTATAACTTATGAAGAAAAAGAAAATGTTAAGTCCAACAAGAAAACACCTAACAAGAAAAATAAAGAAAAGCCAAAACAGACCCAGAAAGAATCTAAATTTGACAAAGAAACAGTTTCCAAACACGAACTCTCCACACCTACAAGTGAGCATGAAGTGTCCAATAAGTTCGAAGAATACACATCTTGCACTGAAACAACAACAACACATTCTTCAAAGTCAATGCCAACTTGGTCTTCTATTCTACAGCAGTCTGCCGTCCCAGTTCTTAAAGAATCTAATTTAGAACCAATTATATCGCATTCTGAGCACAAACGAGATAAAAAACAGCCAAACAGGTTACAAAAGGATGACAAAGATCTAGTTTTGCCAAATATCACGCCTGAGCAAGAAACAGTTTTCGAAACTGAGGCTAAAGATGTCAAAATATCAGAGCGACATTCTACAACAACTATTACGGAAACAGATACTCTTTCAACAACTTCTTGGTCGTCTGCACTTGAGCAAACTACTGAATCAATAACCTCGGAAATTCCTGCTTTCTATGTAGGTGATGAAATGAAATTTGAAAATGTACCAATTATAGACACTGAAGTTGAAACTGAAGAAGCAACTAATGTAACCCCACACGTGGAAAAAATTGTAGATGTCGATGAAACTTTGACCTCTCGTGGAGCCACAACAATGACTTGGTCTGCAATACTTCAGCAAGCTCCCGAACCAAGGCCGGAAATTTTGCAAAAAGCAAAGGCGCCACACGTAGTAAAGTCTTCTGAAGATAAAGAAAGATCTTCCACACAAAAAGAGAAAAAGCCAAATAAAAGAGCAAAAAAACACAAAAAACATTTCTCTCATTCTGATGAAGAACCCAAAACTTTAATGGAAAACTCTGAACAACAAATTGAAATGCCTTTAGAAGAAATAGAAACTGTGAAATATTTAAAAAGTAAAGACGAAACAAGCCGTCTGCAACCAACCAGCCTTTCTTGGTCTACTGTTGTTAGCCAAACTGAATCAAATGTTTCTGCAATTTCAGAAGAAACGACTCCTGAAAGCGTTGAACATAAGAACAAATCTAAACAGGACAAATCTAAGAAAAAACGTAGCGGTAAACCTGATAAAATAAAAGATATTGAAAATGAGCCACTTCAATCTGATGAGGTCAGCATTAAAATATTAGAAGATGAGCAGACTATTAAAACTGATGACGTCACAGAAATTCAGCAAACTGTAAAATTTTTGGAAAGGCCGTGGTCAGAACTCATTAGTGATGATGAATGGGAAGAAACTGTACAAAGTTCACAGACAACAGAAATCACTGACATTTCAACTCAAAGTCATCAACAAGAGCATATGCTTCCTTCTTTGAAGACTTGGTCAGATATTTTAAAGGAAAACACTAATCCGTCATTAACTGACGCTAATATTAAAAAAACACTCGATTTCAAAAAGGAAACGTCTGATTTTATCCAACAAGAAAGGCAAATACCATCTGGTCGTACTGAGAAATCTAAAAAGGAAAAATTGATTAGTGAGAATAAACCACAATCCGATCCAAAATTACCATCTAAACAGCAAAAGCCTAAACGAAAAATTGAAAAGAAACAAAAATCTCACCCACCAGAAGAAAATATCACTTCTTTAACTGAAACAGTATTAACAACCACTTTTGAAGATACAGAAAATTTGGAAAGGAAGTCGTGGGTCGATATGCTAAACGAAGACGAACCTCTGACTTTTGAAAGGATTTCCGAAAGAGCGGACAAAATTCCATATGTAGTTCCCGTGCAACCGTTCTCACCTGTAGAAAATAGAGAAATTATTGCAAAGGAACCGTTGCAAGCGACAACAACGGAAAAGTTGCTTGTACAGAAAGATTTAACTGAAGAAGACAAGAAAAAAGAAGTTCTTGAAATAACGAATAGAGTGGACATGGCAGAGCCTATTGTAGTTTTTGAAACAATAGGTCACTCCAATCACTCATCGTCTAACGAAAAGATAGCTAATGTGTCAACAGATATTGAGATGGCTACTGAAGCTTTCGAAGAACCTGATGCTGCTGTTGAAATTTCTAAATCCAAACATTCTCCTCAACAAATATCAGAGGTCACTAAAAAAGCAATTCAGAACGTAGTAGTCGAAACTATTGCTCTGAAAACTAACGATCACCTTGCTACACCTACCAACATAGTTTCACACATATCAAATAACAGTACTGATACACATGTTGAAAAAACTCAAAAGATAGTTTTGAAGCCAGAGCAAGAACAACATATTAGTCTAGTAGATAAGACTACCAAAGTACCACTAGGCGAAGATATTGCTGTCGAAGAGGTTTCAACAAAGAGCATTCTAATACAAGAAATTCTTCAACCTGAAGTGAAGTCTGATATTGTGGAAGACAATGAAGGTAAAAATGAAAACGCTTCTACATATCTAAGATCATGGTCGGCTGCAGCAGCAGAAGTTGAAAAACAGTTTTATGTGGAAAAGATAACCACTCAACACCCAAAAATAAAAGATCTAAACCCTCCAGCCGTTAAAGTTTTAGAACAACAACAAAGTAATTTAATTTTAACTGAAAACCTTTCTAACGATTTTGTCGAATTAGAATCAAATAAAATTCGGCAGGACTCTGTTGTTGAAAATGTTATCCAGGAAATTCGGCATAGTGTGACTAAAGAAGAAGAAGTTACAAAAACGGAACAAAATCAACATATCATAAATAAAACAGCTATTGAGCTGACGACTGAGAAACACTCTAGCGAAGATGAGCTCCCTAGAGTGCAAGAAGAAACCATAGAAACTGCTGAACCAAATACCAATGACAAACTCCTCCCATCATCAACAAACACAACACCACTTCTTACCATGTCATGGGCAGCTATGTTAAAGGAAAACATAAATCAAGAATCCAAGCATGATTTTAAACAACAAACTGTACATTTTATAAAAACGGAAGTACAACAGTTACTTGCAGATGGCAATAAACTACAGCTTGAGCAAACAACAACATTAAATGAAGTCTCATCAGAAAATGTCCAAGAAGAACCCATTTTGGTAATAAGTGAAAATAAGCCTTCAAAGAAGAAAAAACAGAAGAATCCTAAGAAGATAGAGAAACCTGCAGAAGACGAGAAGATTGAAAATTCTCAAAAATCTGAGGTCTCAACTGTGTTAGCTAAGGTTGTAATACCTGACATCAAAGAAACTCTAATTACAAAAGGCAGTCAGGTTTCTAAAGAGAAAAGAGAAAATAAACCTAAAAAGGAAAAACGATCCAGTGAAGTCCAAAAAAATCTGAATGAAACTGACCCGCAAAAAGAACAAGAAATTGCAGGCGCAGCAACATTAACACCACAAGGTTTCATGTCCTGGGCTGGAATATTAAAAGACAACTTTGCACCAGAGCAAATTTTACAGGATAATATGAAGCATCAAACAAAAGATTTTATGCAATCTGAAATACAGCAATATCAAATAGAAGAAGCAGAAAACTTAAGCAAAATGTGTGAAGTATCAGACAAAGAGGCGATAGAGATTAAATCCGAAGAAGAAGATGCCAATCTTCAAACTTTTGAAATTGTCCAGCATGAAATTTCGACAACAGAAGAACCTGTGCAAGGAGAATATGGCTTAAATCAAGAACTACTAGACAAAGTAATTGAAAAAAGTCCGAAGCCTAAGGAGACCAAAACAGACCAAATAGATAAATCTGCTGTTAAACATAAAAAAGAACAAAAAAATAAAAGACAGAAAAAAACTGCGGAAAAACAACCTAAAGATGTATCAAATATACAAAATAATGTATCCTCATCGGAAACAGTTGTTCCCTCGCAAGAATCATCTACTTCATCTGTGTGGTCTCTGTCTGAAACGTATGCCGAAGTTGTCAAAAAATCTGACCAAGAAAACCAAAGAAAACTTCATTTTGGAACTAAAGAACCTAAAGTGCCTTACATACAAACAACAAAATCTGGCGATGCCACGAGCACCGACGACGTTACTGAGGCATTAGAAAAACATGAGATAGTCCCTGTAGCACCAAGACTGGTCCCAGAACCCACTGAAATAATTACAGCGATTAAAACAGTTGCGACTGATTTTCAGGATGAAAAATCTTTACCTTCCGTTGAAATATTTTCAATGAGTTGGCGTGATATGATAGATTCGGACAGTGAAGAATCTATTTCAGAAAAAACAGCTAAAAATCCACTAATAGCTCAAAGTGTCACCCCAGAAAGTGTAACCAGATCATCACGTAAAGAACAAAATCCTATTTTAAAAGGTAAAGAAGCTCCCGAAAAGGATCACAGTTATATGCAACAGTCCTCAGAGTGGAATACAGTAAGATCAAGATCACCCTCAAGGGCAAATAGCTCAAGATCTTGTTCAAATCAGTCCAAAAGATCCGAGAACACGATTTCAAAATCTAGACCTAGCAAACAGACTAAAGAAAAGTTTGAACAGCTTAGAAAGAAAGAAGCTGTTCCAGAAACAAAGACCACAGCTCTTGAAAAAGGAGAACAAAGTCATAGGGTTGAATCATCAAAAATAGTTAAAGAACCAAAAGAATTAACACCTGCAGTACAGCCAGGCGTTTCGTGGGCTGCGGTAGCGTCTAGAAATGTTTCACAACCGGAACAAAAAATTCATGTTATCAAAGAATCGGAAAAGGCGCTGACAACTATTCGTAAAGACACTGAAATTATTGATCATGAACAATCACTGAAAAGTGCTAAACATGATCCTGAGAGAAAAGAAAAGAAACCCAAACAAAAATCAAAAAAGAAGGTGGAAAGTAGTTCTGCTACTAGCAGAAGAGCTTTCATCGAAAAAAATACAAAATGTCCAGAAGAGCAGCCAGTTCCACAAGTAACTCAAGCTGATATTGAAAACTATGATCCCCTAAAAGAAGCTGTTCCTGAAGCAACTGACTTAGTAACAGTCGAAGAAAACTTATTACTTGTTTCGCAGTCAATTGATAATGCTTTAGCTTCAGACGGCTTATTAACTGAAAAATTTTTGCAACATGAAAAGCAATCTCAAGATAGTGATTTTGTTGCCCAAACTTCTTATTGGTCAGCAACATTACAACGTGATCATAAACCTGTGGCACCTGAAAATGTTACGATTCAGAATTTGGGAGAAAAAACTCGGGAAGTTCAGGTAGAGTCGCCCACAGAAACTCCGAAATCTTGGATTGCACTTATCAATACAAAAGAAACTGTCTTTGAGGAGCCCAGAACGCTTGAGCTGATTATCAATGCTGAAACTGTAACGAAAGAATCTCTAGTAGAAACGAAAACAAATAATATGAAAGAAGCAGCTAAAGCAATAGATGACGAACCACCAGCTGCGGAACCGATTGTAGAGATGAAGGAAAGTGATAATGAACTTGAAGTAAATGAGCCCAAACATAAAAACAGCATATCTTTGCTTGATAATACCAAAGCCGCAGATATTGATAATGCACAGGAAAAAGTGGTGCCATCAGGAACTAAATATATCACAAATCCCGAAGATATCTTTGAGGCTAAGCTCGCAGATATGGTTTCAACAAGTTTAATAGAAGCACTTCAAAATACGGATAAAAAAGAAATAGAATCGCCAACTAATAAAGATAAACCGGCAAGTACGAATGAATTTGTTTCCCAAACATCCTTCTGGTCTGCTACATTGAAACCCGAGCTAAAAGATAAAACTATCGAATTAGATCTTGCAACGCAACAGCAAGATGAAACCATTGAAGTCCCCGTAAAATCTCCAACAGAAACTCCTAAATCATGGTCTGCTCTAATCAAAACAGACGAAACAGTTTATCCAAATCAAGATGGCACTTCAACCGAAGTCGAACCAATTGCATGGTCTTCTGCAATAGTCAGTAAATTAACAGATTACCAAGAACCAAAATCACAAGGCAAAGAGTCTTCTGATACTAAGGATTCCGAATTATGTACCACAACGGCACTGGTAATAGATAACTATCTTTCTGCGGAAAAGGCAGGTGAATCTAAATCGAAATTGTCTACTGAAACAACAGAAGAATCTACTTCGTATGTAACAACAACTGTAACTAGTCATAAGTATAACAACGAAGAAAATATAAACCCGAAACAATCATATGTATCAACAGTGGTGACCTCGTATACAGAACCCCCTGTGGTGCTCGAGGTATCAAAACCAGTCGTAGAAGCAGTGACTGAACCAGATGAATGGATAATAGTGAGTGATAATGATATTAAAGAATTAAAGCAGGATGAATTAAGGTCTAATCTTTATCTGGAGATAAATAAATATTGGATGACAAAATATGAAAAATACGAATATGCTCTCAAGCAATTGCAAGTTAAAGAAAGTGCATGGGAAAGTCCCATTGTAAGTAGTGCTATCTCAGATGAAAAATTAGGGACGTCTGTAACAATTCCCGCTCAGCTTGACTCAGACATTCCTCTTGTTCGAGAAAAAGTTGCTAACGACGAAAATACTTTGCTTTGTAATCTCTCTAAAGATAATTTCTTTAAGCTTGTCTCTTATTATCAATATGCTTCACGCCATGAACTCTTCTTGCCAAGGCTGGTGTTACCTAAACTACTAACCGAGACTTCTGCTACCATTAAGACTGAAAAACTCCCTCAAACCTCTAATATTGCGAAAAAGACTGATACTGAACCTTTAAGGTTAAAAAAACTTGACACTAGTAGCGAAACAATAGAAAACTTTAGGTTAAATTTATCATTAGACAGTTGGCCTACCAGTGACTTCAAGCTTAGGGAAATGCAGAAGAATGTTTTAGAACACAAAGAACTCGCTAGAAAACTAGATGATATAAGGGATTCCTTAGGGTTAGACGAGGCTGGGTATCCTAATAGAAAAATGGACGTTAAGAATGACATTGATAATAATGACAATGATAGCGAGGATGACGACGAAGACGAGGATAATGACGATGACGAAAGCGGTGCCAACAGCACAGTCTTAGCAGAGTTAGGAAAACGCAGAGATGATGACGATCATAAGGGTGGATCTAGTAGTGGTAATGTAACGCCCACACCTGAAAGTAATTTAAGCAAAAGCGGCTATCAGGGATCTTGTTCCTCGCAATACATGTCCGCTGATTTACCCGGTGGTCTAGGCCATTGGCGAGACCAGAGTACGTATTTAGCTTTAGAGGATGAAAAGCCCCAAGAACAGGCGTTTAAATCGAAAACAGTTATAATTGAACACAAAGAAATAGAAACTACTGCTGCACCACCTTGTTTGCAAAATATTACAAAAACACCCCCACAAACCTTTGAAAATATACCAATTCCTACAACTCCCGAAACCCTTACATCTACCCAATCCTCGTTGTCCCCCAATTCCTCCACTAATGAAAATGTAAATCTTGCTTGTAAACTAACACCCTTAGCTAAAGCTACTACCACTACTGTAATTAATGCGGCGGCTAAAACAACAACGGCGGTCCAAGCAGCTGCGACAACTGCGATCTCTTTATTGCCGGCAGTTGTAGGCACGTTAGCAGCTACTAAGCAGGCAACAGAACCCGTGGAAAAAGAAAAATCTGCAACAAACCTGGTTACATCAGCCAAAGACACAGTAGAGTTAACACCATCAAGTAACACTATCACTACCACTACAACAACAACACAACAAGAACCAACAACATTAGCTAAAACAGAACCAATTACACAATCTACGTTCGAGGAAACATCATCTATCCCTCAACTACCACAAGCTCAAACCACAACAACAACGACGACAGTAACCGATGAAGTTTACAGGCCAGAATTAATTGTCAGTCCACCAGATGCTAATGTTATTAGACGCACAACAACAACGACAACAGTAACAACCACTGTTACCGGTGGCGCTGTAGGCATGAGCCGCCAGCAACAACAACACGAGAAGGTGATAATAACGTTGAGCATACGTACTTTGCTTATCTTAATAATAACCGCTTTTCTTTGTGGTTTTGGTTTATGTTTATGGCTTTTAAATTATTATGGCTGGTGTGGTGAATGAAAACAGACTCAAATTCAGTTTGATCGTTAAGCCAAACACCACATCATTTAAAAGTTTTGCATTTAATATATTGTTTTAACATTTTTGCTATTTTAATTTTATTTTAATTGTTTAACTAAAACAAATATAAAGTCTTCCAAAAGTTTAAAGATAAAGTTAGAGAAATGGCAAGAGAAAAATATGGAGAAAGTTAGACGAATTTCGAAAACCCAATTCTAAAGATTTATTGTGTTAAGAAAATTTGCAAAACTAATCTGGCATTCATTTCAAAATTACTTTCTCTCATTTTGTCTCTAAGTTTTCTGAATTCCTTTTCGTTACGCTTTTTCCCAAACATAAATGAATGTTTTTAATATTTTTATAAATTTTATTTTAAATGATTTTTTAAACAAATAAAGCATTAAAATTTCAAATCATTTAAAACATTTATTTTTTTTTAATTTTTATTTCTTTATATTAATGTTGTTATTATTATTTTTTTGCACTTTTTTTGTATTTTTGTTTTAATATTTTATTTTTTTATTATTATTATTTCCTTTTTAATTTAACGTATTTTTTTATTTTTATATTAACTTCATTAATTAATCCTTTTTTAGTACATTTTTAAAAATGGTAATGTGTCGTTGTATTTAGAATTTAATTTAGCATATAGTTTATATTAAAAATATATTGAAATAAAAAGCAAACTAACAAAAATTAAAAAAAAAATTAATTTAACCTTTTAAAACCAAGCATGTTTAACTTACTTCGAATAACCAATGGTAAACCCAAAAAGAAAATTTTACAAACCCAAAAATATTTGACAACCATTTAATCGACTCTCATTTTGACAAATTTCAAATAAAAGTAATTTAAAAATCGCAAAATATTAAATTTTAATATAAAAAATGTAAGTTTTTACTATTAGCTTAAGTAATATTGATATCGCATAAATTATGTAAAGTCGGCAGATTTTTAAAAGTTTTACTTTACAAAAGCTTTAGCTGTTGCTATATAAGTTGTATTTAAATTTTAACATTAGCAGCAATAGCAAAATAGCAACAGCTTTTGCATATCGATAGCAAAAGCAAATTAAAAAGTAAAAATGCTGTTTTGGAAAAGCTATTTTTTTTACTTTATTGATTTTGCTGCCTAACGGTAACAGCACAGCACTAAAACTGCAAACAGAATTGAAAAAAGTCAAAGACTAGCAGGGAAATTTTTTTAGTGCTATTTTACAACTTTCATTTTAAACACTGGAAATTTGTTAAAACCCGATCTCATAACTATGTTTAAAACAAAAAAATTTTTTTTTATTTTTTTAAATAAAAGGGCTTTTAATAAAAATTCTTCTAATTTTCTCATTAAAATTCTTAAAATGTTTAATAAAAATTTTACCGGCAAATGCTTTGGGGTTTGTAAAATTTTTTAAACTATTTTAAACTATTTAGGCTGAAAATATTTTTCTTAATATTGTTTTCAAAAGCACAAGATATACACAAAAACATATACACAATGTCACCAAAAAGCAGTAGCACTATTATATTTAATAAAGGTTGCCAGATGTTACGATTCAGGATATTTATTGAAGCATAGACGAATGCTTTATACGTCATTTTTTACGAATACTTGATTAAATAAAAAATATTTCATCTTTATAACATATTTGTTAAAAAATCTAGAGGCTGATACAAAAAAAATTTTTAATATTTTTTTAAATAAGTTATTAATGTGTGCTTTAGTGCAACACTTTTAGAGTTTGGCCCTTTTACGTTCTAAGTACTGCCCACGTACTGTTAAAGATTTCTTACATTTGCAAAAAGCCCAACATAGAACTGTGTTGATTGTAGATTGCTAATAGTTTGTATTTTGATAGCTTTTCCAATACCACCCTCGAATAAATTAAAGGAAAGTCTGCTAATTTTTTACAAGATTTCCAAACATTGAAAAATTATGTTTTACGATGTATCGGGCGACTTAAAATATTTTTTCATTTGGCGTCCTTTTTATTTTTTCTTTATGCAACTTCCTAAAATCCCACTGGGGTTGAACAAATTTTAATTGATTTAAATAGGATCATAACTTAAAAAATATAGTTTTAAACAAAAAAATTTGGTATTTTTTTGGCAAAATATTAATTAAAAAAAATCATTATTTTTTGATTGAATTTTTCGCAAAAATAATATTTGTTTTGTTTTTTTTAAATTAAAGAAAAAAAATTATTGTTATATTTCTTAGGTTTTTATAACAAGAAAAAAATTTTTAAATTAAAAAACGATATATTTTTGCAAAAAAAAATTTAAATCACTTGACTTTTCGATGCTGTCTTGTGCCGGCTTGTTTTATTTGAAAATTTTAAAATATTTTTTGCGGTCCCTGGCTTCAGCTCTTAAATATTAAAAAAAAAATCGTGTTTTTATTAAAATAACAATAGTTGTAGCTTTGGAAATTTCGAGAATTTAGGACAAGCTCATATATAAAATATATTCGGTACAAAAAATAGGTCTTTCATCTTTTGCTATACTTGTAGTCATAATTTGTTTTAGAAAATGCCAAGCTAGGGTTTTCACAAGGCGTTTCATAACGTTTTATCGTTATATCGTCCTAATTTATATAAAATTTAAAATAGTTTAAAAGAAAGTTTTTGGTTCTTTGTAAAAATTTTAAAATAAAATATTTTTTTTAATCAATGATAACACGACGTGATATTATAACAAGTAATAGATTCGAGAAAATTGTCTTAAAAAAACAAAATAAACACTTTTTTGGTCCTTTATTTTCGAGCTTTACACGTTTAACCTTTTTATAAAATACCGTTTTTAATGACCTTAACCATTACCTTAGTCAACATGATGTGCGATATTTTATTTGCCGCACGGCACAACAAGGTGTTTTTTTAAAAAAACGATAAAGAGTATTTGGTTAATTTTCTTTACAAATATTCTTAAAAAACGTGCCCGTAAGATTTCTTTTTAAATAAAAATGTCAAAAGAGGCGCCTGTCTCGAAAAAGAAATTCTTCCGTTATTTTATAATATTTTTAATGGTTTTTTGTATTAATTACTTGAATATAAAAGTCGCAAAAAATATTGATTTATTAAAATAAAATTTAGTCAGCCGTAAAATTAAGTCATAGAAAAATTAAAGTTTAATATCTTCCAATATATTAAAGAAACGAAATATTTTTTCAAAATTTAAAAGATGGAGACATAAATTCCTAATTCAATTTTATTAAAATGTGCCATACGGCAAATGAGAAAGTAATCGAAGATATCAGAAAGTGTGTTTTTATTTATTAGAGCAGTAATTCTTAGGACTACTAGTTTCCACAGAAAAATTGGCTCGGCGGTGGCCGAATTAAAAAAAACCCTTCACATTGGTCTTTTTGTATACCCAATTATTTTATCTTGATCGGATTTGGCCAAGTTGTTTTCAAACCGTTTATATTTTAATTTTTGAAATATAAAACTTCACAAAATTTGACCGTTTGTATGGGTGAGGCTATCTAACAATTATCTTTATTAAAGCAATTATGAAATGACTACGTTGCATAAGGTTTAAAGTCGATAGTTCTTACAGTTTCCGAGATATTTTGTAACAAAAATTTTGGAAAACAAGTTCTTTTGTTAGGGGCTTCATTTGCACCTATCGTCATTTCTTTTAAAAATTGGGTATTGTTGGTCAAATACTTTGTGGTAAATTTAAAGTCGATTGCTGTGAAGATTTCAAAAAAATGGCGTATCAAAATTTTCATAGAAATTATTCGTATATAAAGAGGATACCGCTGCCTACTAGAACTATTCTGTAGCAGGTTTTAAGTCAATAGCGGTAATAGTTTCACACTTGTAGAGCATTCTAAACTTCATTTAATTTGTGCAATTGTACAAGGGCAACCATTTTTTGCTCCTATCCAAAAGACTACTTTCCCTAATTAGTCTGGCCATCTTCAAAGCATCCCTTCCAAATTTTGTGGCAACTGTGGCCGCATTTTATAAGATATGCTGGGATATTTAAGTGTGTTAATTTAGGTTTTTGCATAAATGTATCTGTGTTCGTAGGTGAAGGAGATTTGCTGATTTTAGATGGCAGTCAGCTGAGAAATATTCCTGGTAGGATGGTATTAAAACATGTGCCGCCGTAGGATTTGACTTGGCTCCGAATGGAATATATATCGTTACCTTAATACAGAAAGGCCCTAACTCGTATTTTCTTTATAAGCCCAGATTTTCGTTTATTTCGATAGATGGTCTGCTCATATATAACAAGTAGCCAAAAAAATCTCGACTACAAAAATACGAGTTTGGGTCTTTCTATGTTAAGGTGACGATATACTTTATAGGGTCGCAAATAAATATTGCAGAAATCATAAACGGCATGACAAACTGACATACGTCCTTATCACAATGTAAAGGTTATAAAAAGAAGCATTTTTCTTAACAGTTTAAAAAAATTTGTAAAATGTATAATTTTAAAGCTATTTTTCTAGAAACAATGATTTTATAGTTATGACACTGTTAAGGTAAATGAGTGATAGACATGTTTTTTTTTATCAGAATTTTTATTAAGAATTTTTTTTATATAAAAACTTCAAACAGTGCTTGCAAGTATAAGTTCTAGACATCGGACTATGGCGGATTAATTACCTTTAGAACAATGTAAGCCTAGAGTGTCTCCGGGGGACGAACACTAAACGGGTTTAACATGTACACAAGAACGAGTGCTTACAAAACCCATAACAAAAAGAGCAAAACAAAAGACAATTAACAACAACAACACTGCATTTTCTTTTTAATAATGAACTTAGTCAAAAAGCACCCATTTATTTTTATAAAACATCCTCTCTCGTTAGGCAACGCAGCTTTAGATCTTTTATCTACCGTATTCTGTTTGCTCCTGTAGGGGTTGAACAGAAAATGAAATAACTTTCTTAAATGTTCTTACAAAAAATCTTACTTTCTAAGGGTTAATGCATCTCAGTATTTATACACCACATACATAAATATCGTCACCTTAATTTGAAAAAGCGCATTTAACAAACAAAAAACATAAATACCAAAAAAAGAACAGCCTTTCAAAAATTTATCAGTAAAAAGAAAAAAACAAAGGTTGACAAAAATCTTTATTTAATGCTGCGGTTAGTTTAGTTATAATCCACCAATTATTGATAATTTGAACAAAGGCAACAATTCGAAACTATTTAGTTTTTAAAAAATCTGTCACTGATCAAAACTAGCTGGTAATAGAATTTTTTTATAGACGGGGTTTTCAAGTAAGATCTTTAATTTGGCTGATGAAAACAAATAATTTCTTAATAACTTAAAAATGTGCATAATTATATTTCAGCCAGAATAAATAAATTTGTTTTAAAAAAATTATTAAAATTTGTTTTATACTTATAATCTTAAAACTATTAACATAACCTGCATTTCTTTTATTAATAAAACTCAATAAATGCCCTTTTTATAGTTCTTTAATAAAATTCTTTCCCTGCTTGAGTGAACTTTCTTTAATGTTTAATATGCGTTTTTTAAATAAGGGTGACGATAAATACCATAAACATATCGCCTTATTAATCGGAAATAGCCACAACTTAAAATCATTTTTTTCATGAAAATCTTCTTTTATACTTTTAATAACATGGGTTTCATTATATATTAAAAGTAAAAAAAAAAAACAATTTTAAAATAAAGTTTGGCTGTGACCCAAAACGTAGTATGCCTTGCATCATAAAATTTTAAGTCTTTCCTGCAAGCAAAGATGAAGTTTTTGATAATATCTTCTACTTCCGAAGGAGTGTTTACAGCTATGTTAATGTCCTGGAAGCAAAAAACGTTGTCAAAATTATAAGGAGTGTATAAGGAAAGAAGTTGAAAATTTGTAATGCAAAGCATACTGCGTTTAGGAATGTAGTCTTTTCTGAAATTCAATCTTAATTTTTGTGTTCATTAAAGATTTGATTATGATAAATTTTGAGTTGTGGCTATTTTTGATTTAGTGTGCGATATGTCTACAACCGTGTCGCTAATAAACACCTCGTAGTAGACAAAAATTTCTATGATCTTTATTGGAGTTTATTAACTTTTCAGTGTGCTCTTAGAGCAGATGGAAATAGAAATTCAAAAAAATCACACCCATTCACATACATACTAAATATGTTTGATATATATTTTGTGTGAAACTTTTAAAAATAGAATAATAATTTCTAAATACAACGTTCGCGTTTAGTTATTTTTGTGCTTCTCTGCTATAAAGACATTGGCATCATCATTATTCTAAGTCAGTTCGTTATAAGTATTTGAGTTATGTCAAGTACAGAATTTTTAAATAATATTTAAGAAAATAAAAAAAACAAAAATTATTAAAAAGTCAACCAGTGAAAATGCCATAAAATTTATAAAATGTAATGAGGTTTTTAAAACCCTTACCTTTTATTAAATGTTATTTAAAATCCAAATTTAGATATTTTTTAAAACATATAAAGCATGAGAAGTATGTCTAAACATTCGTTTTTCTTTCTCAGAAAATCTACAGTTATTATTAGAGAATTAAAAAATTATGATTTATTTTTAGCTATTGTGATTGAATGTGTTTGTGTGTATAAGTGCCATAATAAAATTTTAGAAACAATTTCTACGAAATGACTATATCCAGGGTTTTTATATTCAAAAAGTGCTATCTAAACTTTTGACCAAAATTGTTTTTAATAGAAACCTGCCTGACTTAACTGTCCCATGATATATTAATTAAAAAAAAAATAAATATTGCAAAAACAATTTTTTTTTTATTAATTGTGTTTGTGCTTTCTACACACGTTGCCTCGTTAATAAGAAAATAGTGTGAAATTGTGAATTTGCAGTTGGCACTTTTTGAATATAAACCCTCTATATTCCATATACACTTACATAGCCCTTAATTATAAATAATTATGCCATAAAAGCATTGCATGTGAAATTTGTAAATACAATTCTATTCAAATATACTATAAATATGCATAAAGAAATATTTATATCTAGCAAAAAAAAAAAAAAAGGTAATAACAAAAGGATTTCCTTTAATCCTTTCAATTACCCTGCTTCTAAATTAAGCTGTAAATAAAATATTTAACAAGTAACATTCAATTTTTATTTAAGAAAGTCATAATATATAGTAAACATTTAAAAAAAATTAAGCAATTTCTTACTATATAAAGCATACCTTTTAATATTTTTTAAAAATTAAAAAAATATATTAAATTAGATCTTAAAAAAACAATAAATTGTCTTAAAAATTTGGGCCTTGATATACATAGTTTTGATTACTTTCTGATTATTTTAAATATGAGTTATGCCTTTCTACTAGTATTGAATGCTATTTTGGTTTACCCTTAAAATACCCGTTTATTGATTGGTGTTCTATTATTTTTTTCTTGTAAATATTCTGTTAATCCTTATACTAAGTTTAACCTATCATAACATTAAAATTAATTATTATTTTTCATTTTAAAAAAATTAATAATCCCATATATGCAGGATGTTATAAGCCAAGAAGTTGATGAATTGCTTCAATCGCTAACGACTGTTGAAGGTGCTATTGCATATTTGCCACAACACAGTTTGGATGGTATGCTACAGGGTTTGAAGGTAAGTAAATGAATGTCTTTCATTTTCTTTTATTTTATAAATAAAAATTAATAAACAACAAATACTGCATCCTGACAAATGAAATGCTTTTACAAAAAAAAAATATATTAAAACATATTTTTTTCTAAATAAAAAGTTTATTTTGTTTGTTCAACTGCTAAAGCAAAAACACAACTAAAATTATAGCAATTGACTTTTAAAAACTGAAAATGTTTTCAAATAACATTGGGTGTTTGAATGTGCAATTTTAAAAATTTAACGTAATTAACATTGAAAATATTCATAAAATTAACCACCAAACAATTTTCATTTCACATAAAATGCACATAAATTTTAAACTCTTTTATAAAATGTTAACCATAAAATAAAAAAAAAATAAGGATAGCAAAAAGTTTTAGACATTTTTAAAGAATTTTTATTTTCTAGGGCAAAACCAAAATATATAAGATTTAGCCTTAAGTTAGAAAAAACACATGGCTTAGACTACACTAATGTTTAAGCCATAAAATATTTAGTTTTAAATAGTTTTACAAGCATACAAAGTTAGTTAAGTCTTTAGTTTAATTGAGATCGAAAACAAATTTATATTTCAAACTTTTAGGACCCAAACAATTCTTCTACTTTAATTTGATTTTTAATGTTATTTTAAATTTTTAACTAAAATTTATTTTTTTTTAATTGCTTTCAACTCTAGATCATCCAAGAGAATTTAGAATATCAAGAACAAGAAGCTCAAAGGTTGAAAGCCATCAGCCAGACCCTGCCAACAGATCCGGCTACCGAAAGATTGTTAAATGAAATAACCGATCGTATTGATCTATTATTGAGACGCACTCAGCAAGGGATTACTATGATAGCGGTAAGTTTAGTCAAAAATATGTTTAGTTAAAAAATATTTAAAACTTTTAACATTTTAAAAGAATGCTGCTCATGCCCAAAAGAAACGCTCACAAGAACTGGAAGAATATCAAAAACATTTAGAACAAATTGAATTTTGGATAAGGGAAGCTACCGAAGATCTTAAGGACTTAGAACTGGCATCAGACAGTCCCCAAGACGAAAATTCACTGAAAGCTCGAGCAGAGAAAAGTCAAAACTTATTACGCACTTTGAAAGAGCGTCAACAATCCCTAGAAGATTTAGTGGAAAAAACCAAACCTTTGTTGGCCCATGAGGATGTTGCACAGTTGGCTAATACCTTAATCGAACAACTTCAATATGTTATTGTCATACTAAGAGAACAAATAACCGTGGCCACCAAGCGTATTTACACCATTGAAACTAAAATTGTAGAAATGAGACGTTCTAAGCAGGAAGAAGAGCAACGTAAAAGAATTTTGTCTGAACAACAAATACAGCCTCCCACCCATCACTCAGCTGTATCTTTGGAATCCAATGCCAGTACAGTTGACTCTAGTTCAATGCCAGAAGAAGAGGAAGTGCCACAGCTAGCTTATACCGTAGAAACTCAAACTTCATTAAGTTTAGAATCTAAAAAAGAACCCAAAGAATATTTATCGATGGAAGCACAAACAAGTTTCCCTGCCACTAATGTGGTTCCCGTTGAAACCACTGAAATGGCAATGCAAACACAAAGGGTCTTAAAACCCACCGAAAATATTACAATTACACAAATACAAAGACAAGATGGAGAAAAACTTATCAAAATTGACAGTGTTCCAAATATTGAAGGGCATGATGCTCCTGAAAATGTGGAAATCGAGGCCCGTTATAATCAGAAGCCTGAAGTAAATATTGCAAGATCGACAGAGTTGATACTGAAAAATGTGCCAGAAACGTTTGAGACTACTTTTGTTGAACCCGATGAAACTACAACAGAAGTTGTAGTGGGACCTGATGGCACCAAACATATTGTCTTGAAGAAAGTAACACGCACGCGTCAAAGAATTGTTCAACAACAACAAGTTTCTTCAATTGCAACAATAACAGATGCTGAAGGTAATATTCAAGTTCTTTCAGCAGATCAAGTTAGTCCTGATGATAAGGCTGGAGATGGTAAGATTAATTACACAACTATTGTCACTCAAGAAACACGCGGCACTATAGATGATGGTTCCCAGCCAGAAACTGTTTTTATACAAGAATTTGAAACACCTCAAATTGTGGAAAATTATGAGGAACAGCATTCACCTCAAGTTGAAATACAAGGTTTTCCCTTGCACGAAGGCGATGTACAGTATGTAGATCCAAATAACTTGATGCTTATTGATAGCAGTACACAGGGTAGCATAAGAACAGTTGTACAACATGTAACACGTAAAGTTATACGTAAGACACGTAAAATCATCAAGCGCGTTGTTGTTATAGACGGCAAAGAACACGTTACAGAAGAAATTGTTGAAGAACCAGAGGAAATTGAAGTAAATGAAGAGCAAATGGCCCCTGAAGTCAGTGTTAATATTGTGCGCACCATTAATGGCAAAGTGGTTTCCGATGAGGAATATGAACGTATGATGCAACAACCCAGTGTTGTTGTTCAAGAAATATCATCGGATATTACCGATGGTGTTCGGACAACTCCTTTACAGGTATTTAATATTGATTCTACCACTTTGACCACAACAACAGCCACTGAACACGAAGCACAACAGCCAAAACAAACAACAGAAATAGTTATCGAACGTCAAACTCCAGCACAAGTAGAAATTGTTGAATTACCTGCACCTAAAGTAGAAATTGAACAAGTTGTTTCCACTGTAGTTAAAACACCAACTGGTGATGTCGACTCAACAAAATCCGATGAAATTATTTCAGTTTTAAGAAGTCAAAAAGAGGAAACCAAAGTTGAAGACCTACAAGAAATTTGGCCTGTACAACATCATTTACAGCCAACAGATATTGAATTTTCTACACATACTGAATCCGTAGCTCAACCAGTAATTGACCATGTAGCTACTCCGAAAACATCTCAACAAATTTGGCCCTTGATTGATGAAACTGGTTATCCCGTTAATTTGGAAACATATAACTTTGATCAGCAGATTCCACAATCCAAAGATGTTAAAGAAATATTAAGTGATGATGAACAACCAAAAACATTTACAATTTTAGAAACTGATAGCAGGGAAGTAATTTCTGGGCAATCTACAGATAAAAAGCAAGAATTTACAATCCCCGAACAAATGATTTCTTCAGTGGATTCTAGAGGCCCCTCTACTGCTACAATAACAATTGTTAAAACCATGATCGAAACTAAACCTGAAGAAATAGTTGAAAACTTACCTAAAGATCCGGAAAATGACAACATTATAATAACTACGACAACAACACCTATTAAAATATCTGAAACACAGGAAAGTAAAAATATTAGTATAGAACAACCATCCGGGGGCATCACAACAACTACAGTTAGCTTACCTGCACCTGAAGATAACAAAACATCTAAGTTGTCGTTGAACGAACCTGAAAAATCTGATAGTGGTGTTGACCAAAGCCCTGTCATTGGTACAATAACAATTGTTAAAACCACAATTGAAACTGAACCGAAATTCGAAGATAAAACAATACCTGAACAGGTAGAGAATGTCAGCATATCAATTAGTCAAAATGTAGAAAAAACTCCAATATCTGAAGAACAAAAACCTATATTGAGTACCGAAAATATTACTGAAAAGCCGGACACACTGATAAAGGAACATCCTGAAAAGATCACATCAACTAAAGTGGTTTTGTCTGAACCTACATCTGAAAATGACAAACCTACGAAAATATCATTGAAAAACTTTGAACAGTCTGATGGCGGCGTTGAGCCAAAGTCCTCAACTGCTACAATAACGATTGTTAAAACTACAATTGAAACTGCACCAACAGTTGAAGAAACAGATATTATATCTGAATATCCAGGGACTGCGGAGGCCGTACCGAAAGGTGAAGATATCACTGCAACAGATATTGTTTTATCTTCGCCTGTATCTAAAGATATGAGAGAAATTGAGTATCCACCAGAAGCACTTAAAACTTCTACGACAGTTTTAAAAGAAACACCATCAATTGCTACACTAACAATTGTTCAGACTACTGTTTCTGATGAAAAAGATAAACCAATAATTGAGAGTGAAGAAATTTCGAACCGAAGCTCCAAATCTATCAGCCCACCACTTTCTGGCTTGCAATCTCCATTATCAACCGACAGTTCTTTAACAACTAACGAGAATATTCTAATTAAAGTAGCGCCAAAAGAAAGCCCAAAAGTAGACTTAAAAGCAACTACACAGCTTTTCATTTCAGGCGAAGCTGCTGCTTCTCCTGTAACTATGACAGCACCTTCTATTAAAGGTCCGGGATCTAGCGTTCTTAAAGTCACAATTCCTGATGCTGAAGGTCTGCAAACAACATATGCTCCTTCAAAAATGTCTTTGACTATTGTGCAAACGGATGCCAGCGTAGAGCCCGTTGTTCCTGAACGAGATAGCAAGCGAAGTAAAAAGAAAAAGAAGCGAAAAGATCGAAAGCCAGAGGCTGACAAACCAGCCGCTTCTGAAATTCCTCGCAAAAAAAAAGACCCTTTAACTCAAGTAGAAGAAAGCTCTATAGCTTCTAGTATTGGGTACGAACCAGAAGATAAAACTTTCGATGAGGAACCTGGTCAACAAAAAGTCAAAACAAAGAAGCGCAATAAGAAGAAGCAACCGGTAAAAGTGTTGGATGAAGATGACACTCACTTAGCGTTATCTTCTTTAGAAACAGATGATACGAAAACCTCAGAAAGCCTTAAGTCTGAGGGAGGCATAATGCACGAAACTGTCATTGAAACAAAGCTAGACAGTGTTCTATCAAGTATTTCTACGGATAAAACAGTTAAAGTTCTTGAGGAAGCTGTTTTGTCCTCTGATTCCGAGTTGCCAGGAGAAGCGCTTAAAGAAATTGTTATGCCAGTAGATATTTTAGAATTATCTTATGTGAAGGATGAAGAGCAACAAACTACGCCACGTCCGCAAAAGGATAATGTTGGTGCCCCATTAGAATTAGAAATAAAGGAAGTTCAAACATCCCCTCCACCTGTTTTGCTACAAGAGGAGGTATCAGTACAAACTATTATCGACAATATTGAATCAGAATCCCAGACAATGCCCGTGGATCTAAATGAAACTGAGGTACAAACTGAGCTAGTAGAAGAAGAGGAGCGAAAGAACTTAATTCCTACAACGACTTCTGAAGTTCAAACTGAGAATATGCAATCTCAACCAGAACTTTCGCATACTTCAAGTCAAACTTTTGTAATAACTACAGTTGAACAGGAGCTACAAACTACACCACAGGTATCGTCTCCAGAGCATAAAGTTTTCACCAGCGATATTGTCAATCCTCTTATTAAAGACTTTGTCAGTGATGTTACATTTGATTTGCCGGAGCAAATTATTGAAACTAAAGATAATGCTACCTTAACTGAAAGTTCAACAACTGAAGGTCTAGTTGAAATAATTCCGGCTGAACAAAAAGATCAACAAACTTCCACTGTAGAATTTGTTCTGGCCACAACAGATACACAGACTTCACCTAGAGAGACAACTGGTATTGTGGGAGAACCTAGTATTGAAGATTCTTCAATCACCTCGACAGAGCCTTATGAACTGGAAATACAAACTACCGTTACCATACCGCCTGAAACGGATGATTCAGAAAGTCAACCTTTGGTATATGAACATGTCAAAACTATTGAACGTACTAAAAACAAGAAATCAAATGTCGATGGTGAAGCAAATGTTTGTGTTACTGTTGTACTCGGTGAGGATAAGACATCTGAACCGATTGTTACTGTACAACCTGCAAAGGAAAAAGCGACATCCAAACAACAGAAATATATGAAAACTCCTGTTATAGAAGAATTTTCAAATAAATCAGGACAGGCCTCTCAACCAACTTCTAAGCCACGTAGTCGTCCGACTTCGACGGTCACTATCGAAGAAGTTACTTCGCCAACCGAAGAAATTGTGGTTCCCATTACACCTGGACCTGACAATGTTCAAGTGGAAGCCAACAATGAAAGTATTTGGCTTAATGCTGCTACCATTGTGCCCAAGCAAGAGTCGGTTAAAAATTCTTCCCAAGCTTTGATCACGTCTGAAAGCCTTTTGCATTATCCAGGTCAGCAAACGTTTACTGTCGAAAAATCTGATATTTGGGACAGGACTAAACAGTCGATTGGAAAAAGGCTTACTCCGAAAAAGCAAACAGAAACCCAGCCTACACCGCTAAGCAATGTCTTACATTTAGCATCTTTATCTCACCAAGTTCAACAAGTACCAACTGAACAAAGAATTGAAAATATAAATGACAGTTTAAATCAACTAGAAAATGCTGTTGCTAGTGGCAATGAAGTAGTGATACAAACAACGGTTATAACAGTGATTGAGCAGATATCGACTTGGTTACAAACTATTGAATATCGTATGTATTTAATTAAACAACAGACCAATGACGGACCTTCAGAAGAGAAGCTTCAGAATTACAACGACCTCAATGAAGAACTGCATAATATTGGCCAAAGTGTAAATCATTTAGAAGGCCAGTTGACCAAGGCAAATAGCATCAGTCAGCCTGACCTAAAGCAATGTCTAGACACTCTTAAGATGCATATTAAAGCTGTAAAAGAAAAGTCTCAGGATAACAAAGAGCAAGATGTTAAAGATCTGGAAAAGTGGAATAACTTTTTAGTTTTAGTACATCACATATCCGGTCTTCTAGATGACTTACAAGAGCGCTATGAAGTGATTGTAAATCAAGAAAGTACTTTGAAACAAAAACTGGCTGCTTTGGATGAATTGGAGTCTCAAAACAATGATGCTATTGTTCATATTTCACAACTCATGTTAAATGCAAGAGCCTTTCAAAGAGATTTTCCTGGAAAAAAGGTGCCGCAAGACATATATACTGCCCACGAGTCCTGCCGCAATATAAATAACGATATAATTGCCGAACGCGAACGTCTCTTGCAGCTACAAACTCTAGCCGATGAATATGAACAAACCTTAAAGGAATTTAAAAATATAACAATCTTAGCAGACAAGTTAGTTGAAGGACCTATAATATCGAGCACCTTAGAGCAATTGAACAATGAAGTTCAAAAGCATCGCAAATTTTTTGTCAACCTTAGTCATTGCCGCGCCATGTTGGAATCATTGGAGGAGAATATCGACAGCGAAACCAGAGAGAAACATTCAGAGTTACACAAAGAGCTATACAATAGAGCTTCTGTTTTATTGGAAAAGGCTTCGGAGAGGTCATCAAAACTTGTACAGGCTGCATCAAGGTGGACAGTTTTGGAAAAGGGTATGAAAGATGAACATCAATGGCTGCAAGTCGCCCAACAAAGAGTACCTGACCTTTCTGCTGTCACTACAGCCGACTACGATCAGTACACAACACTCTATCAATCTCTAACTCAGGATATTTCTCATCATTATATTAAAATGACTAATTTGTCCAACATCGCTAATAAACTACAAGATTTGGTACAAGCTCCCAATTTGGTTGAAGAGACAAATGAGGCCCTTATAGTATTGCTCAAACTGCGGGAAGAAGTTTCAGTATATCTACACCGCTTACTTATCTTTAAGGATATTTGGACTCAATATTCAAATCAAACAGACAAAATGGAAGTATTTGTTAGGGAAAGTGAAAAAGAATTGAAAATGATACAAATACCCGAATATCCTTTAGAGCAACCTATTGAACATATGCGCCAATTCTGGGAAATAAAAGCCCAATTTGAAATGCATAATAATATACGAACCGAGGCAGGAAATACCTTTGAAAAATCTCTGCAAATAATACCTTTGGCAGACGAAATGTTGCAAAGGCAATTCCATGCTCAGCTGGAGGATCGATGCAATGCAGTGGCTGAAAATATTGAGCGTATTCAAAACAAAATCGTTCGTTCAATATCTTCAGAAGATGTAACACCAGAAGATAAATTAAAATTAATTGAACGCGAATTGCAAGAAATCTATTTAACTATGACCAGCATGAAGGGAGTAATCAAAAACGATGACGAGCTTAGTTTATACATAGAACGTATACAGGTGCTAAAGACGCGCGTTGGTTTCATTGGCAATGAGTTGGGACGAATTGGTTTGCAAGAACCTGCTATTGAACCTGAAAAAGTTGGCGAGCTTTTTGCATTATCCCATAAAATATCAACACAAATTGCCGAAGAATTAGAGGGCGCTGCTATACTGCGCCAACAGCTCAATGCCATCCAAGATGGTATTTCAAACTTGCGCAAACATCAAGCCAAACTTTCTGTCATATTAGATGAATGTGAAAATGCCGAAAGACAGGACAGTAATGCGATTGAAAAAGCAGTACTTGATTGCCAGACAGTTGGTGAAGAGCTTATAGAAGCCTGGCAGGAGATAATGCGTTTACGTCAAATGTTACATACGCTACCAATGCGCCTTAAAATGTCTGTTTCTCCGGTTAAACTTGAACGTGATATATCCCAATTGCAAGATGATCATGCATTTCTGGAAAGCAAATGCACCAATATTATGACCATCTTGCGTAATCGCTTGTCTCTATGGATGCGTTATGAAAAACAACTGGAGCAAGTTCACAGTTCTGTTCATGAAACCGATTTTATGATGGAACTTTTGAAAGTGCACGGACAAGTGGATTATGAGCGTTTGCGGAAGGCCACTGAACGCTTAGAGGTAAGTTTTCGATTTTATTTTATTTAAAAGTATTTATAAGTTTAAGACGAGTACTCGTGAATTTTTACACCAGAAGGAAGTTCTTTAAAATATAAATTAGGACGATATTGTTTTTTTTTTTTTTGTGAAAAGAAAAAATACAAAAAATGAGTCCCATTTAGAAGTATATACATGTAATGGGTTGGGTACAGCGGCCTACTCTTCGCCATTTTTGACTTTAACGTCTTGTAATCTGTGAAGTGCATTACCAATCCACTTCTAGTTATGCCGTTGGATTTTAACAGCTCAAGAAGTGTGAAGTGTAAGTGAAGTAAAGCGAAGTGAGGTATAAACTTAGTCTACTTTTCTTAAACGTTATTACTGGATAGTGGGCAACTGTGTGTTTGTGGGGTTTCTATTCATGGCTTCAGTTTTTGAGATATTTATTTAAAAGTCATACTTAGCCATTCAGAGCCCAGGTGATACCATCCCTACGTTTGAAGTCGTAGTTTTTAAAACTTCCTTGGCAACCAAGGCTAATCTTATCTATCAGATTCTTAGTTTCATAGGTTTTCTTTCAGGTATTTTTCAATAAAAGATAACACGACTGCAGGAGTAACAAGTAACGAGAATAAAGGTGGTCCGCTTGCCAGTTTCATTAAAGTTTTGTGTAAATGTTATTTATCTAGTTCGTTTTTGCCATTTAAATATTTGTCTTATTTCTAGTTAACCACGTTAACATACATAACTGACAACAAATTTTTTGATGTGACAAAAGCATCTGACAGGAAAAAAACTACACCTTCCTAAGTCGTTTTGTTTTGATGTCAGTAATAAATAAGTTTTGGACTTTTCCCGCTGTTTTCCTTTATATATTTGTTTAAAAAGCGGTTATTGTTTAAATAAATTTTTTTATTGTAAAAAACACGCCAAACAATTATTATTTCAAACACTAGGCGCTAAGTATTTCCGATAAGAGAATTAAGGCAAATACACTAACAAATAAATCTTATCAAAATAAAAAGGGCATTTCAAATATTTTCAGATATGATTGGTATGCACGGCATGTGGTTTGTTGGTCATGTGTAAATAAGACACATAATAACAATCAGTGCCGATTGATTACAGTTTAAAAGTAAAAAAAATATGAGTAAAAGCAATATTTCCACCTGAAGTAAAAAAAAAACAAAAGCACTTAACTGTCAGTGGGCACGAGAAGGTAGATTTTTGCCTTAAGGCGAAATTGGGTAATAGACAGACATTCGTACATGCATAACATTATACACGTTTAGGTATATTTTTATACCTTTCTATGTGTATGGTTGTTTGTTTTTGTTGTAAATGGCTTGCAGTCAAGCAATTACGAATCCCTATAAGTACTTGTGACAATTTGGGAAATTTATTAATAGTGTTTCACTTTTCGTGCTAAAAAGTATAGAACGCGTAGTACTTTGTACTAAAACTTAACAAACGCATTTAATGTTTACTACAAAAATTCTCTTATTTAGCAAGAGAACTTAACTGATAACGGTACACTTTTATTGTGTCTTTAAAAAAATTTTAACACAAAGAGAGAACTAACAAATACAACTTTAGAATTTGTATTGCTTTAATGTAAAAAGTCTCAACAAGAAAATAGGTGTTAGTAAACTGTAAACTTTTAATAATAACGGACGTAGCTTAGAAAACGGAAGTGAAAATTTTAATATTCAGCAAGTACTCGTGCTATAAAATCGTAAATAGAAAAAAAAATATAAATAAAAAAATGTTTTACCATTTACAAAAATAGGGGCTCGCTAGTGATTTACAAAATCGCGAGGCTTTGTTAGACGATTTACAAACATCTGCAAAACCATTAATTGAAACTTGTGATTTACAAATTGTTGAGCAAATTGAATCGGCCGTACAAGAAGCTGTTGTGGCCTGGAATGATACCTCCGACAATCTACAAACGTTGTGTGAACGTTATCAACGTGCTGTAGAGCTTTGGCACAAATATCGTAACGCATCTGCCCAAGTTAAAAACTACATTGAACAGCAAATGGATACCGTTCAGACCTTTAATAAGCCCTTGGAGTCCCTACAACATGTCAAGGTAAGCAAATATTATAAAAAAAATTGATAATTGTGTAAATAAACATATGTTCGTAAATATACATACATATGTAAACTTTACACGGCCCTTCAACAGTACATAAATGAATTATAAAAGTGTTTGTTGATAAGAATGTTTTTATGATTGAAACTAAAAGTTCTTTATTGTGAACTTTTTTCCAATCGTCATTTTGCTTACAAATTTCTTATCATCTTTATATGAATCTTTTTTATACAAACATAAGTTAGTCCATAAGTCCATAACACAGCAGCCAAATAAAAAAAATTTGCAAGATATTCATTTAATTCTTTGTCTTCAGTTGTGGACTTAAGATAGGATTTTAAAGGGAAATAAAAGTTTGCGATTATAAAGTTGCATACAACGGCAGCCTAATTTAATAACGGCGGAGGCTGATATGTTTCCGGTTTAGATACGGACGTCGTAAGCCAAATCGTAACCTCTTCTATATGTAAAATAAATGCTGTCTAAGAGGTGAACCAAAAAGGGATAACTTTAAATATAGCAAAAAAATTTTATAAATGTTTTCAATATTTTTGAGAAACGGAAACACTTAAAAAAACACAATCATGTGAATAAACATTTAAAAAAATGCAGTAATTAAACTTAATTACACTTATAAGTAAAAATTGTTTAGGTAATGTCATTTCGAATAGGAAGGAAAACTATGTCGCGTTTCAAATGGATTATAGTACTAAACTAAATAAAATAATAAATAATAATAATTATAATTGAAAAATTTTTTAAATCAAAATCTTATTTGAAACCGTAAAACCTCAATTTCCGTTCGACTGTAAAAAAACCAAAACCCTACATTCATATCTTCTTATGGAATCTTTAAGTTCCACAGTCAAATCAGAAAAAAATCTAAGAGCTTAATAAACAGTTTACATAATTAATCCTACATATCCCTTATTTGCTCAAAAAACGTCGTAACTCAAAAAATGAATTTTTGGAATTGACGATGCAGGACTAAAATAATTAAAAACACTTCAAAGCTATCATAATAGATATATTTAAATTGTATCAATTATCATTTTGTTTCGCCCTTCTTTTAATTTGGGTATTTTCAAAAACTCACCCATTTTTGTATCTTGTTTGGACATTTCAGTAAATGAAAATATTAAAGTAAATTTTGAGACGATGTTTTTAAGCGTATTTTATTTAATAAAGAATTTTACGGGTACACAAAGGACCTAAAAAGGCAATATGTGGGTCTTTCGGACCCGCCAGTTTAAATAAAACTGCTTACTTACTTTACCCCTTTCGCAGGCATGTTTATAGCCAAATGTAATCTTAGCAAATCTGTGGGCAAATGACGGCATTCGATGCGAATTGAAAATAAAAAAAATCTAATTAGAATTCCTGTACGAAAAGCATTGACAATTCGACCGATCGAGTAGAATTCCGTTTCGAAACGAATGCCGTAGTTTGCCTCCTGTTTTTTTCTTTTTATGTACTTTTTTTGACTTCTCTTGCAGCCAACTTCACGTGCTGTCAACTAGAGCTTAAATTAAACGTGGGATAACCGTAACGCCATAACCATAACTATTGGAAACCCATTAAATGCAATTAGATCCAATTAGAAATAAGTTGCGTTTTTACGGTTATTTCACCTGTAATTTAGGCTTATCCCGGTCCCCTTCGCTACCCCAATAAGAACCGCAAATAAAAAATTTTAACTAATGCAACAGATTTTTTATATCCTTTCTGTTTAGATTTATCTGTTTGATTGTTTTATAACTTTCGAACCATTTTTACTGCCCGATCGTGTGACAGAGACATAAAACAGCATTAACTTATATTTTTCCTAAAATGAAAAAATTTAATATAATTCTGTTTAGAGGGTTCCTCTTTTACAAATGTAACAAAATTTAAGGCAGATAGTTTTGAAGTAAAAAAAAAATTTTTGTTCCTTTTGGAATTTATCTGTTAAAAAATGTTTTAACTTTTATAAAAATTTCTGCATTTCAGCTAGCGATATATGCGTTTTTGTTTATAGTTACATTTATTATAGCAAACCGATTATAACCTGTAGTGGCAAAATCTGAAATAATAAATTCATTCAATACTTAACTAACGGAGTAAAAAAATAGAAAATGTGACATACGGTCAGTTAGTAAAAGGGTTGCACCCACACTGTCATAATAAAAATTAAAAAAAAATAAAAATCAATATTATTATATACTTAGATATGAGCAATTGTGGTAGGAGAGGCATCTACCTTAATGTGCGTACAATTTCTTACTCAATCAAATACACTTAAAAATTAATGTTTTAATTAAAGCAAAAGTAAAAGAAAAAACTTTAAATAACAAAAACACACACACAAAAAATATAGAAGTTTTAATTTATTTTTAGTCATTGCTCTGAATTAAATTCCTTATAATGTTCTAGTTAGATGCTAAATATAGCAAGTGTACTTTTAAATGTCATTTTATAGTTTATTGTGTTGTGTTGTTTAATTGTTAAAATAATTAATTTTCTTTTTGCCTAAATTAATGCTTTATTTTTACTTATTTTTCTCTTTCTCTCTAGACTTGCGAAAATAACTTAAATGCCCAGGGAGATAAGATATTGGAGCTTCATGATATTGTTGGAAAAATTGCCTCCGATATTGGTTTAGATGCTTCCAACTTTATGCAAGGCGAATTAGAAGAGTTGGGCCAACGTTTGCAAAACTGCAAGGAAACGATTACAACTTTAGCACATGTGGCCGAGATACAAGAGCGTGAACGCAAACAAGTTGAACAGAATTGTAGCGAAGCCAAAGAATACTTTAATAATGTCCGACAGGTAAGTTGCAAAAAACAAACATTTTCTAAATTGTTGGTAATTATTTTTAATTGCCAAACAAACTGTTAGAAAATTGTTTGTGCATTAGGGAAAAATGCAAACTATTTAAATGCAACTAAGGCAATTCATATTTAGATACTGAATTAATTCGATTTTACACAAAGAAACTATTAAAGTGGTAATTGTGTAAAATGAACAGAAATTTAACAATTTTAGTAAGCCATCGTTGTATAAGCTGTTTGTTAAAAAATAATTAATAGTTTTATGAAAATATCCTTGACAGTTAGCGGGCGAGCGTGACTAAGACTTAACACTAGATAGCGTGCGTGTTCTAACTAAAAGTGCATACAAAAACAAACCTACATTTTTGATTTAATAAAGATGTCTAGAAATTCTAACACAATTTTCTTTAAATTAGACAGAGAGTTTATATCAGCTACACAGACAAAATTTGAAAATTAAATAAATTAATAAAATAATTTAACCAATCGAGAAAAGGCTAAAATAAAAACATTTTACCAAAAAAAATATATCAATTAGTCAGTTCATAGACTTTGATTACTAAAATGATTAAATATAACTTTTGCTTAAAATAATTTTTTAATTAATAATAATTAGCTTACAAAGAAAAGGAACGCCTGAAGGGATTTTTTTCATTTAAAAACAGAACTGAGGAATAAAATCAGAAAGAAAGAAAGAACCTGTGTTGTACGCGAGCACTCTAACATCCAACACATCTATTTATATAAATGAGCAAGATACTTACTAATTCATCATTGCACAGCTTGAACGTCTAAGGGTAGAGACTTAAAATTTGAATTACGCTTCTAATGTATAGATCCACTAAAAAGAGATTTTTAGAAGTTCAGGCCTAAATGAGATAAAAGAGAGCAAAAAAAAAAAAGAAAAATCGGATGTTATCTTTAACTTTCTCTTTAGCTATATGTACACTATAGAAAGAAACTTCAAAATCATTGTATTGTAAACAAAATATTAACGGGGTGGTACTTTATGAAATTTCGGACCCAAAAGAGAGAATAATTATAATTTTGTACCTTTAAGATAACTTTGTAACGACAGAAATACAATTTAAACTGCATTCAACACATCCTAAAAAAAATATGACAAGTTTTTTGTGTTTTTAAGAACTTTAGGCCCTAAAATGGTAATTATCAAGGACACCAAAAATTTGCTTTTAAAAAAGGGTTTAATGCGCAAAAAAATATGCGGTAAAAATATGAAAATATGCTTCAATAAATTAAAAATATGTACTTTAAAGATAGGAATGATAGGAACTTATACCAAAGAATCAAAAAATGCATCATTTAAAAATGAGTTGTATTAGGCAATTACGACTTAGCACTGATAAAAAATTCGGGTACAAAATAAAAAAGAAATAACGTTTTAGCATTGATAAAAAAATAAAATAAAAGTACCCAAAGTGATGTAAAAAGGTTTTAATTAACGGTTTTAGAATTAGTTGGATATCGTTTTTTTGACAAATCAAAACAAACTCTAATGGGTTTCGTTTAAAAAAAAAAACGAAAAAATAAAATCACAAAATACAACAAAAGGTGTACCAATGAACACTCGAAAGATTATTTGTTAGGTTATTTTTAATTTGATATAAAAAAATGCTTTAAAAATGGGCTGTAGAAAAAAGTATGCTCTTTTAGGAAAATATGATGTTATATGCAAAATATGCCCTAAAAAATTTATGCTCTAATACTGCGAAAGCTTAGAAATGGATGATAGTAGTAATGCGCTTAGCTTTAAAATAAATAATCAAATAAAAACCTCCTAAACTAAAAAAGGTGACAATAGGCACTGGAAAGATTTTTTGTTAACTTTTTTCAAATTAAATAAAAAAAATCCAAAAAATTTCTTAAAACGGAATTTTAAAAAATATGCTCAAATATGCTGTTATATACAAAATATGAAAAAAAATGTCCTAACAAACCGATGCCAAAATTTTGCAAAAGTTTTGAAACGGATAAAAAACAACATTATAGGTTGATGCGACGCACATATCATATATTTGGTTGCCCTGGTAATAAATATATTTTAGTACTTTTGCAACTAAAACATAATTCCATATGTGTTTGACAGATCTTGATACTTTTTGAAAACTTAGGACCACAAGCGGTAAGAAGGTTAATACTTTCATTTTGCTACTTTTTAGGTGCTTCTTATAACTACAAAACTAATTAAGGTGGAAGCATAATATAAAATGTGTTTTATAGGCATCAAAAAAAAATGATTATTATTAAATTACGAAGTTCGAAAGCTAAAAGGATAAACGTTTCTTTCCTTTTTTAAACAGATTTTTTTTATTTTTGTGTTTTGACCAATTTATTGATAATTTTTAAAGTCTTAGGGGTTACCTGCGGGCTAATTTTGGTCAGATGGTTTTCCTTTTTATGTAATAAAAACTAGTTTATTTTTATTATGTTTCACCCAACATTTCGTTTGTTTTATTTAAACTTCTTCAGGGGTACTTTGTTAAGATGACTACTTATAATTATTATTATTTTTTTTATTTTAGTAAAATTTATAAAATCTTTTCCCATAAAATCGGGCGAAAAACGTAAAAATATACATACTTAGCATATCACAGACTAAAACAAATACAGTCAAAGCCCATAATAAAATATTTTTAAAATACTCTTTCTCTGCTTTAAAAGCCAATGTTAATATTTTATTTTTAAATTTTTTTCAACAGTAACAAGACCGCCTTATAATAAAATTCACTTTTTCTGAAATAATTTGTTTTGGAAAGAGGTATCGCACTAATTCCCTGTATGCGATGTGACACCGTCTTGTTGATACCACATGTTAACCATTAAAAAGCATTAAAAAGTTTTCAATTATATCACGATATCGCTCTCCATTGACAGTTACCGTAACGCCGTTTAAGTAAGGTTTAATGATTTCTCCTGACCAAATTGCACACCAGACTGTCACTTTTAATGGATGCAAAGGTGACAGATGATTAATTTGAAAGTTTTTCATTGCCCAGAGCTGACTAATCTGTTTATTCACATATCCATTCAAATAAAAATGTGCCTCGTCGCTCATTATGTTTTTTTCATGAAAATCGGGGCTGTCATAGGTTGTCATATTTTAACGATTAAAGCACTTTGGTTTACCAAATATTTTTCCATAATAAATTTGCCACTGTCAAGACTAATGTTTACCAAAATGCCGCTAACCAAAGTATTATACCTTCCCGGCGGACACCCTGTATCTCGGTCTGCAGATATGGATATAATATAGTAAAAATTAAAAACGAAATGACAGACTGAAATATACCTTTATCCAGGCGCTGATTCAGGAGGAGGGGGGGGGGGGGGGGGGGGGGAGTAAGAAATTTCTCACCCCAAAACCTTTAAAACTTCATACGTAGCTACAAAACAAACGGTCCCCCCAAAGCTCGAGCTGGATCCGCGCCTGCCCTTATCACTAAATAGTCGAATTTCAATGCGACATTTAACGTAAAGGGTGTATAAGATTCGGCCCAGCCAAATATTGCGCTATTACTTAATTTTGTATAAATTATATGCCTTAAACTCTGCCTAAAAGCAACATTCTAATTAACATTAACAACACCTTAACAAAGGTAAAGTTAAACCTAAACAAATACAAGACCTCGGACAAGTATTGACGTCAGGTAAACCGCATTTACATACAAACATACATTAGTACGTCTTTTCGCAGTATTAAAACACCAATGACCATTTAATAACTACATATGAATATGTGCCAACTGTTATTACGGTTTGTTGAAATGGTCACACACATTTATAAGTGAGGGTATAGTGTAGGCCTGTTGGGTCTCACCACATTAAGGTTAGGAAAGCAAACAGAAATTAGTTAAACAGCAAAGGCACATTTTCAATATAATTTAAGTTGGTACACATTACTTGGTATTGATTTAAGTTAGAAGTGTAAATATGAGGTCATTGCAAGTCTCAAAGTTTTTTAAACTCTTCTTGTTTGTTTCTCTATTTGCACAAAAACACCGGAAATACTTTTGTAACAACTACAAATAAGCCATATAAAGTTAAACGTATTTAGTATAACCCAAACATTTATTGCATAAATAATTAAACAGTGAAAGAGAATGTATTTTAAAAATGAAAATTTATTTTTCATAATTATAGGACATTGCCCAAGATTCACGCTCACCCAAAGAGTGTGAAGAACAATTAAATGTATTAAGGAGTCATCTTCAAACTTTGGCCAATACTGAGGAACAGCTAAAACAGTTGCGGGATCGTAACATCGAGTCACCGGCTGATAAATTGCAATCACGTGATGAAACCTCAATTATTGAAGTTTTAGAGTTGTGGCAGAAAGTCTTCCAGGACACGTTCCATGAATACCATCGTCTATCGGCACGTTTAGTGCGTAATCAAAATAGTACAGAAGCCTTCCGCCTGTGGCGGCAATATTTGCAACATGTACACTCGTTCCTCTCCAGTGCCATACCTGAAGATTATACGGCTCTCAAGGAACAACAGCACTTGTGTGAGATTCATGAGAATCTAATGGTTTCACAGCAAAATGTTTTGGCCACACACACAGAAACTGAACAGCAAGTAGAGCCAGAAGTAAGTGAACAATTTAAGCAACTTACTAACATGCACAATGAGACCCTATCGCGCATTACTCAACGTAATACTGAATTGGAAAAGCGTATTATTATTTGGCATGCTTATAGACAGGATCTGACAGCATTATTAGAATGGTTAAAGGAACGTGAAAAAGATCGCAATGCTTTGCAATTAAGATATATACATCTTAAGCGTTTGCCACACTTGCGACAGCGTCTGGATGATCTTCTCAAACAGCTGCCTGTGGGCGAACAAATGACATTGAAGTTAAGAAATCAACAACAAGAGCTTATAATGTTCTGTGACGATGCTCTTGCCACTTCTGTGCGCATGGAACAAGCCAGCGTAGTGCAGCGAGTAACTAATCTTAAAGCAGCTTTGGAAACCTGGTCAGATTTCCTAAATAAAATCAAAGATTTGGAACAAAGCTACAAGCAAAAGTTAACAGAAGTGCAAAATGACTTGGCCAGAACTCAGCAGTTAATAGCAAACACTGAGAAATCCCTACCCACCACAGCTGAAACAATACAAGATTGCTTAGGCCGGCTAAGAGCCCAACGAGTACAATTATCCCAACACAGTCCCACCTTGGAAAATCTAAACGTTCTGCAAGAAGAACTTAAGGAATGCGTTAGTCCGCATGACATGAAGACCATAAGGCAAACAATTTGGATTTTATGGCAACAACATGCTGATCTTGACTACGAACTCTCCACCCTTATTAACAAAATCGAGGAGAGACTAATGCTATTGGCCAACTTTAATAGTCGCTATGATCGTTTATCCAAGTGGTTGGATAAATTGGAAGAGCGTTTAGAAAAAACTTCTGACATTTCTGCCATGGCAAATCCTGAAGAATTTGCTAAAGAGTTGGAAAAGCAAATAAATGCCGAACTAACACTCAGGGAACGTGATCGTGAATGGTTGCTTTCCTCAGCCCACGAAATTATGGATCTCTATGCCGATAATAGTTCACACAGCGAAACTGTAAGAGGCGAAGTGCAAGAGAAATCTGACTTATTGATTGATAGATGGGATCGTGTGCGATATTTGTGCAGACAACGCACCAGCAAAATAAATGACCTTAAAATGACGCTACACAGATTGGAGGAGAGAATAGCTCTACTAAGATCTTGGATGTTTGAAGTTGAATCGGAATTAGGTAAACCATTAACATTTGATTCCTATACCCCGCCCATAATCGAAGCCAAACTGAAGGAACACGAAAAAATACAAAGATCCATTGAGCAAAAGAGTAGCAATGTGGGTGAAGTTCTGAACTTGGTCGAAATGCTATTAAATGATGCTGATGCTTGGCGCAGCCATTTGAATACCGCAAATTTGGCTTTGGCTGCCCAAAATCTAGAACAAAGATGGAAACATGTTTGCAGTCAATCGGCCGAAAGAAAGCAACGCATTTTAATGGTTTGGAACATGATACAACAACTTATTAAAATGACAACTGAAAACAAATCTTGGATACAAAATCAAGAAGTAGAAATAAGCAATTTGGAAAGAGATCTTGATAAGCTAACTAAAGACCAAGCAAGTGAAAGACAACAATTGGTTGAGCAAAAAATACAACAGCTGGAAAGCCATGAAGCCAATTTTAATATCTTAAATCAAACATATGCCAAACTTACTTCTAGCTCGGGAGTAGATCCTGAAAATATACAAAAACTAACCATGCCCACCAAAATGATGTTACATAAATGGCGTCAGTTCCAACCAAGATGTCAAGCCATCATTGAGGCAATTAATAAAGATTTGGCTCTATATAGAAATGTTAGTAAAGCTCAAAATGAAGTGATTCAGACTTTGCAAAATATACAAAGAGATGTGGGCAAATTAAGCGAAAGCTCTCCCCAAACAGCAGCAGATGCCAATGAGACTCTAAGACGCATTGAAAGTCTAGAGGGTAAATTACAAAATGCTGAAAAACAAGTACAAGATGTTGAGAAATTGGCCAATGAAGCTAAGGGCAAACTTAAAAAACAGGATGACCTTAAGGGCATCGTAAGTTTGATAACTCAACTAACAACACTTTGGCGTGAAGTACAAACAAAAATAGTGACCGTAAAAACGGAATGGTTAACAAAAGCAGTTGCTTTAAATGCAGGAGCCAAAGAAGCTCCAATTACTGCTTCCGTAGCAGGAGAGTCCGATGCAGCTGTACAAGTAAATACCCTGTCCAAACGTAAACTGAAAAAAGCTCCCATAGTACGTGAAACTTCAATAACTGCCAAGGATGCCTATATTATGGAATTGGAAACTGCAATAGCCGAATGCCACAGCAATTTGGATGATTTACAAAAAACCATTTGTGACAAGACTCGCAAACCGGGTCCACAAAAAATGTCTAAGCTTCTTGGCAATGCCCAGTCATCGATAGAGCTAGTTAAACATTTAAGTCTTATGCTTTTAAGTGAATGTAATGCTAGCAATAAGGAAGCCCAGACAGACAACGTAGCAGAGCTAACGCTGCGCTTCGATACTTTGCAAACGCAATGGAAGGCGCGTCAGCAACACGATCAAAATGCAAGGTAAGCTCTTTTCTCTTTTTATTTCTATAAAAAATTACTGGAAACTATATAGTCTACACCATACAGAATCTATACTTTAGATAAGCCAAACTCATTTTCGGAATAAGTAAAAATTCAATTGAAATCTTTGGTGTTGGCTGTTCTCATGTTTTCAGTGATTTGCTTACAAAAGGTGTTGGAAACTAATCTGTTTATTTTTCTGCTTTATTTTTATTTTATTTACTCCAAAATCTTTCATTGCATCAAAAACATTTATCCCATAACACAATTGATTCAATTAAATTTTTACACCCATATACATGCTTTACCTATTCGGCCTTTAGCAACTTACCCATTGCTTCCAAGTATAAATGTACACAGTAAGTTCTTTTGTATTTTAAACACATTAGCAAACATACATGTTATAAGCTTTTGGAAAATAAAATTTAAAAGTAACTTGGAATTGTAAAAACATATATTTTTGCCTTTTTCGGCTGGCTTCTCAAATCCAAGTTATTTTTAACTATTAATTGGTCACGAAACATAAAATACTTTCAGTCCATTAGAGCTTTTGCAAATTAGTTAAATATCTGAAGACTTTGTAATAAAAAAATTTTGTTTAACCTTCTTTCCTGTAGCGAGATCGGTCGACTTACATGTCCGCTCTGCACACAACGCAACTGGCAGCAAATTGACAATGATCTCTGGCGCTTGGAGCAGTGGCTACAGTTTGCCGAAGGTACACAAAAATCCCAAACTTCCCCACCCTCGAATATTGAATTATTGGAAGATGTTGTACAAGATCATCGCGAATTCTTGCTTGATTTAGAAAGCCACAAATCTATAATTTCGTCACTTAATGTGGTTGGAGATCATTTGGCTACTCATACTATGGATCATGAAAAGGCTCGTCAGTTGCGTGAACGTCTCGAAGAAGACAATGAACGTTGGAATAATGTGTGCATTAATGCCACCAAATGGCAGGGTCTGCTACAAACAGCTCTCATGGGTAATGGTGAATTCCATGCAATCATCGATGAACTGTGTGCTTGGTTGCAACAAACAGAGGCCAACATTAAGGCTTCTGAACCAGTGGATCTTACCGAAGATCGATCAATACTCAAGTCTAAATTTGATAAGTTCAAAGAGCTTAGAGCTGAATTGGAACGCTGTGAACCTCGAGTGATTAGTTTACAAGATGCGGCCGATCAATTGCTTAAGAGCGTAGAAAGTTCAGAGGGCGAATCATCACAAACCTATGCCAGGTAAGTCAGGCAAATGCCAAAGATAAGGGGCGGCACGATGAAAATTTTTTAACATGGGATTCAGCATTAAAAAATTGTCAAGAGGCTTTATTTGTAATGTAAAGCTTTACATTTAAACAGAATTAAATTCGGTGAAATATTCCTTACATAAATTTTAAATTCTGCTACAAATAAAGTCTTAAATGTTTTGTGATCGTCCAAAAATTAATTTCATAATTGTAAGTAGCAAGTAGCTAAGCAATTTGTAATAGTAATTATGTATATTAATCTGGTATGTCATAGAAATCTACTGCTTTCGAAATTGGAATTAAAAACAAAAAAAAAAAAACACTTCAGTGCTGCGAATTTAAAAATTAAGGTTACATTTTTTAATCACGGCACTAGTTTTAAATCAAAGTTACAGCTTTTAATTTTATAATTCATGACACAGAAGTATTTATTTGTTAGTTTTGATTTCAAAAGCAATTGAACTAAATGGCAACCCTTAAAATGTTATAAGAAAATGGTAGTAAATAGTTTATATGTAATTTAGTTTAGTTTTGTAGTTTAAAAGAAAAGGCGATGATTTCGAGATTTTTTTTTATATTTTTTCTTTTATTATTTTTTATACTTTAAGCTGTTTTCTACATTTTGTTTAATTTTTGTCCTTGTTATTCTACGTTTATATTTGAAATAAATTTTTGCTTTATTAGTTTTATATTTTTTGGCGGCAGTTGTACATAAAGTTTAAAGTTCTTTTAACCGACTACTGTTACTAGCCCGAAACTATTTTTTCACAGGTAACCTCCCCTTGCAATTTTTTAAATTTAAATATTGTTCTAACCTCGTGTTTAAACTGTGTGAAAAACAATTAAGAGGGCAATATTTGGCTGTGTCGAATCTTATATACCCTTCACAACATGAAAGGCGTTTTACCCTAATTTTTTCAAAATTTTGTATGGCAACCCTGTTCAGGGAAAATAAATGGGGGACTGTGATAAATTTTATTCTTTAAAGGCTACTTCAGGGAAGTTGTTTTGAAGATCTTTGCCCTAATTTTCTCAAATTTTGTATGGCAACCCTGTTAGGGGCTGTTTGGGAAAAAATTAATTGGGGTCGGTTGTACATTTGACCTTTGTAGGAGCACCCTGGAAGCTGTGTAAGCGGTTAAAAAAAGCTAAAAGGCAACCCTGTTAGGGGGCGGAGATAGGGTGTAAATATTTTTCACAAAAATGTTCGTGAGGATAAATCAATGGGAATCGGTTCTGCTTTGCACTCCTTCTACACGAGCTTCGGAGCATTTGTAGTGGTTTTTATGTACATATGTTAAAGAAATAAGATATTTTAAAGAAAGAGATAGTCTTGGTTTTTGGCTTATATCTCGGTCAGTTAATGGGCAGCTTCGCTGGATTTCAGCAGCGATTTTATTGAAGACATTTCTGATATATTGATACTACTTACGGGTCCATGCGGCGTCGTGAGGCTTCACAAACGAACCAAGAAACATTTTTTATGAAGTTTTATTTTTCGAAGGATATTGTTCTCAATTCGTTTAATTTTCTCTCTATTTAAAGTAGATGTAGTGCTCCATAATTGTATTTACCAAAATGGTTTTAACATCTATTTATAGAGCTTAAGTTTGCAATTGAAACAAAGCAGAGAGTTTCTACCAATTAGTTATTGAATTTGGGCTGCTTTTAGTTTAACTTGTGTCAGCTTAGCTTCTTAAATAACTTTTAAGTTTAGTTAAAGAATAATAATAATTTACCATGGGTTCCGTTTAAGTTCTGCTGTTAAAATAAACATTAGCCTTCAAAGAGTTTTTACAAATGTTGTTATACTTTATGGAAGCTTTACTAAATACAACAATTTGAGCACAAGACTATATGCTGATTCAGGAGTTTAAGAAAAACGAAAATCAATCACACACAGTCAGCTTAATATAATCATAGCTTTAAAATCGATTATAAACGTTTCTTATTCCATATTTTTCCTTCTTGTTAAAATTATAATTTTTATTTGTCTTCATTACACTTTATTTTCCAAGATTATACTTTTTTCTACCATTTGCTTTTTATTACATTTAAAAACTAAAAACAAAAACCTTTCTATAACTTGTGTTTTTAGTTTTTTTGTTTTTTATTTTTTTTTACTTTCCTGCACATAAAATGAAATTTAATTTTTTATAAATTTTTGTTGCAATTTTTTGTTTGAACTCGAAATTTATTCGTCCGCCCATTCTAACCCCTCATATACCACCAATACTCACGATCTTTCTTACACGATCATTAAATTTAAGAACCCTTTCTAGGCTGACAGATCTACGTTTCCGCCTACAATCCCTAAGACGTCTCTCTGGCATTTATATTGTCAAACTTGGTGCTGTTTTGGGTGTTGATAATGATAATCTGGGTGTTTCGCTGCATGTGCTGTCGAATGAGGTAAGCTCTTTCTTAGAGATTTTAAATTTATGAACTAAGAGTCCAAGAGTGATTTATTTATTTTATTTTTTATATATAATGCACTAATAAGGGATGACAAAAAAATAAAGACGTATTAAGAGTTATTAAATAAAAATTTGAAGACAAAATTTATGTTTAGGTTTTGTAGTTTTTATTTTGATATGAATTTAACAAATTTATTTAAGCACAGAATAGCTAAGAAAAATTAGTATTAACAATAGCGAAATGTATATGTGATTAGAGCTGGAAATCTATGAATCATAATAATATCGGGTTATCGATATTTTAACCCGAAAGTATAAAAGAGCAGTCGATAAATGGTCGTCATGTCGAAGCAATTTCACGCCTAGACTAACGTCAGACTCAGTATATAAAAAACCCAGTATTAAAATACCGGATTTTTTTTTCAATTTTGACATTTGTCTAGGCATGAGTTTGTCTTATCAAGACGTCCAATAAGACGTAGCAGACGTGTCATTGCCACAACGTCAAAACAAGAGTTGAAATAACTAAAAAAAATTAAAAACAAATTAAATTTGATAAATTTTTAACACATTCACACAAACAAATCGTTGTTGTTATAGAGGGTGTCTGGTGGCAAAAAATTTTTTTAAATACGATTATTTAAACAGGATTAAACGGTGAGGAGGAAGTGTGGCGCCGCTGGAAACATCGATTGGGCGGATTTGTCAGTTACGATGTCACAGTGGTGGAGTGAGCTTCGCACGTTTGCAGTGGAGACATTTTTTAAGAGTGATGATTTTTACGTAATTGCTCGTCGACAATTTTCTTTAAAGTTTGATATTTGGCGAATACGTGATTAGCCGATTGTAAATTTAATTCATTCGCGAGTGCAGAGATTCCGCGCAACTGCTTCGGCTATGAATGTCCCATGGCCAGGGTCCAGGCGATCTTCAAGGACTCCCGAAAACATTGAACTGATTGAAAGCAGTTTACGTGAAAATCCCCGACTTTTAAAACAGAAAAGAGCAGCCTCACTGGGACTTTTAAGAGCAATTATTTATGAAATTTTAAAAAACGATCTGAAGTTCCATCCTTTCAAAATTCAAATCGCTCAAGAACTGAAAGAAAGTGATTTTGATTTATGCATGTCAACAAGCAAAACTGCCGTTACTGGTTTTCAAGAACTCGCAACCTTCGATTAAATAATAAAAAACCATTGCATTGCCCCAAGATAACTGTTTGCTGTGCCTTAACCACGCCATTTTTTCCGAAAATTCCCGAGGCCAGGCGACGAATGTCAACGTTTAAAATTATAGGCACCTGATTACGAAATTCTTTTTGCCAAACCTGCCAGGTCTTCCATTGAACTCTTCACACACGTGGTTTCAACAGGACAAGGAGACTGCATACACAGCAAGAGCTTCGATGAATTTGCTTCGGGAAAATTCCCCCAAAAACTGATCAGTCGCTTTTGGGGCATCCCGTGGCCACCGAGGTCGCCCGATCTAACTCCCATGGATTTTTTGTGAGGCTACTTCAAAGAGAGCGTTTATCATGATAATCCCCAATCTTTTGTGGCTTTAAAGGAAAATATTTGCCGAGAAATCAGCTCAATTAAGCCAAGTTAATTGCAGCGTGTGGGGCTTCGTTTTGAACAATGTGTTCAACTCGACGAAAGACATGTGGATGACATACTGTTTAAAAAAAAACCGCATTTTCATTCTTTCGTTCAATGCTCTTAATAAAACTTTATGTCAGTTTTTACGTTTTTTAATGCCACCAGAAACCCTGTGTTTGAAGGCTTTCTATTAAACTATTTTATGCCTAATGTAAAAGACTGCTGACATTTAAATTTTTTTAGTATTTTTTTTAACATTTTTATTTATAATTTTTTATTTTTATTATTGTAATTTTGTGTAATATTTTTTAATGTTTTATTTTTTTTTATTTATTTATTTTTTTAAATTTGTTTTAACAGCTTTTGGATCAATCTGTAACTTCATTACCTTCTTCCTCTTCTATGCAGGCTGCCGCACCAAACACTGAAAATGCAAAGTAAATATTGTTGTTTAAGTAGTTTGTAGTTAAATTTTTGATTTTAGTTAAATATTTAATTAAAACAAATTTTTTGCTTAATTTTGCACTTAAAGAAAACACTATTTTATAGCTCTGTATTTACAATAAAAAACATGTTTATACTTTGTTAATAAATCTTAAAAATATTTATATAATTTTAATAAATTTATTTTTAATATTTACAAAACAGCGGTCAAGAGGGAGATGCTGTAGATGGCGATGCCATAAATACCACCGTACTTGCACGAGGCGCTCGATTCCTAGGACGTGTTGCACGTGCCTCTCTGCCCATACAAGCGCTCATGTTACTGTTGTTGGGTGTTGCTACACTTGTGCCCCACGGTGAAGATTACACCTGCATGTTCTCAAACACCTTTGCCAGAAGCCTAGAGCCAATGTTGTCGTACCCCAATGGACCGCCACCAGTATAAAACCTAACTCTACAAAAAAAAACGTTTTGCCTCAAATACTTGAATATTAGGATTTTTAAGCAAAGACAAAATATATATTTTTATTTTTAAAACTAACTCCTGAAATTGTAATTTATGTTAAAATTAGTTTAAGGAAAATTGTGGAATAATTCTTGAACTTTGTAAATTTTTCTTTGGTTTAATGTGTAAACAAATGTAAATGTGGAAAATGTTGAAATTTATTTAAAGGCAAATTAGCAACAACAATCTTGGTATTAAATAAAAAAAATCAATATCTGTAAATTTTTTAAGGGAAACATGTTTTAAGCATAAAGAAAAAAAATTACTTAAAAATAAATAATAAGAAGCGATATTTATAATTTATTTAAAAATATTTTTGTTTAATAATTTCTATACGATACGATACGCACATTTCAAACAAGAAAAAAATATAAACGAAGCATGTTCAAACATGTCCTAAAAAAAATATTTTATATAAAGCGAAATTTAAAAAAAAAATTGTGAAAAAGTCATTTTAACTGTTTCAAATATAATTATCGTGGAACATTTTTATATTTGCATAGAAAACAGTTAAGTATAGACATAAAAAATTGTAAAATTTCATGGCAATGCACTCAACTTGCAAGCAAAGGTATTAAGAAAAAGTTGAAAAATTCTCGTCAACCTTTAATTGCCCAGTTAAAAACTCCATTTCAAAAAACAAAATTAAAAAACTCCTGAAAAATCTCCCATATTTTCTAGAGTTTTAAAATAACAAAAAATTAAAATTGTTTAAACACTAATTGCTTACTCTCCAGGTAATTGATGTTTAAAACAATATTTGTTTTTCTAATGAATTTTGTTTAACCATTTAAGGCACATTCCTAGAAATTTTTAAGCCCACTAAAGTAAAATGCCTAAAAGTTGCTTGCATTGCTAAGAAATATAATTAAATAAAATATAAAATTATAATAAATAAACAAAGCAGCAAGTGTCCTATGCCGGTGCTAAACCAATAATTATTATCAAAAAAAAAAAAAAAATTAAATTACAAAAAATATCTTAAAAAAATTTTTTAAACGTTACTATTATTGTATTAAAAATTCTTTATTTTTATGTAAAGAATAAATATACAAAATGAACGACAAAAGAAACTTTTGTAAAAAAACAAACTCCCTCCATAATATTGTATTTTTTTCAAATATTTTAATTTAATTATTTTTGTTTTTTTTTTTGCCTTAAATCTTGCTGTTTGTATTATTTTTTAATTTTTGTTTTCTTTACTGATGTTATTGCCGTTTGAATTGTTTGATGAAAATATTTTAACGTTATTATTATATTTATTACAAGAAATAATTGTCTTATTATAATAGTTATTAAGTTTTTTTTATTATTATTATACATTAAAAAAAATTTCTTTACTGTTGTACCTCTACGGCAAAAATATAAACAAAAATACTTAACTTTTGTTATCCTTTATAACCTATTGCTTTTATTTTTTTAATTTTTATTAAATTTATTATACTATTATATTTATTATTCTCCTATCTAAGAACTAACATTTATTTTAAAAACATATAAAAGTTCCAATATAATATTACAGTGTTATAAAATTACAAAAAAATATTCAACCTTTTCTATAAAATAAAAAAAATTAACATTATAATCAAATGCAATAAAATGTATTATATATTAATGCAAATTTGTTTTACTATAGAAAGTCAGAGTATTTGCAAATGGAAAAAATTAGGGAAAATAAAATATATGTATATTTCAAATGTATTCCAGGGTGCAGTTAAAAAAAGGGGTTTAGAAAAATGTGACAGGGGTGACAGAAAATAAAAGCGATTGCCATATATGCATATATACACACTAATTTTAAACTATCCCCAAATTTATAAAAATTTAAAATTTACTTTTTATATTATTTTTATTTTTGTCCACAATTTTTATTGCCTATTAGACGACATCTAGCGTTATAATATATGCATTATGATTTCTTACCCCGGAAGAAACAAAATTTTTTTTTTAATATTCTTTAGAGCAAAACGTTTAAAGATCATTTTTCTGTAATAGGAGAGAAGAATAAATTGAAAGCTGCATTAATATTTTTATATGTGTGTCTGTTACTTTGATTTTTTTTTGCAGTAGCAACAACACTAAAAGCAAAACCGAACAAGCAGAAAAATGGTGGTCAAAGCAACAAAAACAAACTAACAAATACACAACTTTATTTTTGTTGCTTTGTCCACCATTTTTTTCCTTACTTTAGTGTTAATGTTGCTGCTGCATAGGGTTGCCATTTCCACAAAGATAATTTGAGGGTGCCAACCTTCGAAAAAGAAAACATTTTCCCCCAAAAAGGCGACATACTTTTGCTAAAAATATTTTAAAAAAAGCCATGGCTTAACGAATAAGTGTTTTTGTTTAAAATTAGATAAAAATAGATATTTTTGACCATTTTTATTCAAATCGTTAGGATCTGATGTTGCCTCACTTTTCTTCAAAATTTTCATTACAAATTCCAACACCCTATGTAAATACACACAAAAAAACCAAGTATTCTTTCTAAAATCAAGCAGACGCGGTGTCAAAAGTACGGTGAGTACGGATTATTTTTAACCAAGTACCAAACTCCTTAATCCATGCCCACTTTATTTAGTACGAATTTCTTACTTTTAGCCAAATTTAAACCAAAAAAGAATTTAATAAAACTTAAAACCGTTCCTGATGTAAGCTTAAAAAACTCGATATAAGCTTAAATGGGATTAATCTGAAAATCACACTAATTTTTTTGGATTAAAAGAGCTTTACCAAAGAAGAAGAGTTTTATATTTTATTTTTATTTCATACATACAAGTATTTAATATTTTTTATTTAAAAATTGTTTTTTTACTTGCCTTCTATTGTTGGGGCTTAAACCTGGGGCTCATCGAGCTGCCACACCAGTGCACCAACATCTAGGCTAACGAAACACTCTGTTTTTAAAGTTTAAATAAATTCAAAAGCAATAAGTTTTTTCCGCATGATTTTTCGAAGTGATTCGAATAGACTTGATAAAACATAAAAAATTTCAAGGACGATTTTGGATTAAATGAAATTCTTGACGTTAAAATGTGTTTTTCTTTCTGTGTAGAAACCTTTCCATCTGTCATTTTTAATTTTTGATATATATAAGAAAAACGTCTTTTATTATTGAAATAATCTGAAGACTCTGTAACATGCGGTAAAAAAAGGAAAGATGGAAATGGATATGTTCTTGCTGAGCTTGGCTCTTTCGACCGATAAAAAGCGGTGAATCTTTAACAAAAGCAAAGTGAGAATATTGTTGCCCATCTAAAGGATTTAATCGCCACTTCCGCTACCAGACTCAAATACAGCAGCACAGTCAATCATTACCATTTAAAAAGTAAATGATTACTGACACTAAAAAATTTAATTTTTGGCACTGCCATCCACTCTGTACATGTACAGAGTTATCCACTCTGTAACCATGGGAATTGTTGTACCTATTAGAGTAAAATTAGTTTTTTAAACGTTTTAGAAAAAATTACACACAGAAACAGGGGTCAAGTCATCGCATTCAATGCGAATCAAAACTTACTCGATTGGTCGAGTTGTCAATGCTTTAAATATAGGAGTTCTAAAAAGAATTTTTTAATATTCATTCGCATTTAATGCGGCGATTTGGTCTCAGGTTCATTATTGCAATTGAAGTTTCCTGCAAACAACTTTCTATTATTTGGAAAATGTAGAAGGGGAAGGATCGAAACGCCTTAAAAAGGAAAAAGTAGAAGGGGGAGGACCGAAACGCCTTAAAAAAATGGACGGACTGTAACACTACTACCGTAGAATATGTAAACAACAAAAACAAGGAAGATCGCTACCCAGCAGTAACATTTATAAGGCCTGCTAGCAAACATATTTACACCTTCTCTTAGATCTCATTACCCACTCTAGATGGCCTACTATTAAAAGCAATCCATAAGACCTCTAAATTCCCTTTTGAAGTATCTGATACACATCCTAATCGCACTTCTTTAGAAAGGAGAAAAGTCGTTCGTTTATTTACACACAAACATGCTTTTTTAATTCCTTCTAACAAAAAATTCATTCTAATTGCCTTTCTTTAGAAGGAAATAGTGATTTTGATACGCAATTTGGTTTTTTTTTCTTCGCATCAACTAAAAAACGATAAACTAAAACCTTTTAACAGGCTGTGATTCAAAGGTTTTCCAAAAGCTTCGCTTAAAGAAGCTAATGAGAAAGGCCTTTTTCATTTTAACAGTTTAATTAAAAGCAATGACGCAAATGCCAGAGAAGCAAGCCTTCACACAAAGTTTTTTCCTAACAGAGTTACTGAAATATATAAGAAAATATGCAATGGATTCGTTAAAAAACTGGATCATATGAAACCTCTGCAGTATTAACCGATTTTTTCTGATTATGCATGCAGGCGATCGATGATCACGCTTTTAATTCAGGTATTTTTCAAGAAATTTGTTTTTTTCTAACAGGAGATAAGAAAGTGTTAAAAGCTGCATATAAAATAACAAAAAAGATAATTAATTATGTTAGTGTAATTGTAAGTTAGTAAGTACCGTATAATATTTTTTGTTTTGTTGTTTGTGTTGGTTTTCTTTTCTGAGATAGCAACACTAAAATATAAACAAACAAAGAATGGCGGTCAAAGCAACAAAAACAAACTAGCAGAAACGAAGCTTTGTTTTTGTTGCATTAATTTTTTGCAATGGTGGTCAAAGTACCAAAAATAAAGCATAACCAGTGTTGCCCGTTTACAGAAATTATATAAATCTCATAATTATGTAGGCATACGTATACGTACATACATACCTATAAGTAGCGTAGGGCCTTAAAGTCGTCATATCAACTTTGAATTGGTTTTCATTTGTAGAGTTTCGGTAACCATTTATTTCTAAGAGGCCATTTTATTATGCCAACGCATCGAAACAATAGTGCTAAAGCTGCCATCAGGGCAACGGATAAAGGCTATTCCACCTTAGGTTAGTCTTCAGGGCCTTGTTATGTAAATAAAAGATGCACCTAGAGTACACTAATAAAAATAGTATTAAGACTGTTTCAAAAAAATTCGCCCTCTCCATTTCCTTTTTGTGTTTGAGAAAGTGAATGAAAAAAAATATTTCTTTCTTAAATATTCAATATCAACTGTGCTCTTATTTTTACCTTTATCCTGAGGTAACACAAGTTCAGGACTGACTACGGGTAAGGTTATCATTTGGAAAGGGTTGGTTATGATATCACTTTTTCTTGCCTGCCAGACCATTCTGATATTTTTGCGCGGCAATTTGAGTTAATTCCACCTAGTTTTCTAAACTATAAAAATCGGCAACACTGGTTGGGATGCGCTTTGTTATTGTTGCTATGATCACCATTTTTTTGTTTGTTTAAATTGTTTTAATAGTTGTTGCTACTCAAGAGAAGCAGAGAAACAAAAACAAAGCGTACTAAAATAAATGGTACTTTACGGTACTTACATACATACATACTTTTGTTCTATTACTACTTTCAATATTTTCTCCTTTCCTGTTACTAAAAAATCAATTTATTTGTGACTTCATTATAACAGAATCAAGAACTTTTGAACATAAAATATTATATAAGTATGTTTGTATGTGGGAAGGAAGCCGATTTAACAATTTCCGCCAATTCTTCCGTTAAAATCAAGTGTCTGGAGCCAAGTCAAGACCACCGGAGCGAGTCGACTTTTATTACTGCTAGAAAGATTGGTTAATCAAATATGTAAATACAAACAAAATATTAGAAATAACCGCAATTTATATTAATTTTTCAATTTATTATAAAAAAACTGTGTGTACAGGCACTTTGACAGTTATCTTATTGCTGTAATTTTCTTGGGTGTGACCATGTATAAGTGGTGGTAGCCTTTATTTTAATAAGGAAACTGTAACAACTACCGACATAAAATCTGGGGCCAAATCGTCGCGTCGCATTCGAATCGAAATTCCAAAATTCTTGTTAGAATTCCTATACCTAAAGCATTGACAATAGAGTTGGGTCAATCGGTTACTTTAGCTCGTTTTTGGCAACAACCTCGTTCGTTTTTTCCACGAACCACAATGTAATTTATATAGGGTTTGGAGATTGAATGAACGAGGTTGTTGGAAAAAACGAACTAAAGTAACGAGTCGGGCACAACTCTAATTGACAACTCGATTATCCAAGTGAAATTTCGACTCGAATCGAATGCGACGATTTGCCCCCTGGTTTGAATTAGTGTGTCATGAAATAACTGCCAAGTAAAAAACATAGTTCCCAGTTGATCCAGCGTTTGCTTTGTTTGCATAAACCTTACTTTACAGTTATCCCAACAAAAAAAAAAGTCCGAAGCAGTCAAATCAGGCGACCGTTGAGACCAAAGAACAACACCATTTCTTAAATTAACTTGTTGTGAAAAGATGTCTCGTAGTAATTCCATTGTAATCCTGGCTATATGTGATGTGGCACCCTCTTGTTTATACCACATGTTAATCAAGCCCAAATCAGGCAGTTGTGGCATTAAAAAGTTTTCAATCATATCACGATATTGCTCCCCATTGACAGTTACCGTTACGCCGTTTTCTGTTTCAAAAAAGTAAGTTCCAATGATTTCTCCTGGCCAGACTCTCACTTTTAATAGATGCAAAGGTGACTGATGAATAATTTTAGGGTTTGCCATTGCCCAGAACCGAATATTCTGTTTATTTACGTATCCATTCAAATAAAAATGTTCCTCGTCACTCATTATAATTTTTGCATGAAAATCAGGGTTGTCATGGGCAAGCTGTAACATCCCATTGGTATATGTACGGCAGTGTAAATGGTCTTCTGAAAGAAGATCTTGCGTAAACTGGTGACCAAAGTTATTCTTTGAAGACAAAGCTACTGAGCACGGCGCCGAATTGAGGTTGATGGATTATTTTGAACACTTTCTTGAGCGGCAGTTATGTTCTCAGCCGATCTTGCAGTACATTGTGGTCCATGCTTGGGTCTATCAGCTACAGTCCCTCTTTCTTCGAAATCATTCACTACACGACAATTAGTGCGTCTTGTTGGGACGTTGTTTCTTCCAAAAATTTTACGTTATTTTCTTATCGTAAGAGTAATCGATGATTTATTTTGATAAAATGTTTTAACGATTAAAACACGCTGGTTTACCGAATATTTTTCCATTATAAATTTGCCACGTCTCTACTGCACGACTGTCAAGAAAAAACTTTACTTCCCCAATTCTAATTTTAAGCATATTTATGATAAATATTATTTTTTTTAAATCGGTTTCTGAGCATTTTGAGCAAAAATTTTAGGAACAACTTATTTGTCACTTTTCAAAAATTTACAATTTAATCAATTTTATGAAGTTTTCAATGCGTTTGGTTTTCGAAACTGTTAAAGAAATAGATTAGAACTCTGCTTAAAAACAATGAAAAACTGATTCGCAAATTAACTTTTCAAACCGGCGGAGAAAAAACTGTTTATTCTAGCGGCTTAAATCGCTCGCTGATCATCATTTAAGACAGCCATGTAACAAAACCCGATAACTACAGTTAAGGCTAAACAAAAATATTTTTACCAACTGTTATTTTTTTTAATTTATTTAAAAATAATTTATTTAATAATAATAATAAATTATTTAAAAACTGTTCTGTACTCAGAAACTAAAAAAAAAATGGAATAATTTCCCACTCAAATAAAACTTATCGAAATCGATAATTGGCCCCAAACCTTAACCCCATATTATATTATATTTAAGGAACTTTCCAATACTTCTTTACCGAACTTGTCAAAACTTAATTGTTTTTAAAATGAAGTAGACAAATGTTTGAAACAATACCAAAGATTCGTTTATTTATAAATTTACTTTTAATTCTACAAACATGCCTTGGGATAGCGATAATTGTAGTTGCCTGGTACTATCAACACATGTTGGCGACATTTCTAACGGAACCGGAAGCGATAATTGTGTCTGCAAGATTTTTTAACGCCTACATTTTGGGGTTTCAATTATCTGCTGCCTTCTTGTGCGGCCTCTCAGTTTGGGGCAACGTCTGGCCTAGACGTTATTCGGAAAATATCCAACTTTTAATGGGAGTTTGGCTAATTTATTGCTTTTTAATTGTGGCCTGCGGTTGTGCTACCATTTGGACATTGCTAGCCAGCTCTAAAACAATAACAGAGAGTGTTCAAATTGTTATGCTAAAAGGTATTGATAGTTATTATTTGAATCCAGAGTGGAAGTTTTTGTGGGATAAGTTGCAGTATACAAAAGGTTGTTGTGGGGTGCACAGCTATCAAGATTGGATGCAGGCACCTTGGATGTTTGAAAAGGACAATACAAATGGCAACAGAGTGGTGAATATTCCAGAAATGCAATCATTTAATCAAGAGCTCTATGCAACAACAGAATGTTCTCCTTTGTATTATGATACAGAAAACGAGGATTTTAGTGCAAATCCAGATGCTTTAGTGCTACCAGATCAGTTACAAGAGTTGGGTTTTTTTGTTTTTAAAACTAAAATTTTGAGTTATTATTTGTTATTTTTAGGCATCAAATAATGGCACCTTATGCTTGTTGCAAGCAAAATAGTGTGTCCTGTTATGAAAACTATATGCCCCAATTTAAAAGGTCTGGCATCTCTTCTCCTTTGCCGCACTTAAATTTAACGGATGTTAACGCTGAAGGTTGCTTCTCAATATTTACCACCCACTTGACAGTGGCAATAAAAACACTTTTCGTTTTAATTCTTATTGCTCTTGGAATTGATGTAAGTGCACTTAAACCTTATAAGGTCCGTTCACTACCGTTTCTAAATGTTAATAATTAATAGAAAACTTTCACTTAAAGTTTGTTAAGGGTAACTATTTATAAATAATATAAAATATTTTTTAACTAAAAAATAATTAAAATAATTATTTGTTTAAAATATTTTTTTGTTTCGTTGTGTTTTAGATAAGTTTTGGACTCCAAAAAATTTATCTCTTTGTAATAATTTTAACCATTTTTTTAAAGAAAGTTAAAAATTAATGATTGATGAGTCATTTACAGATAATTTGTTTTCAAAACCCTTTTTTAGATTTTTAATAAATTTTGTTAAAACCATTTAAAAAAACATTTTCAGATAATAATTTGCTGCCTCACCAAATACCTAATGGCCTCGAACTATAAGAGATCCTATAGGGAATACAACAATGATTTGTGTATGTTCGATGATGAGGGAAATGCTTTAGTTGTAATAAAATGTCCGCCGAAAGTAAAATGCATAACTTTAGAGGAACCGAATAGTTATTCCTGCTCCGATATTCCGAATTTAGCATCAAATGAAGATATGTGTGCTTGTTGCTCTGATGATCAAGATGCTGTACCAGAGCAACACGAAAATTTGGAAAAGAAAAATAGCCGCCATGTTGTACATTAGCTAATCTTAAGTCTATGATATATTTATGATATAATTGTTGTTATTAAATCTTTCTAATGATTTATTTTTGATTTGTATTTAAAAGATATATTTTTTAAAGAATAAAAAATAAACATTCAACAAACAGCTAAATCGTCATCTTTTGTTTTAAGTTTATAAGTAAAAGTTTGAGTTTGTTTAAACTTTTCTTCCTTCGTTTTCTCTTTCTTCATTTGTATCTTGTCAAATTGCAAATGGAAGAATCATGTTCTGCCGGGCTTTCAATATGTTCATGCAGGCTCCTAAAATTCTTATTGGTGTGTTTTTAACACTAGGGTTTTTATGGATCTGTGGCCAAAAATTAGTAAATAAACTTAACTTACGATTGGGGCTCCTTAAAAAATGGCCTCAATGATCAGGGAAAATGGTATTTCTTTTACAATTGTACAAATTTTGTAAAATATTACATCCGCTAAATCTTAGAAACTAAAACAGCTATCGGACAGTCGGGCGGCGCTTCTGTCACTCAGATTATACACTACCACGTCACTATTGTTCAGTCAGTGTAGAATAGAATTGTCTAAGCTAAGCCAGCTGTCTGACATTACTATGATTTGGGTTCCTGCGCATAGGGGCTACCATGGTAATGAACGGGCAGATCAGCTAGCTAAGAAAGGATCTGCTCTGAATATCTCTAATGTGAATACAGACGCAATTCCGTTGCAGACTATTAAGAGTAGCATCTTAGGATTCTTTCTGCTCATTGCTGACGATAGATTGCGTGGGTTGGATACGTGTAGGGTCGCCAGGCATACGTTGCTCTCTTTGGATGTCGGACGTACTACGCAACTTATGAACCGGAATCGCGTGGAAATTTCGAAGTTGCTGGCGGTGCTAACGGGTCATTGGATGCTGGGAAGGCATGCAGAACGACTCGGCCTCACGTTCAACGATCACTGTCGCAGCTACAAGACTAGGGAAAAGGAGGAATCAGTTTTCCATCTTCTCTGCGAACTCCCTGCTCTGGATGTGAAGAGACACAAATTCCTGAGCCATCATATACTGGGCAGCCTAGGGGATGTATCTGCTATTGGGCTGAACGACCTGTCGAGATACATCCATGCGACAGGGTGGGTCTAGTACTCAATTTTTAATTGGACCATGGTTTAAGGGTACCTATCACCTATCGAGTGGTGTGGAGTTGTCAAAACGGGGTCATTTACATTCTACTTGACAGTTTACGTGCAGCGAACTACCACGAAAACCAACCAAAACAGCTATCGACTTCAAATGTTCCACAAAAAGTAATTGAACAATAAGATCCACATTTTGGAAAAAATTTTTTTGTGCAGGGTCAGCGGAAGGGATAGCTGTCATACAAATGAAAAATTTTTGTGAAATATTCGATACGCTATACATATCTCGGAAACTTTAACAGCTATCGTCTTTAAATGTTTTACAAAAGTAATTTTACATTTTTTTGGGCAGGGCAGGGAAAGGGGTAGGTAGCTCCCAGATAAATTAACAATTTTTATAAAACTTTCTATACGCTATATCCCGAAAACTATAACAGTTATCAACATTAAATGTTCTACAAGAAGTAATTGGACAATAAGGCTTACAATCAAACATTTTTATAAAATTTTAAATACGCTGTATCTGGAAAACTATAACTGCTATCGACTTTGAATGTTCTATAAAAAGTAAGGATCAAATAATTTATATATTTTGAAAGAAAATAGTTGAAGAGGAGCAGAACCTCCCATAAAAATTAACAACTTTTATTAAACTTTTTTTACAAATAATGTCGAAAACTTTTAAAGCTTTTGACCGCAAACTCTCTACATGGCATTTCTTTTATACATACAAACGTTAAAATTTTGTAAAGTTTTCTATTTCGAAAACCAGTAGTGCGATTCAGCAACTTAATTTACCGATTTTTGCATCGCTTAAATAAGTTACCAGTAAATTTAACATTTTTGCGATTCAGTAAAGTTTTTTTTTACGATATTCGCTATCGTAAAATCAGCGATTTTTACAAGCGTTATAATTGTTAATATAACGAAAATAATTTTTGTGTCGTTAGTTTTATCGACAAAAGGTTATTTTGTATATTATTATACCCTTCACATAGTGATAAGGGTATATATCAGTTTGTCATTCCGTTTGTAATTTCTTTATTATCCATTTGCGACCCCAAAAAGTATATATATTCTGGATCCTTATAGATAGGGAGGTTAATATAGCCATGTCCGTCTGTTGAAATCAAGTTTCCGGAGTCAAATAAAAAGATACAGACCAGCTTTTGGTGTCAAACAATCGCTCTTTAAAATCAACAAAATCGGTTCAATATTGACCAAAATATAGGCGAAAACCCAAAATAACCCATTTTTTTTAGGACAAAATTCGTGAATATATCCCTATATATCTCAGTATGTATAGTCATTCTTGCCACAAAACTTGGCACGGATACTCTCAAAGTAGGGGCCTAAATAATGGAAAAAATTTTTTTTCAGATAGGATCAGGGGAAGTGGTAGTTTTTTTACAATTGCACAAATTTGATGAAATATTTTATTCGCTATATCTCGGAAACTATAAGAGCTATCAACTTAAAATGTTCTACAAAAAGTAATTGTACGCTAAGACCTACACTTTAGAAAAAAACTTTTTTGGTGGGGGCAGAAAAAGGGGTAGCTCCCATACAAATTAATAATTTTTGTTAAATTTTCGATACGCGATATCTTGGAAACTGTAACAGATATCGAAACCAAATGTTCTGCAAAAAGTAGTTGGACAACAAAACCTACGCTTTGAAGAAAAGGGTTTTTCGGTGGGGGTTGAATATGGGGTATCGCCCATACAAATTAACAATTTTTATGAAATTTTCGATACGCTGTATCTCGAAAAATGTAACAGATATTGAAATCAAGTGTTCCGCAAAAAGTAATTGGACAACAAAACCTACGATTTGAAGAAAATATTTTTTGGGTGGGGGTGAATATGGGGTGGCCCCCATACAAATTAACAATTTTCGTTACGCTATATCTAATAATGTCGAAAATTTCTAAAACTCTCGACCTCAAACCTTCTTCATCTATTTCTATTATTCATACGAACGTTTAAATTTTGTAAAGTTTTCTATGGACTTTAAAACTCCCACAAGTTGTTTTTATTATATTATTTGCAGTACAAAATAACTCGGCTGGGTATATTAAAAGACAAATGTGAAGGGTATATAAGATTCGACACAGCCGAATAAAGCGCTCTTACTTGCTTTAAATTAGTGGTGTTTGCAATTGGAAGTATGAAAGTAAATACATAAGCAAGTAAACTCGTTATAAGTTAAATTGACTTCAAATATTTTTGCTGCTATGGCAACAGGTTTATTCAAAGAAACCCTTGACAATATGTTTTGTTTTTCTATTAAATTTGGATACACTTAAAGTATTTGTCGGAAGTGTCAAAAATTTTCATTACAAATTTTGTTAAAAAATTTTCAACTTACTTTTAGCAAAGAAAAATGGCTGAAGTCAAGATTGAGAAAAAGGTTGCTTTAGATTTGGACAGTTTAAGTTCCTCTGATGAAGAAGGTAAGATTGTTTTAGTTTTTTCATAAAAAGGTTTTAAAAATGCAAACTGATTTTGAATATGAAATTGGAAAAAGTAAGGCAAACGCTGTATAATTCCTACTAACTTAAGGAATATTTTCAAATAAAGGCTGAAAGTCACAACAATTTTAATGAAGAGTAAAAGGTAGGGCTCTTCAAAAAAGCCCTCTAACAAATTTCTTTAACTTATTTTTTTTCTTATAAATTTATTTTAAGCAAAAAAAAAAAAAAGTACCTAGAGCTACTTATTTAAGCAAAGTTTTTAAGAAAGAGGTTGAATAATATAATTTTTTTATTATTTCCTTAGCAAAAACAAATGTCAAGGACTTAGATCAAGTCGTGTTGGAAATACCTCAACCAAAATATACAGATGAAGAACTCAATAAATTGGTTGTTTACATACAACGCATGACAATGCTTTTTGCTTTAGATCATAGGGATTGGTCAGAAGCCACCCTAGATGTAATACGGCGTTGGCTAATGGAAGTTAATGAACCGCTTTTGACCATTTTCTATGATGCCAATAAGCTGACAGCCTGCTTAGGCTTTCCCATAGCACCAGTATCGGATCTCTCGTATTTCAGTCGTGCCTTAAATTGCATCTTCACTGTCGATGGGTTTCATGATGAAGTTAATTTCGGAACCATTCATGAAGATGTTGATTTTTGTCTTCTTAAGACATTACAATTTGTTTATGCTCCCATATTCAGTAACTATACTGATTGGAATGAAAATGTCAAGTCTAGATTTTGCCAGGCCATGGATAAGTTTTTGTCATATCTTACCAGTTTGAGTTCGAAAATGGCCGGCATGACCTTGTTATACATTCCATATGTGGTAAAACAAATGCAGCAGGCAGATACTGGTCATGATAGAGAATTCATTAAAAATATGGAATCCATAGTAGTGTTTTGGATTACCCAAATAAGAACCTTGCTTAGCGATAAGGTATTGGTGGTGCCCCACGATTTGGTGATTGTGCAAGAAGAATATGAATTTTGGATGTATCGATGTGAGTCTAAAAGAAATTTTCTTTATTTTTTTAAATTGTAAAGAATTTTTTTTTCTTTTTTAAGTTGAAGTTTTGCATGGCATTGAGGCCCAATTGGATCAAGCTGATGTTCGAAATATAATTCAAGTCTTAAGATCTTCCCATTCGGTTTATATTAAACAAATTGATGCCTTGATTAGTGAATGCCGCTTGGAGGTTGAAGAGGCCAAATCAAATATAAAATATTTGCATTTGCTAATAGAGCCATGTAATCGTATTGAAAATGCCAAAAGTCCATCGGAAATACCAGGTCTTTTGCCGCGCATTATTAACTTCATACGTTACATTTGGCTCAATTCGCCATTTTACAACCGGCGGGACTTGATAACAAATCTCTTTCGTAATCTCAGCAATCAAATTATACGCTTCTGTGTAACACAGACTAATGCGGAGACAATATTGCAGGGCAATTCTAGATTTGGCATTAAAATGTGCAATATGTCCATAGACTGTTGCCTTTCTTATAAGGCTTTATACGATTTGATGGCCAAAAGTTTGGTTAAAACCACACCCAACAAAATTTGGGATCTGGACAATGCCACGATTTTCAATCATATTGATGCTTTTATTGAACGTTTGAAAGATCTTATAGACATTTGTGAGTCCATGATTGTGTTTGGCCGCTTTAATGAGGACGAGGTAATACCAAAACCACGTTTTGGTGGCACCAATAGCATGGAATTTGAGAAAACCGCCGAAAGTGTAGAAAATCAATTTCTGCAATTGCTGGCTTCCTTTAAGACGGATTCAAAAGACTTGATTTTAAATGTTCACAAGAATGGTTGGTATGTTGAAGTTTTAAAGTATAGACGAACCATACAAAGCTTAGAGGAAACTGTGCAGCGTCTTATGTCAAATGTTTTTCAAAGTGCTTGCAATATCGAAGAGGCCTTGGAGGTATTAAATGTTATGCTCTTCTATTCTTATCGTTCTACTTTACGTAAAACCTATCTAAATATGGTTAGTGATGTATGGAATATGTTTGTAAGTGAAATGAATGACAGCTCCAAGATGCTTATGGATCGTGTAAAGGTTCATGAATCTTGGCTTAACTATTATGCTTCACGTGTTGTGGCCCATCGCATTAGCATGGAGCGTTTGCAGTGGCTGCATGATCGTCTGAAAAATTCGCATTGGTTGCCTACAGTACCAGAGGCGGCAGCTGCTTTAAATAAATTTAATATGGTTAAGAAAGATTATCAACAAGCTATGCGCAACACTTTTCAAGATTGGATTAAAAGTTGTGCCAGCACCAACCTACTTGAAAGATTGGACCGCCCACTGCTTGTCAGAAGCAAAACTAAAAAGGGCCTGCTCGAGTGTAATATAGATCGTACTGTCTTAGACATATGTCAACAGGCTCAACATTTTGAACAATTGGGTTTTCAAATTCCCGGATCAATACGCAAACTCTACGAGAAATACAATACAATAAATTTTGTCTACAATAGTGTGGTAACTGTGTGTCTGGACTATAATCGTATATTGAATGCCTTGTCAGAAGATGAGCGCCAGCTCTTTCGCGCCTTGATCCAGGCCTGTGATCGCAAAATTGCTCCAGGTCTTTTCAAATTGACTTGGGGTGGAGAATTAAGTGATGCCTATATAATGGATTGTGCTAAACACACTGCTAAATTGCAAAATTCTTTGGATATTTATAAAAGAGCTAATTTAAATATACGAAAAATTTGTGAGCAAATTTGTGATACTAACTTATTGAAATTTACATTATCGGGAGCGGTGGAATTGTCAGTTTTCGAAGCAAGTGTTGAAGAATTTAATAGCAAAGCCAACAACCAAATTTTGGGTTTATATGATACCATTATTGATTTGCTTTTTGCTGTTTTCCAGGAATTTCAAAGTGTTGTTGAAGAGGTACATTAGCTTTTCAGCCTTTGATGCCTAATGTAGACTTATATTTATTTTTATTTCTAGATGGCTACCGATTGGTATGACTATGTCAAACAATTTGACAAAATGTTGGCCGAAGCTCTTTTGATTTGTGCACGCAATTCCCTTAACATTGTCTATTCTTCCTTGCGTTCCGAAGGTGATATTAATCCGGCTCCCTTAATCGTGGTTATGGTAGATATTGAGGATCGCAAAATCACTCTTAAGCCCGGCATGAAAACCATAGAAGAAACAATGGTCAAAATGTGTGACCGCATATTAAGCAGCCTAAGAAGCCTGCCTCGAATTGGCACCACACTAGAACTACCGGCAAAACTAATTGATTCTTCATTTGAGCAATTAATTAAGACCGATGCTATAATGAAAGAAATACAAGATAAAATATCACTAGAAATTGATTATAATAAAGAAGAATTGGAAAGATATATTAAGAACTGGGATATCTACAATAACATTTGGACTATGAGTGAGAATGAGTTCGTAGCAAAGATTGAAAAAACTGAGCAAACGGCGGAAATATTTGAAGATTATATTGAATCGTATAGTGAACAGGCTGAGGTTATAGCTACCAATGATGCCATAGTTAATGTTTATTTCTTGCTAATAAATCAAACAGCGCTAAAGAGTACAATTTTGGATTGTATAGAACAGTGGCAGCTTTTAAATATAAATCTGCTTACCAAGCGAGCTTCATCGAAAATTAAAAGTAAGTGAATTGAAAAAAGACAAATATATGTTTTAAAATGAATATTTTTGTACAGGCATTTACCGCTATGTTAGACGCAATGAGAAACGTATAGCTATTGTGCCACGTACGCTTAGAGAGGCCCGTGAAGCTACACTATTATTTGAGCGTCTTACCCAAGAAGTACCCGCTAAGCAAGAGGAATTTCCTCTTATATTTGCTTTATTCAAGATCTTGGAGAAATATCAAATCGAAATATCTGATTCAATTAAAATCTTGCTCTCAAATCTGCAACCCACCTGGGAAAGCTATTTAAAGACATTGAGCGACGCTGGTGATATGTTGGACAATACCAAAGAGGACTTCAAACAAGGCCTATTAACTCAGGCGGAGAAGTTTCGTAATGTCATTAAAGAGTTCCTGGGAGACTTTATGATTAAATTACCCACCTCAGCACAAACGTAATATTTGCACTTATTTCCCTAACTTACCAATAAATTCCCCTTTCCTCCTTTACCCCAATTCCTTTGCAGAAATCCCAAATTAGCCCTTAAGTATTTAAGAATTATCGAATCAAAAGTACAAGAGTGTTTTAAGTTCGAAAATAGTTTAATAAAAGACTTGGACACATTTTATATAAATCAACCAGAAAATTTGGATTTAAGAAAACTTAGCAGTGAAGTGAAAATTGTTAAGGATATTTGGACTTTGATTTTGGAGTGGCAAAATGCTTGGAATGAATGGCGTTTGGGAAATTTTTGGAAAATCAATATTGATATAATGGAAGATACAGCTCTTTCGTTATACAAAGAGTTTAGTGCTTTGAATAAAAAATACCATAATCATAACTGGGATATGTTAGTTGTTGCCACCAAGAATCTAGATAGTTTTCGTCGAACCTTGCCACTTATAACAGCCCTTAAGAATCCCAGTATGCGTCAAAGGCACTGGGATAGTGTCAGAAATATAATGCAGGTGTAAGTATTATAAATTTTCCAATGGTCTGGCAGGGGAAAACAATTTTTTTTCCTTTTTTTCTATGCCATGTTCTAGCGACTTTGATGAAAATGCCAAAAACTTTACTTTGGAGTTAATTATAAACCTGGATTTCCAGGCATACTCTGAAGATATACAGGATATCTCAAATGCTGCCACTATGGAATTACAAATTGAAAATAACATTAAGAATATAGCTGGAATTTGGCTTAAACAGCCACTTGAAATGGTTTTGCATAGAGATGGCATTTACAAAATTAAAACTGTGGACGAATGTACCCAATTGCTGGAAGATCATATGGTCCAAATATCAGCCATGAAATCCACAAGATTTGTTGAACCCTTTGCCGTTGTGGTAGATTATTGGGAGAAAACACTATCATATATATCGGAAACGATAGAAAAAACCTTAGTAGTTCAAAGGCAATGGTTGTATTTAGAGAATATTTTTCTGGGAGAAGATATACGCAAGCAGTTGCCCCATGAAGCCCAACGTTTCAGCATAATAACCGATGAATTTAAAACTGTAATGGAGCAAATGTTTTTAGCAAAAACCGCTTTAAGGGCAACACATTTTAAAAGGCCTCCCTTTTTATTAAATAAATTTCAAAAAATCGATGAACGCCTAGAGACCATACAAAGAGCTTTGGAAATTTATTTGGAAACGAAAAGGCAGTTATTTCCAAGATTTTATTTCATTTCAAATGATGATCTTTTAGAGATTTTGGGCAAAAGCAAGAGACCAGATTTAGTGCAAATACATTTGAAGAAACTTTTTGATAATCTCGTTAAATTGGAATTGAGAAGAGTGGGTAAGGCCTTAAACCGTTGGCAAGCCACTGGCATGTATTCCGATGATGGCGAATTTGTAGAGTTCCAGAGTGTCTTGTATATTGATGGTCCTTCAGAAAAATGGCTTAAAGTTTTGGAGGAATACATGCATGCGGTACTACGTGAACAGCTAAAACTAACTAGAAATTCGCTTAAGAAACTTTTGGGCAACCGCGAAAAATGGCTTTCAATGTGGCCGGGGCAATTGGTTAATACAACTTGTTTAATACAATGGACCACCGAGTGTACACGCAGTTTGTTGCATTGTAAAACCATTAACCAAAAAAAGCCTTTGAGAAAATTGAAAAGAAAACAAAACAAAATTCTAGGAAAACTTTCCGAAATGAGCAGAAAGGATCTAACAACAATAATGCGTATTAAAGTCAATACCCTAATAACGGTAGAGATACATGGCCGAGATGTTATAGAACGCATGTACAAAAATAATTGCAAAGACGTGGGCCATTTTGAATGGTTTTCCCAATTAAGATTCTATTGGCATCGGGAAACTGAAACCTGTGTGGTAAGACAAACTAATACTGAGCACTGGTATGGTTACGAGTATATTGGAAACTCTGGCAGACTGGTTATAACCCCCTTAACAGATCGTTGCTATATAACGCTGACAACAGCTTTGCACTTGTATAGGGGCGGCAGTCCTAAAGGACCAGCTGGTACAGGAAAAACCGAAACGGTTAAAGATCTGGGCAAAGCTTTAGGCATGTGGGTTATAGTAACCAACTGCTCAGAAGGTTTGGATTTCAAAAGCATAGGAAAGATATTTTCGGGCTTAGCCCAAACAGGAGCCTGGGGATGTTTTGATGAATTTAATCGCATAAATATTGAAGTCTTATCAGTAGTGGCCCAACAAATTCTTTCGATTATTTCCGCCCTAACTGCCAAACAAAGCGAATTTCTTTTTGAGGGTCAAGTTATTAAGCTGGTACCGACGGTGGGTTTGTTTATAACCATGAATCCAGGCTATGCAGGTCGTACAGAGCTGCCAGATAATTTAAAGTCAATGTTTCGCCCCATATCTATGATGGTGCCAGATAATGTTATTATAGCTGAAAATACTCTCTATTCAGATGGTTTTACCAATACAAGAAGCTTGGCGCGCAAAGTCTTTACATTGTATGAGTTGGCCAAGCAGCAGTTGTCTAAACAATATCACTATGATTTTGGTTTGCGTTCAATGGTGGCTTTATTAAGATATGCGGGGCGCAAAAGACGACAATTGCCTGGAGCTTCTGAGGAAGAAGTGGTTTATTTGGCCATGCGTGATATGAATGTGGCACGTTTAACTGCCAATGATTTGCCTCTGTTTAATAGCATAATGTCCGATATATTTCCAGGCGTTGAAGTGCCCTTAATTGATTACAGCGATTTCAAAGATGCCATTGAAGATGAACTTAAGGCAAATGGTTTGCAATTAATACCCATAGTCATTAAAAAGGTCATAGAATTGTATGAAACGAAAAATTCCCGGCATTCTACCATGATTATTGGTGATACTAATACGGCCAAATCAATTACATGGAAGTGCTTACAAGGTGCTTTTGTAAGAATGAATGCAAAAAAGAATAGCGGTTGGCCAGCGGTTGTGGTGTATCCAATTAATCCAAAAGCTTTGAATTTAGCTGAACTCTATGGAGAATATAATTTGGCAACGGGTGAATGGTTGGATGGTGTATTAAGTTCTATAATGCGGGTTATATGTGCCGATGAGGATCCCACACAAAAATGGTTACTCTTTGATGGACCCGTGGATGCGGTTTGGATTGAAAACATGAATTCGGTAATGGATGATAACAAGCTTTTGACTTTGGTGAATAGTGAACGCATTACCATGCCAGCACAGGTTTCATTGCTATTCGAAGTAGCTGATCTGGCTGTTGCCTCTCCAGCCACAGTTTCACGTTGCGGTATGGTTTATAATGACTATCGGGATTGGGGTTGGCGGCCATATGTCAAGTCATGGTTGGCCAAACAAAAACCTGCAGAATATGTTAAACTCTTAACCGTTTACTTTGAAGAATTTCTGGATAAAATATTAATTTTTAAACATGCCCAGTGCAAAGAGATTGTTAAGACCAATGAACTTAATACTGTTATATCAATGTGTAATCTTTTAGAGGGTTTTGCCACCAAACAAAATGGCATTGTCACTGGCAATGATGAACTTTTGGAGATCATGTCGAAGCTTTGGTTTTTATTCTCTTTAATTTGGTCGGTATGTGGCACCGTTGATGAGCAAAGTCGCAATAAAATTGATGCCTTCATAAGGGAATTAGATGGCAGTTTTCCCATTAAAGACACTGTCTATGACTATTACGTTGATCCCTATCAAAAATCTTTTATACCCTGGAGCAGCAAGTTGTCTGATCTCTGGAAATATGATGAAGAGTAAGATCTGGAGTCTTAATGGGTTAAAAGCATTTTTATATTGTTTGTTTGTCTCATTTTAGAGCTCCTTTTTACAAAATAATTGTACCCACTGTAGATACAATTCGTTATGAGTATTTGGTTTCAAAACTTTTGGAAATTGGCCGCCCAGTACTCTTGGTGGGTAATGTAGGTACCGGCAAAACTTCTACAGCTGTTAGTGTTATGGAATCATGTGACAAATCAAAATATACGGTGCTTTCCCTTAATATTTCGGCTCAGGTATGGTTAAAACCATATTAATGTGACTTTATTGAGTTTAAGGCTGGCTTACTTGAATTGAGTTTGTAGACTAGGGTTAGGTTGCCAAAAAAGATCAAAACCTAAGAATATCAAGTGAAGAACAAAAAAAATATTTTAGACTAACAGCAAGCAAAAAGACGGAGAAAGAAGAAAACAATTCAAGCACGGGTGTGAAAGCTCTTTCTCCATTGTCTATTTCTTAGACACCTGATTTCCATGCCTAAATCCACCTTCTAGTGAAATATTTAGCCCAGCCACTAAGCCCTAGGAACTGTGCAAGCTATGGCAGTGACAGGCAACATGCTCTATTCCCTCCAATTTTTTTTTCATCCTTACACATACTACAATAATTTGGGGTATCGCCATCCCATCTTCTCGTTCTAGCGGTAACCGCACAGTGCCAAGTTATGCCCCTAGTTACAGTCCTAAGGCGAATTCTCCTTAAGTTTATTAGCAAACTTGTACCTGCTGAGCTCTATGCCAACAAGAAAGGCATAGCTGCCCCGCCATAACTACCCTGTTCGTGTCATGTTAAGCATCCATGCCCTAATCTTTTCTTAATAGTGACTCCTTAGTAGTCTCATATCTTTTTGCAAATTTTTTAACTCCAGGGCCGAGCCACTCTAGTGAGCTCGTCCACAATTTCATTGTCAACTATGCCCCGGAACCCTACACAGTCTTATAATAAAGGCGTCCATATGCTTACCAAAGGCCTTTTTTTGTTGTAAACTTAATCTACTAATGGTTATTCGTTGTCGTAAGCCAGTCTTTTCTAGGCATATCTAGTTCACCGTAATTAAAAGTTTATATTTAAATGATAATAGACTACTGCTGCTGGTCTACAAGAATCGATAGAAAGTCGCACCGAAAAACGAACAAAAACTCATTATGTACCTATTGGTGGCAAGAAAATGATATGTTTTATGGATGACTTTAATATGCCCGCCAAGGACGTGTATGGTTCTCAGCCTCCTCTGGAATTGATAAGGCAATGGATTGATTATAAATATTGGTTTAATCGCAAAAATCAACAGAAAATTTATGTGCAGAATACGCTATTAATGGCTGCAATGGGTCCTCCTGGCGGGGGGAGACAAATAATATCTTCACGTACAATGAGCAGGTTTTTCCTACTCAATATGACCTTTCCAACCGAAGATACAATACAAAGAATATTTGGGACAATGATCAAGCAAAAATTGAAAACGTTTTCTAATGCAGTTTTTGAACTTTCGGAGCCGGTAACCACAGCATCGATACATATTTATCGGGATGTTGTTGAGAAAATGTTACCCACCCCCAACAAATCGCATTATTTATTTAATCTGCGAGATATATCCAAAGTATTTCAAGGCTTATTGCGTTGTAATTCAGAACTGCAAGTAAGGAAACATGAATTTCTAAGACTATGGGTCCATGAGTGTTTTAGAGCTTACTCTGATCGTCTGGTTGACGACAATGATCAAACTTGGTTTCAAAATAAAATGAATGAAGTATTAGGCAAATATATGGAAATAACTTTACATAGTCTTTGTCCCAACAAAGTGGTGCCCCTTTTTGGCAATTTCATGAGTGCCCAGGGTTTTTATGAAGAAATGCCTTATGATAAATTAAAAATTTACCTAAATAACCAAATGAATGAATATAATAACTCGGGAATGGCTCGCATGCAATTGGTTTTCTTTAGAGATGCCATCGAACATGTGGCCAGAATTGTAAGAGTTATATCCCAACCAAGAGGGCATATATTAAACATTGGCATTGGTGGTTCAGGACGTCAGGTCTTGGTTAAATTGGCAGCCTACATTTTGGAAATGGGTGTATTTCAAATAGAAGTGACCAAAAAATACAAGACCCTAGAATTCAAAGAAGATTTGAAGAATCTATATAAGCTTACTGGTGTTAAACAGAGACCCACTGTATTCATATTTAGCGGTGAGCAAGTGGTGGAGGAGACATTTTTGGAAATTATTAATAATATGTTGAGTACAGCCGAAATAAATCTTTTCAAATCTGAAGAGTTTGATGAACTTAAAAACGAATTAGAAAGGCCGGCAAAGAAAGCAAATGTCCAGCTAACTACTGAGGCATTGTATAATTTTTTCATGCAAAATGTAAGAGATAACATGCATATTGCTCTCGCTATAAGTCCTATAGGGGATACATTTAGATCTTATATTAGACAATATCCAGCTCTAATAAATTATACCACGCCAAATTGGTTTAGATTATGGTCTCAAGAGGCTTTGCTTGAGGTGGCCTCTGCCTTTTTGTCAGAATTTAAAATCAATGTGCCCGCACCTGCAAAGGAAGCGCAGAAACATAGAGAGAGTTTAGTGGAGACAACTGAAACTACCCTGCAAAGAGAAGTGGCCTATATATTTTCCATTATCCATTCCAATGTCATTGAAATATCAAGCTTGATGTTACTGGAGGTCAAAAGGCGCAATTATGTTACTTCTCTCAATTATTTGCAACTTGTGGGAGGCTTCAAGGAACTTTTGGAACAAAAAAGATTTGAAATTTCCTCTAGTGCCAATAAGCTAAGAAATGGTTTATCTAAAATTGCAGAAACCCAAGAAAAGGTCAGTTTTATGTCAGAAGAGCTAAAAGTAAGTTCTGAGCAAGTAAAAGTGTTGGCAGTTGAATGCGAGCAATTTATTGCAATTATTGAAATTCAAAAGGCCGAGGCCACCGAACAAAAACAAAAGGTAGATTCCGAGGCAATTGTTATAAGGAAAGAAGAAGTCGTTTGCTTGGAATTGGCAGCCACTGCCAAAGCTGATTTAGATGTGGTTTTGCCTATGATAGATGCAGCTGTCAGGGCTTTAGATGCTTTAAATAAGAAAGATGTGGCCGAGGTTAAATCCTATGGCAAACCTCCACTTAAAATCGAAAAAGTTATGGAGGCTGTTTTAATTCTTTTGGGCAAAGAGCCAACTTGGGAAAATGCCAAAAAAGTTTTGGGAGAAGCTACATTCTTAAATGATTTAAAACATTTTGATCGGGATAATATAACCGACAAAACTCTTAAAAGAATTTCCATATACACTAGAAACCCCGAACTGGAACCGGATAAAGTGGCCGTGGTTTCCTTAGCCTGTAAGTCTTTAATGCAATGGATTTTGGCCATTGAAAACTATGGCAAAGTTTATAGAATAGTGGCTCCCAAAAAGGAGAAACTTGACAATGCTTTGCATTCTTTGGCTGAGAAACAGGCTCTCTTGGCTAAGGCCAAGGAAAAATTAGAAGAGCTAAATGTTAAAATTGCTGATCTTTATCGCCAACTTAATGAAAAAACAGAGTTACTTAATGAGCTTAGAGTCAAAGAAGAGAAACTACGTAAACAGCTGGAAAGAGCTATAATATTAGTTGAATCTTTGGCTGGGGAAAGAGAACGCTGGATTGAGACTGTGGCTATTTTAGATGCTCAATTCGAAAAGCTTCCCGGTGATTGTCTATTAACAACTGCTTTTATTTCCTATTTAGGCCCATTCGATACCAAATACCGTGAAATTTTATTAGAAAAATGGGTTAATCTTATAAAGATCAGACAAATACCGGCCACAAGTGAATTGAAAATTACTAACTTTCTTTCGGATGCCGTTACGGTAAGAGAGTGGAATATTCAAGGCCTGCCAGCAGATGATTTTAGTACAGAAAATGGCATGATTGTAACCAGAGGTAGTCGCTGGCCTCTTGTTATAGATCCGCAAATGCAAGCCAATACTTGGATTAAGAATCTTGAACAGCATAATGATTTGAAAATTATAGACTTTGGCCAATTGGATTATTTAAAAGTTTTAGAGTTGTCTCTGCAAAATGGCCATCCGGTTTTACTGCAAAACGTGGGAGAGCATATTGATCAAGCTATTAATCCTATTCTAAAGAAGAGCTATATTTTACAAAAGAGTGGCCAGAAATTAATAAAATTTAATGACAAATTTTTAAGTTTCCACGAAAATTTTCGTTTGTATATAACAACCAAAATAGTTAATCCCCACTATCCTCCAGAAATATCCTCGAAAACGACAATAGTTAATTTCGCTTTAAAGCAAGATGGTTTAAAAGCACAACTTCTAGGCATAGTTGTGCGCAAAGAAAAACCTGCTCTGGAAGAGCAAAAAGACGAATTAGTTATGACTATTGCACGCAATAAAAGAATATTAATTGATTTGGATAATGAAATACTAAGATTGTTAAATGAAAGCCGAGGTTCTTTGCTGGAGGATGATGAACTTTTTGCTACACTTCAAAAGTCCAGACAAACAGCTGCTTTAGTAAAGGAGTCTCTTAGTACAGCTGAAGTAACTGAAATTGAAATCGATACTGCACGACAAGAATACCAGCCAGCGGCAGAACGTGCCTCTATACTATTTTTTGTTCTGATGGACATGTCCAAAATAGATCCAATGTATGTCTTCTCCTTGGCAGCCTATATATTGTTATACATTCAGTCCATAGAACGGAGTCCTAAGCAGCAAATTGTACGTGAACGTATTGATAACATTAATGACTTTCATACTTATGCGGTTTATAAGAATACTTGTCGGGGATTGTTTGAAAAACATAAGCTGTTGTTTTCCATACACATGTCAGCTATGATCTTGGCAAATGCTGGCAAATTGATAGAAGCGGAATATGAGTTTATATTGAAAGGCGGTATAGTCTTGGATAAGTTGGGTCAGCCACCAAATCCTGCAGCAAGTAAGTAAATATTATTTAAGATCATACAAGTAAAGAATATTTCATTTTGAAAATTTTATACAGATTGGATAAGTGAACAGTCCTGGGACAACATAACCGAGTTGGATAAGCTGCCAGGTTTCCATGGCATTATCGATTCTTTTGAACAAAATTCAAGGGCTTGGCAAGGTGAAGTATACTACATGCTTAAATTTTATTTAACTTTAAGTTAAATTTATTTCTTAAATAGTTTGGTATGCCACCACTACACCGGAAGTTGAAGATCTTGTTGGAGAGTGGAATGACAAATTAACAGATTTTCAAAAGATTTGCATTGTTCGTTGCTTAAGAGCTGACCGCATGCAATTTTGTCTTACACAATTTATAGTGAACTCATTGAGTCCCCGTTTTATTGAACCTCCTGTCTTAGATCTTAAGGTGGCCTTTGAAGAATCCTTGGCACAGACTCCCTTAGTTTTTGTCCTTTCGCCAGGAGTTGACCCCACCCAATCATTACTAACTCTGGCCGAACAAATGAAAATGTCTTCGCATATCTACTCTCTAAGTTTGGGCCAGGGTCAAGCACCGGTTGCAACAAAAATGATAATGGATGGAGTGCGTGAAGGCAATTGGGTTTTTCTAGCCAATTGCCATTTGTCTCTTAGTTGGATGCCAACATTGGATAAAATTATTGCCACCATACAGACCATGAAAATTCACAAACGATTTCGTCTATGGTTAAGCTCTAGTCCACATCCTGATTTCCCCATATCCATACTGCAAATCAGTATTAAGATGACCACGGAACCACCAAAAGGCATTAAGGCCAATATGAAACGCTTGTATAGCGATGTGAATGAGGCCAATTTCAATTTAGCCAATGAACCTGGAAAATATAAAAAACTTTTGTTTTCATTGTGCTTCTTTCATGCTTTACTTTTGGAGCGCAAGAAATTTTTGCAATTGGGCTGGAATGTCATATATAGTTTCAATAATTCGGATTTTGAAATATCGGAGATTTTGTTATTGCTTTATCTTAACGAATATGAAGAAACACCTTGGGATGCTCTTAAATATTTAATAGCTGGTGTTAATTATGGTGGACATGTTACAGATGACTGGGATCGTAGACTATTGATGACCTATATCAACCAATATTTTTGCAATGAAGCCTTAAATACCTCTCAGTTTAGGTTAATAGATAATAATCTTTTAAATGCAATAAACTCTGACTTTCTTTTTACAGACTTTCTACCTTAGAAAACTATTTTATACCACCAGAGGGTGACTTACAGTCCTACATCGATCATGTACAACAACTTCCTAATTTTGATAAACCTGAAGCATTTGGTCAGCACTCCAATGCCGATATTGCTTCTCTTATAGGAGAAACACGTTTACTCTTTAGTACTCTCATATCAATGCAAGTGCAAGCTTCCACAGCAGAGGGAGAAAGTAAAGAAGCAAAAGTTTTACATTTGGCAAAAGAAATAGCGCAGAGTATCCCAAAAGAATTAAACTATGAACAGACGGCCAAATTAATAGGTCTTAATCGAACACCTCTAGAAGTAGTATTGCTACAAGAAATGGAACGCTATAATGTGCTTTTAAATAGAATAAAAAATCATTTAAGAGATCTACAAAAGGGCATACAGGGTCAAGTTGTCATGAGCACTGACCTGGAGGACATTTATACAGCAGTTTATGAAGGTCGGGTGCCGGCCTTGTGGTTAAAAGGTTCGTATGATTTGTAAAACACTTTTGTTTTTGTTTAGAAAAATTATTTATTTCGTCTATAATAAGCTTATCAATCGGAAAAACCCCTGGCTTCTTGGTCTCGGGACTTGGTGTTACGTATTGAACATTTTGCTACATGGGCCAAGACCCTAAAACCTCCTCTTCTGTTCTGGCTGGCCGCCTTTACTTTCCCCACTGGATTTCTCACGGCTGTACTACAAACATCGGCAAGAGCCACTCGCACACCCATCGATGAACTAAGTTGGGAATTTTTCGTTTTTATTGAGGAAGATGCTGCTGCTGCTCGCATTGTTCGCGAGGGTGGCGGTGTGTATGTACGTGGCATGTTTTTAGAAGGTGCTGGATGGTTGCGTAAAGCTCAATGTCTTACCGAACCACTTCCTATGGAATTGGTTACGGCAATGCCAGTTATACATTTTAAGCCTGTAGAGCAGTTAAAAAAGAAAACAAGAGGTATTTATTCTTGTCCCGCTTATTATTATCCCCAAAGATCTGGATCGTTTGTGATTGCTGTGGATTTGAAGTCAGGTAACGAGAAAGCCGATCATTGGATAAAACGTGGAACTGCTTTATTGTTAAGTTTGAGTAATTAGTTGTTTCTTTAATTTGAATTAATTTATATAAACGATTTTTATTAAATTTAATTTGTTTAATTAAAAAAAATATTTCTAAACTGAAATTTGCTTGGGAGAACTGTAAAAAGAAAATTTAATTTTAGTAGAAGTAATATTTTTTTGGCCAAAAACTTAGCTCAAAGAGGCTTTATTCAGCAAGAAATATAGCTCTATACTTTGGTTAAGCAAATAAACAAACAAAAAATCGAAACCCCATAATTAAAGTATAACTTATAAGATATTTTTATGGACTCGTATTTTATACATCATTTAACGAATAGCGTTAATGACTGACTAACTGACCCGTTCACCACCATATAGCCCATACGTGTTAAGCTAGAAACTTGAATCCACTTAAACGGGATTATGATGAGTTTGACCACTTAAGAGCAAAAGTGGGCCCAGAAGGGCCAAATTGGCAAGTTTCTGTCTCCTTCTTGTTAATAAATATAGAAACATAAATAAAATCTGGTTTGAAAGGTCTGAAAAAATATGTATAAGATTTGAAATTTGGAGAAAGTTTGGAAAAAAACGAGTAAAAATTTAATTTTGATACAACAAGCATGGTTAAAATTTTGATCGACAGTTTTTGAAAAAGATGTATGTATGTATATGATTTGTAAGCGTTTTGAAAATTTCGTATTACTTAAGGTTCAAAAAAGTGTATGTATATGTCGGTACTTTTTTGAATTTTCGGGATAAGAGTATGGAGGTTTGATATAAAAAACTGTGGACCCCGATTTAAGCACATTTTTGGTACTGTTTTCCACATTTTAAAACAATGAACCTTAAAGTGTTAAATCAACTCAAATAAAAAGTACTTTTTAATAATTTTTGTACATTTTTGCATATTTTAATAAGTAAGAAAGTTAAAGTCGCCCAAGCCCTACAAAAACTGGACCGTGCCCGTGTTTAATTCCATTGCGATCTATATGATTACAACAACCTCAAGTATTATTTATTCTTAAACAAACTCACGAATATCCTATTTTTTTTTAATAAAACTACAAAAAATTGGGACAAATCCAAAATAACATTTGAAGTTGTTATAATACGAAACGTTTTTGTTTTTTACTAGATTTTATTGTAGCCAATGGTTATCGAGATGTATTTAAAAGGAAAGAAGAAAATCAAAGCAGTTGAATAAATAAAAACGATTTGTTAAGTTTTTGAAGGAGCTCTTGAATGTTTCGGCTTGTGCCCTTAGGGCACTGCTACACGTTCAATAAATATCGTGATATTTCTAGTATCACGATATTTATAAAATCATTATACTTTAAGTTAGCAGTTACACGTTAAAGTTTTGTCCTTTAAGTTAAAATATACTCAAACGATTGCAAAGATCGTCTTATTGTAAAAAGCCTATATATAGCACTAAAACCCTCAAACCAACGATAAATCGACAAGTCTGGCTACCATGTTTGTGAAGCATAAACTGAACTCAATTTGGCATCATTTATTTGTGTCCGCTTCTTCTCCTTTTTTTTAACTGTTCGAACTATTCGAAACGCGATTAAGCTAGCGGAGACAAAAACTAAAATTTTTAGCAGAGCCAATTCCATTGGCCTTAACTCCACTTGTGAAATAATAACGCAACATAAATTAATACTTTCTTTTCCCCCATATGTAGGGTGATCATTCGTACTGAATTCATCCGTACATGTGCTGATTTTTCATTTCGTGTACTGATTAAAAATTTGTGTACTGAAATGTACTGGTTTTTTAGAAAATGTACTGATTGTACTGAATTTTCAAGATAAATTGAAATTTTTCTCCCAAAATATTTGCTGAATTATAGCAAAACGAAACTATTTTTGTAGCAGCCAAATTGTACAAACATTATTATGATCTCTCAAATTTTGTTTTGAGTCGATCGACAGAATCCCAAGAATGATTAAAAAATTTTTGAGAATTTATTTTCTGAATCAAATATTTTTTTACAAAAATACATAGACATCCAGACGGACGGAAAGGCTTTAATTGTTTGAGAAAGTGATTTAAATTCGATCGCTCTAATTGAAGGTAGTTCTTAGACTAAAAAAACTGAAAAGCGTAATGATTTCAAATCAGAAATGAATGGTCAGCCTGCCCATAGACAATCCTATACTTTAGCTCATGTATGAAGAAATATATAAAATAATTTCTGATTAATGCTTCTTAGACTGTTATGTTATCGTTGTAAACACAAGAAGTTATGTTTTAATTTAAAATTTAAAAAAAATGTCATCTGACTAGTATTTATTATATAAAAAAATATTTATAACAAAAATCATAAAAATATCCAAAAAAATATATAAAAAACTTAAAATAATTAATCATAATAATAATTATTAAGATAGCACTCGTATTCTAAATAGCATTTAAAACTAATTGCATTAGTATATAAATAGGGATACATGTTAAAAGGTATACTAACTACTAGTATGTATTTATAAAATTCCTTTGCAGTTTACTACATTATGTATGTAAGTACATATTTACGTTTGTATGTTATAATAATTATATGTAATAATAAAAGATAGTTAAGTACTGATTATTTTACAAACTGTTATTAAAACTAAATAAATTAATGGGTTTTTAAGTGTTAGTTAAGTATTTTACTCATATATAATAATATTTAGGAAAGCCCCAGGGCTGGAAAAATTTTATATTAAAAATAATAAAAATTTAAAAAAGCATTTAAATTGAGAACCAATTGTTTTTTAGATTTGATGGGTTACTTTTTAAATAATCTTGTTTTGTTAATAATATGTATAAGCATTTATGCATATTGATTTGTTTTCATTTAAGAAACCCAGCGAAACCCGTTGAACTACAAATATCGCTGGTAAAGTTCTGCCTTATTATTCCAGCTTTAAACTTAGTTTAAAAATGGCTGAGAATAAGCTCTGACTTTGAACAAAAATTTAAGTAGCTAATAAGCCTAATATTATTTATAGTAAAGTAAGAAAATTTTGTTCAGTACTGTTCGATTTTTGCTTTTTGTTCTTAAAAATTTTTTCAAATATAAAAAAAATAAAAGATAAAATAGCAAAAAAATATTTTGAAATAGACCATTTTTAAAATTAAAAAAAGGCAAAATTAAATATTTTGAAATTGCTTTAGTTGTGGCAAGTTGTGAAAAAAATATTATATAAAACTACATATAAGAGCTCAATTTAAAAAAAAATGTTGCTTATAATAAATTAACTTAAATATGTATTTAAAAATCTTAAAAGGCTAACTAAAATTAGACATGGAAATTCGTTAAGTATCTTAATTTTTTATTTACGAAAAAGTAATTTTTTAGGTCGTTTGAAGGTGGTGGGATGTGTGATAGTGGGGACAACGACCACTTCGTAAATTATATTCACCATATGAGCAAACGGGCGGTTTACAGTTGCGTTCCAAAATGCATCTGAAAAAAATACATAGATATAAAAAAAAAATTCAACTCAAAATAACTACTAAAATATTTTGTACTGCAGTAACATGTGGTTTACGCCTTATAGCATGCTGTACTTTTTTTATTTATATAAGTAAAACGTTAGTAGTGTTCAATTTACAAACAGACAAGAATTACAAGACCAATAATAATTTTCAAAAAGTTTTAATATGCAATATAAAATTTTCATAACACATTAAAATTAAAGAAATCAATATAATATTTTAAAATCATTTTCACATTTAGTCCCACTATGCTCAGATTTCCTTATTCAAGCCAGACATTTTTAAAGAGAACTTTCCGGTATTAATAATTTAATTTTGTTTTCAACCAATAATAGGAATTTCTATTTAAACCTTTAAATCTCCATAGACCTTTTAAAAGACTCAAAGGCATAAACAGAAAATCTATTAATAACTTAAAATAATTGCACTAAACTTACTTGCGATCTTCCAAGGAAAACCCCTCTTCACCCTGTTTAAAACGCAGGCATGTTTGATTGTTGACCAAACAATCGCAGCGACATTTGCGTATAAAAACACTATGCGGCTTTGGTAGATGGGCATGACGCTCTACATCCTCTTCGAACACATTAAAGTGTCGAGGACAATGACAGTGTAGCATGTTCTGCAACTGCTTTTGATGATGCTGATGATGGTGACTTCGTGGCTGTAAATAAGATGGCGACTGGGGAGATTGCTGCTGTTGGCGTTCAAACTGATGATGAAAATTAAAATTGGTGGTGGTAAGACCACCAACACTACCACCAGATCTTTTATCACGTGGCGTAGAATCGTGCCACAAGCTGCCACGATTGACACAATGACATTCTGTGTGATTTTGCATTGGCAACGCTTCGATTTCTTTGCGATAATTAAAATCGTAGGACTGAAAATAAATTTAAATAACAAATAGGTATAATAAAGTAACGAATATGATGCAAAGGTGGGTACAAGAAAAACAGCTTAAACTATACATAAAAAGCTTAACATTAGGGTAGTCCCTTGTAATTGCAAAAAATTTTTTTTAATCTGTTTGAAATTAAAGCTTTCACCTTTTTCTTTAATCAATATTAAAGAAAACGTTTTTATAATTTAATTGCAATATATAATTTTATTATATTAAAATTATCATAAATCTTTATGAAAAGTTTTGATCTTTTTGACAAAACTTTTTAGTTTTTTCCTAAAAACTTTTTAGAGCAGGGGCCAAATCGTCACATTCGATTCGAATCGAAATTTAAAAATTTTTATAAGAACTCCTATATTAAAAGCATTGACAACTCGATCGATCGAGTGAAATTTCGATGCGAATCGAATGCGATGATTTGGCCCCTGGTCTTAAAAATTTATTTGCTTCAGCTAGTATCGGCAGAAAAACTAACTGTTTTTAGTGATATAATATGTATTTAACATTATTGAAAAATATAAATTTCTTCAAAGTAATATGAAATTTAAATATGAACTAAACCCAAAGTAGCAAAAGCAAAAATGTGTCTGGAAAATTATTTTAAATTTTTTCTTGCAACGAAAAATTTAAATAATATTTTTCTTGAAAAAAACTTTGTTAAATATAAATCTTTAAAAACGATATAAAAAATCAGACTGACATCTCTGTTTGTTTCTTTCTTTCATCGTGGTTTACATATTTTTTATTTTCTTGCAGCCAACTTCACTCTTCATCGTTTTAATAAAATCGTTTTTTAACCGCTGCGATGCACTACTCAGACACTGAAACGGAATATTTTCCAAACCATTTTGTAAATCTTTTGCCGAACATTTTTTCTAAAATAATATTTGTGAAATCATTTTTACAACTAACAAATTTTATCTAATATTTTTTTAAAACAAGGAGAATGGTTTAACTTTCCTTATTAATACAAAATTTTTATTTGTTTTTTAAATTGTCTAAAAACTTATTAAAATCTCCAAATGTTTGATAAGATATTTGTCGAAAATTTTTTTATCAAGAAAAAATTTGTTAAAAATACTTTAAAGAAAAAATTATCAAGAACCTTTAATTAAGAAAAAAAAAAACATTTTAAATCAAATACATACCTACAATAAGTAGAAGTTTGTTACTAAGAATGTTATTTACTTTAAAATGAAGTTTCAAGCAACTGTCCAGAAGTTATGCAATACCCCATATGCATTAAAGCATATACATATGTATGTGTGTGTAGTCGTCAATGCCTGCCAATAAAAACCACCTTTTCTCATCCTGCTTATGAAATCACTGAGCATGTCAGTCATATTTAAAGTTCTTACGAACTTAAAACTATAAAATATTCAATAATTCTTTTACAAAAAACTTTTCGCTTTGAACTCATCTTGAACCAAACCGTCTAAAATTTTTTTCTGTAGGATTTATTTTGAATATGTATGTACATATGTATGTGAGTTGTGTCCGTTGCAGAAAAACGTAGCATACGAAAGAACTGGTGAACGTGTGCCTGTATGAGTTTTTAACATTGAAATTTATGACCGTATTTTTAGTTAATCGCCTTATTGCATTTAAAAGTGTTTAAGCTACTGAACACACCCACCTTAAGCAAAATATACCACAACAATCATCACACGAATGCAATAAAATGTAGCAAATTTTGACACCACCGTCTTACAAGCCAGTATTCTTCTTCTTTTCTTTACGCCTTTTTTATTATTCTTCTTCTTTATTTGCAGCTTATTTAAAGCGATGCGACCTCAAGCTGCAGGTAAGTTTTATAATTTGCACTAAGCAGTCTTGACAGCAGAGCAATGCCTTAAGTTATGGCTTAATAAACTTGGGAGTGTGCGACGACGCATTTTAAGGCCTTTTTTTCTACCTACAAATGTAGTTGTAAATATGTTTATATATGTACATACATATCGCATACTCCTTGAAAAAAATATTTGATCACATGGTCCATTTTAGTTGATTTTAGTAATGCAGTGATAGACCATGCCATTGTCAAACAAAAAAGGGACAGGCGTTGGTGTCTTAACGTCCGCTTATTGAGGTATCGTACGTGCAAAGCTTGTCCTCTATGGTGTACCATAGAGTAGTTTTAAAAACCTTTCGATGTAATGCAAAGATGGGTTAGGTGGTCCGGCCCTAGGACATCACAATGTTAAATGGACCATGTTTTTTACATACAATTGGGCTACTTTTGGACTAGTCCATGCACGCATCTATGGATTAGTCGCGTTTCTGCAGGGCAACATCATAAACGGTCCGACCAAATTTAGTTCCGCAATATAAAAATATCTTATAATGAGGTTGGTTAAAAATGTGATCTTGTTACTGGTTTATGAAGACAGAAATGTTTTTTAATTATTTTTAGTTGTGGCTGTTTATGATTTGTTGTGCGATATGTATTTATATATTCCCGGCTGTCCACTTCATAGCCGTAAATGTAAAACAAACAAACAATAAAAAGAGGAGTACAACATGCATACATCTTTATTTCAAACTTTTATTAATATAAAATTTCCTAGAGTTTGGTCGCATCTCGATGTGCAAATAAAAACACGTAGCAACGCAAAATTACAATAAGTTTTTATAAATTTATTAAAGTTAATAAAAAAGTTTAGAACATACACTGAGATAAGTAAATTACTGCCAGTTGTTGCTAGGGTACCAAGGCACATTCAACAAGGTACGTCCAAACCCTTTTTGTGTTTGAACGGTAGAATGTCAGAAAAATTAAAAATTTCATATAAAATTAATTTTTTATAACGTGAAAATGACAAATTGATTTTAATCAGCTGGGCTCTTAATATTACCTGGTTGAATGTGCCTTGCAGGGTACATTAAATTAAGCAATATCAAGGCGAATTCAAAAAATTCGCTCTCTGCATTTCCTTCGTGTGTTTGAGCGTGGGAATGTCAAAAATATTAAAAATTTCATACAAAACTAAATATTTGTAAAAGTGAATGTTAAATTTCTTATAGTCCGCTGGGCTCTTGATATTACCTGTATGAGTGTACCCTGTGATTTTCGTTGACTGACACATCAGGCCAGTATTCATGAACAACTTTGACAGCCCAGTCTCCATATAATTTATTCTTATTGAAATTTTTTGGACTTTCACTCCCTGTAATACAACACAAAATTCCAAAAAGGAACTTTTTGAATTGGCCTTGGCATCACCAATTTATAAAAATAAAACCTTTGGCTTCTGAAGCGTGTTTGCTATTATATGTTTTCTCCCCTTTTTTTAAAGCAAATTTTTAATAGTTATTTTTAATAGTTATAAGAACTAGTATTTTATTAAACAACAAATATTCGAGTAAATGATCTACATATTTCTAGACTTTTCCTAATACAAACTATATTTATTCGTTTATAAAAAAACACTTACAAATACATAGACCATAACGATTTCATGCCTCTTAACGGTACATACACTTGCTGTAGTACCGCAGCAGCCGGTATCATCACCGCAACGATGCAAGATGGTAGCATATGGTTCATAACGTTTTGATGTATTATTTGAGACTGGTATAACGCGCGGCATTGGTTTTCGACATTTAGTTGCTTGAATCATGCGGTGCCAATGTTCTGTAGCAAGTTCGTGTGGAGTTTCTGCAAAAAAGAAGTCAAAAGTTAATAAAATAAGGTTAAAAAAAGCTAGAATGTATTCCTTAATACAAAATTCAAACTTTTCAGACAAATTGTATGCTTCTACGTAAAAACACAAACAAAAAGATAATACCTACGTTACCGCGGGAAACCACAGGCTCCCAATTTTTTTAAAATGCGTTTTTTGTAATGAGAATTGGGTAAATTAAAAGTTATTAAGATTTAACCAAAAAAAGACAACAACTGTTGGTGCCGAATTTGATCATTTTGAACATTAATATTTTTTTTTCTCTTTTTAAAAATAAAAATAGAGGTTTAATTTGTACAAACAAAATAATTATTATTTTACGGTGTCTAGCTAAGGTGACTAGTAATTTCTGGTTCGAAATCAGTACACTTTTTGATTTGTTTATTATACAGCGCTTTTGGCTTTTAACCGTTTCAACTGCACCGTTCTTGCCCCTACACGGCTGCAATGTAAGACCGACTTTTTTTTGTTTTTTGTGGAACATACTTTCCTTCTACCTCCCTCCCTAACAGGGTTGTTATACAAAGTTTATTTTTTTTAAATCGCTCCCACAGCTTCCTTGGCGCTTCTACAAGGTCAAATGTAAGACTAACCCTTAATAATTTTTCCTCCCTAACATTTTTGTGAAACAAACTTATCTCTCACTTCCAGCCCCTAACAGGGTTTTATACAGAACTTGAAAAAATTAAAGTAAGCACCCCTACAATTTCCCCGGAGTCGCCCTTAGAGAAATAAAATGTATCACAGATCCCCTTTAGTTTTTCCTCCTAAGCATATTCCCAGAGCATACTTTTCCCCTATCACCACCATCTAAAGGGATTTGCCATACAAAATTTACAAAAATCAAGTAAAAACGCCCAAAACTTCCTCAGAGTCAGCTTTAGAGAAATAAAGTGTACGACTGATCCCATTAGTTTCCTCTACCAAACATATTCCTAGAACATACTTACCCCCTATCTCCATCGCCTAACGGGGCTCCCATACAAAGTTTGGGATATTGTAATAAGTCCCTCCGCCCCTACAGCTTCCAGGGTGCCTATGGATAGGTCAAATGTAAGACTGACCCCAACTTATCTTTCCGTGCAAAAATTTTTCAGGAACATACTTACCCCCTTTCATAAAAAAAATTAGGGCAAAAATAAAGCGCTCTTACTTGTTTTAATATTCTTGTCTTCTTGGCTCTAATGCTTTTTTAAAGTAAAAAGTTGACAACGCTTCTGTCGCTGCACGGATGTAGGAAAAACTCTTTTTTTATACCTATTTATCTGCGCTAACGGTTAACTTTTTGTTTTAATATAAAAAAAGGTTTAAGTCTATGCTAAATTGTTGCATATTATAACATATCACTGTGACACCTTGTTGTTGTAAAGTATGGTGTTTTATAAGTATAGAATTTGTGTGTCGATTGACATGCATTTGTACTAGAGGTCTGCTTGACTACACCCAAATGCCGTTTAAATACATTCGTTTGTTTTTCAACAATGTTAAACAATTTAAATGAATGAACCCACAAGCGAAAGCAAATAAAAAACAACTTCAACCGAAAACAAAATATTACCCATACATTCATATAAATAAATACTGAATAGAATGTGTGAATATTGTTGTATGATTGGTGTAAAAAATTATTATTCATTTGTGCTTGCAAATTTGTCGTTATTGTTGTTGTTAAACATTCATTAACTCGAAAAAACACCTGAATGTTTTTATAAAAACTCTAACTGTAATGAGACTTTGCTATGTTTTTGTATTTTCAAGTGTGTTTTATACACATTCAAAACGAAAACTGTAAAATGAATGTGTTCTTCTTGTATCATTGAGTGTAACACACAATACATTCTTTCTTGTGTTGTTACTGGCTTAACTTTATTTATCTCTCATAGAATGAAAAATGTTTGAATGAATATTGTTTTTGTTGTGTATAGGCAATTAAATGAATATAGTCATGCAGATGTCTAATTTGTACCACCCAGCTAGTGAGCATGCACCTTGTACATAAGTGCTAGTATATGAAGTACCATGAAGTCTTATATTAATCAGTTAGAGCTTTTCTTTTGAAGGATTTTCTGCGTGTTTAAAATATGAAATTTTTCAATCAGGCCAATTAAATTCGCCCTAAGTTTCCTATTTTTTTGAACGGTTTATTCTTCTAATGCTACATATGTATAAACAAAAAGGTGAAAGTTTAGTGTTTATAATAAGTAAATAAAAATCTAAAAGTTTAAGAAGGCAGGTATAGGGACAAAGTGCACTTGAAATGCTATTTTGACGAACAATTACTTAAAAAATTTTTCTGGGCAATTAATGCAGCTAAAATTATGGTTTTGTAATAATACATAACCTTAAAATGGGAGAAAGTGAAGACGTTTCTCTTAAAAGTGGACTCAGATAAGGAATAGGTATGGGGGTTTGGAAAAAATGAGCAAATTCAAAATTTTGTGTAGTGAACTGCAGTAATCAATATAAAAATTGTTTTTATAACAAAAGACGATCTATAAAATAACAATCGCACGATTTGATCGAGTAAAATATGGTATGCCAATTTTATATGGGACAACTTACAATAAGGTTTTAACTTGCTTGTTAGTGTAATATGAGCCGTTTATTTTGAAAGTGACATAAGTAAGTTTTAAAAAAATCGAGTTAATGGCAGCACTAAATACTATTGAACGGTATTTTTTCATATCTTTAAATATCTCGACTTAAAAATAAAAGTGACTTATGTAACTTTCAAAACTAACGGCTCATATATTGCAGTGCTATATATTTTTTTCAATTTAAATAACATTTTAGGCTATTGATATCAAAATGAGTTTGCTTTTTATTTTCTTGTTGGATCTTTATTAGCGTTGCCGTTGTAAAGGTTATATATCAGTTTGTCATTCCATTTGTTATTTGACAATATTGATTGCTTAACATGAATAGGGCGTAAACCAATGGTTACTACTTTACAGAGAAAGAAAAGTAACAATAAAATTAGAAAGGCTTGATTACAGTTTTTAATAAAAAAAGGCAACACATTTTATTCTCAATAAAGAAAAAACTAACTCAGAAGATGTATTTGAAATTTGTTTGCTGAAGTAGTGAAAATAATCGAGTTACGCGCTTTTTATATTAAGCTTTCGATGTGTATATTCTGGATCCTTATAGAAAGGGTAATCGATTTATCCATGATTTTTTAAATCAAGTTTCTAATGCCAAGCCAAATCCTTAGTATCGCGTTGTGATCTCAAACTTGTAGAAGTACTTTAAAGCAAATCACTATTTAAAATCGGGAAAGTCGGTTAACTAGTTACGGGCCAAAATATATGCAACAAACTGAGGTAGTCCATTTCTTTGGAACAAAATTCACTTTACTTATTTCAGTAACCTAAACCAGTGCTACTATGAAACTTTGCATAAAGGCTTTAAATATGGCAACTAATTTGTAAGAGGAGTAAGAAAGTTTGTTGGATAGAAGCCAGGAACATGGTAGTTACCATATGAACGGATAATTTTCATAAAATCTTTGATACTCTCTTCGTTTTATGCAAAAACAAAATATCAGAGGCGAATTGATCAAATTTGCCCTAATATCACCTATTTAAATGCACCTTGCAAGGCCCATTCAACCAGGTAATATTAAGTGCCCAGCTGATTAAAATCAATTTGACATTTATACGTTATAAAAATTTAATTTTACATGAAGTTTTTAATTTTTCTGACATTCTACCGTTCAAACACAAAAAGGGAATGCAGAGGGCGAATTTTTTGAAAGCGCCTTGGGTTAACCTTGTTGAATGTGCCTTGGCACCTTGCTGCATTCGTATCAATGATGCAATTATCGATAGTAAAAGCTTTTCGCATTTAAAGTTTAGACTAATTTGCTTCTATTAGGCGTGAACTACCTGCCAAAATGTTAGAAGGTCATGGCGGCTTATCTTGATTAGCAAAAGTTATTTATCTCTACTTTAGTTTGTTCTTAGACAATAGGATGTTAACATGTGTTCTTTAATTCCATGCGAACAATTTTAATCAAGCTTAAATTTTTATTAAAATTTAAAAATTGAAGTGCAAACATTTGTGTAATTGTGATAAAGTTGCTGCCTTAAGTGTGTGTTTGATTTATATTAATGAAAAACTTAGTAAAAGTGTATAAATAGAAATAAGATTTCAGCAATCTACATATGTATATGTAAATAAATATGTTTGTTTCTAGTTATGTAAGTATGTATGTATGTATGTATGTACTTATGTACATACATATAAGTTGTATAATGGTGTTTTGTTTGTGTAGGTTAATTATAATGCCATAAAATAAAATTAGTATAAAGAAGGCTTTTTTAAAATAGTTTTTTAAATGGTAAGTTCCAAGATCAGGGGCCAAATCGTCGCATTCGATTCGAATCGAAATTTCACTCGATCGATCGAGTTGTCAATGCTTTAAGTATAGGAATTCTAATAAGAATTTTAAAATTTCGATTCGAATCGAATGCGACGATTTGGCCCCAGTTGAACAAATAACTAAGGGTGTTTGTGGCCATTTTGTTGTCAACCGTGCTAAACTAATACACAGTAAAGACAATAAGGCGAATTTGAATATCAACCCTAATTTACCTACCTTCTCTATTAGCCATGAGGCGTTGTTATAACATGATGTTATAAATGCGTTGCTTTAACATTTGCACTAACAACGATGTTATAACATTAAAAAAACGTTAACTTGAGCGGTTAACATTTATCACTAACATGATGTTTTTTTAATAATGTTAGTGATGTCTAATGGATACCGTAGGTAAGCTCTTGTTATACAACAATTGGTTTCTTGAAGCGATATAATGTCAAAATATATCACGAGCAGTGTGGCCAGATTTTCAAGTAAAGTTAAAGCTAAATCACGTTTAAAAAACAGCTAAAAAGAGCTAAAAACAAAAAGTTAAAGCCAAAAAATAAAGCTAAATTTTTTAATTCGTTTTTTAAAAAGTTTCTTCGTTATTTAGATATTTCTCATAATATAAACAAAACGTTTGTGTGCTTAAAATATTTAAGAAGAAAATTTGTTTTAAAAATTTTGATTTTATTTACAAAAACTTGGTAGACCCATACCTTAAGTAAGAAGAAAAATAATATGTGTTAATATACATACATATTCATATACAAGAGCTTTTTAAAAATTTTTTAGAAGCAGGTGTTAATTTGCGCCTGTTTCGGTAAAAAAAAACGAAAATTTGTTTTAAATATAAATACTCACACACAATTCGTTCATTTTTTTACAAAAACACGTAAAATTTAGTAATTTATTAACAAACTTTTTTCATAAATACAAACACATGAAAACAATAAAAAATCGAAACTATAAGATTAAATTTACACGATGCAATTTTTTTTTAATATTCCTTCAATGAAATTTTTGTTTGTTGACAAAACGTGTATAAAGAGACTACTTTTCTACACAGCTCGTTAAAAATCGAAAATTTTCATTCAAGTTACATATATCATGAAAAATGCCTACATGTAAATATTGTTCAAGAAAAAAAAAAAGATTATCTTTAATGTAAAAAGTTACATTGTAGGAAAGCATTTTTAGAAGTATTTTTATTTGTACATGTGTGCCTCAATAAGTATTTAAAACCAATGACTGTAAAAATGAAAAAATCAAAAAATTAAAAATATTATTATTTTTTTTTAAACCTATCTATAAAAATAATAATTATCGTTATTAACCGTTTTTATTTAAATTAAAAAAAATTACCGTCTTGCTAAAAAAAAAAAACAAAATTTATAAAGAGCATGATTTTCAACAAATATAGTTTAATACTATCAAAATGGTGAGCATTACTTGACACTACGATGTTTCATTGTGCCTGCTTTTTTCTAGAAAAATTATTTCGGTCCTGTTTGATTTGATTTTTTGACAAAAAAACACTTTAAAGTTCTTATTAAATAAAAATATTAATATAATAATTTGTTTCAACGAAAGACATAAGTGTTTTTGAGCAATATATTAGAAGATTTTATAATTTAACCAAAAAACGAAAAAAATGTTTCTGTCGCATTTGGATTTTTTTCTTTAAAATTGCCGCATTTAAAAGTATTTGTTTTGGAAAACAAATTCTTACGTTTTTTTTTTGTAATACCATACCTTCCTTATATCTTTGTTTTATTGAAGTTTTGTGATGTTTCACGTTTTTTAAATGTGGCTAGTAGTAAATAATTAAGCAAAACAATGGTTCGGAAACTGTTATATTGTAAATTCTAAGAAAATTTGGAGCTTGATACCTTTCAGTATAATTAAGATACATACCAAAAAATATAAAACGACAAATTTTTAACCTTTTATCTAGCTCCAAAAACTACTAAAAAAGCTAAATTCAATTTCAAAAAAAGCTAAAAAAAATGCTAAAAGCTAAATGTAAATATTTCGGGCTAAATGAAGAAAAATAAAGCTAAATTTAGCTCTAAAAAAGCTAATATGGCCACACTGATCACGAGATATCCTTAAAGGTACCTTTACACGGTAATACTTATATTACGATATGTCAAAAAATGTTGTGGGATAATACAAAATCTCATCATGTAAAAGCATTATGTATTGGGTAGGAGAGAATACGGATGCAAAATTTGACAAGTGTTCGGTAAATGTTTATTTTCTAAACCATTTTAGAAACTTGTGTATTCTCATCACATCAGAGGTGTGAAAGATTGGCAGCACTTACAGCATCTAATGAAGGTGGCTACACTTAATGAAACAATACACAAACAATCAAAATAAAAGCAGATTTTTTTCATGTTGTTTTTGTTAATATTGTTGAACCTTAACCATATGGCGTTACCCCAAATGGAAAGTGACAAGAAGCAACCGATTTTGATTTTACCAACCTCATCCGTGTAAACATGAAAAATAGTTAGAACAGATTTTTATTCTCTTTTTTTAAATACGGAGAGAATTTCATAATATTTTGATTCTACAAAATCTAATTACTTTGTATTACCGTGAAAAGGTACCTTAAGGTGTATGTTATTATGTATGTATGTGTGTATTTATTTAATTTTAATACGTACATTGTATGTATGTACATATTAACGTAAAAGCATATATATTTGTGGAAACTAGGTATCAGATTCTATGAAAATATTTTATGCAAGTATGTTTGTGCTTGTGTTAAGTTTAGAAAACGTATGTATGTATGTGATTGTGTTGAGTTTAGCAAACTTTTTACGTGTTGCAACATAAAAGTTTTTTTTTTTTTATAATGATTTTGTGGCAACGAAGGTGGCAATTTGTTGAACCTGGGTGGCATAAAAGTAAATGGGTGGTAAATTAAATGATTTAAACTATCGTTTGCCATCTAACGATCGATCGATCGATTTATTCATATTTTTTTCTTGTTTTATCCTAAAGATGTATTTTTTTTAAATTAATAAATGTCCAGAACTTTAAATAGACAATTTTATTTGCGTTAAAACAAATGTTTTTATATGTTTTTACGAAAGAGCGATTCCATTGTTATGGTTTGACAAGGCACGGTATATTTTTAAACGTTTAACCAAATATGCTAATACTGAAAGAACGAAACTACTGCTAAATTCCAAATTTTAGTTTTAACAAATTTCGGCTTTAAGTCGTTTTGTAAAAAAACTATGGAAACAAGCACAATTATTGTAATTTGTTTAATGGTTTTTAATTCTTATTACACATAATAGGTATAAAGCGTTTTCAAAAAAACAATTTAAAAAAAATTTATTTTTAGAAAATATTTTTTAAAATTCTTGATTTTTATATTTTATTGCAAGAAATATTAATTATGTACTTTTTATTTTAATTTTTGTTGCACAGAAATAATTTTAATGTTCTCATATTAATTTTTTGGCAGAAATTTATAACTATTTTTGATTTTTTTAAGCCAAAATAATTATCATCATACATATTTTGATTTTTGTTTTTTTTAAGCTGAAATAAAAATTTTTTGGTTTTTTATTTTTTTTTTGCAGAAATTAAAATTATTTTATGATTTTAATTTTTCTTTTTTGAACAGAATAAAAAATCCACTATAGTAAAAAGCACTTACTACATATGACTTCATATAAAAAATAAAGAGCCTCTATTAGAAAAATGGGTACACACTAATGAAATAAAAAAGTTGGTAAAAGTTGTACATACCTATTTTCAAAGTTAATTTAATTTAACATTTACTACAAGTGAATAGTTATCATTTATGTATAGCCGATTGTATTATGCATATCTATTAGAGGTCTGCTTGACTACACCCAAATGCCGTTTAAATACATTCGTTTGTTTTTCAGCAACATAGTGTTTTTCATTCAATGTTAAACAAACCAAATGAATGAACCCACAAGCGAAAGCAAATAAAAAACAACTTCAACCGAAAACAAAATATTACCCATACATTCATATAAATAAACACTGAATAGAATGTGTGAATATTGCTGTATGTTTGGTGTAAAAAATTATTATTCATTTGTGTTTGCAAATTTGTCGTTATTGTTGTTGTTAAACATTCATTAACTCGAAAAAACACCTGAATGTTTTTATAAAAACTCTAACTGTAATGAGACTTTGCTATGTTTTTGTATTTTCAAGTGTGTTTTATACACATTCAAAACGAAAACTGTAAAATGAATGTGTTCTTCTTGTATCATTGAGTGTAACACACAATACATTCTTTCTTGTGTTGTTACTGGCTTAACTTTATTTATCTCCCATAGAATGAAAAATGTTTGAATGAATATTGTTTTTGTTGTGTATAGGCAATTAAATGAATATAGTCACGCAGATGTCTAATATCTATATACAAATATAAAAGAGATTTAAGCATTAAATACATTCCTCGCTACAGGCTACCGAACACAACCAGCCAAAAATAGAATACACGTGTGCTTATGAGAATAATTTTTTAATTGCTACAATGCAACACAGCTACGGGTTGCTGTCAATGCTAATTTTGTGGCGTGGTCGAAATTAAACTAATTTCTATTTTTATACGCGACAGATAACAGATTAGTGCTGCCAATATGGTAAGATGCAAAAAATATAGCTTAAACAGTACAAAAAGACTTTAGGTGGCACCACAGAAAGTAAAATTGCTTATATGTTTATTTTGTAGTCGTAGTCTAGTAAATATTTCAGTAGCAGCCAGTCGGACACAAATTTAGCAAGAAACTTTTGTGTTCGTGTGTTCCTGTGTTCTTGTTGCTTGAATGTGTTTAATGCATTACCCCTTTATTTCCTAAAACGCAACGCCCTGTAAACAAAAACAAAATGTATGGAAAAATTTTTTAAATATTAATTTTTTCCATACAATTGTCTGCGTTATTTTGCGTTGCGTTTAACGTAATAAGGCCCTTAATTATACAAAAAATAATCTAAATTTTACAATTATTCCTGCAAAAAAATATATAAATATCACAAGGTAAATATAATTTCTGTAATCAAAAATTAATAAAAATTTGTAAATAGTAACTATATCGGCGAAAAACAGTAAAAAATTTATTAAAATTATAAGTTCTGGCAAATAAAAAAAAAAAACAAAAATTATTTTTGCAAAAAAAAAAATAAATAAAAATCTGAAAATATTAACTATTTTTTTATTTTTTGCATAACAAATCCGACTTCTGTTTTTAAAAACATTTTAAAAACAATTATAAATTTTAGATTTAAAATTTTCACTGCAGAAATTATTATAAATTATTGAAATTATTATTGTATATTGTTGATATTATAAAAATTATTTTTACTATTATTATTATTATTATTATTATTATTATTATTATTTTTATTATTATTATTATTATAAATATGTTTATTATTATTATTTTTATTAATTATTATTTTCTTTTTATTATTAATTTTTACTATATTAAAAAATAATTATTTTTATATTATTTTTTTCATTATTTTTATGGTCCCTGCTTTTGTAAACAAATTGGGTTTAACAATTTTTTTCTTTACAAATAATTAAAAAAATTTTCCTTAAAAACATTTTTTTTTCCTTCGCCCCTTTGAACTTCTTTAATGTAAAGGAAAATATAAATCTAGTAATAAAGAATCAAACCTTTTAGAAGCTTTGCTAAAAATATGCTTGTATGTAAATATTTATTAAATATTTGTTATAAAATATTAAAAAAAGCTGCAAAAAGGTGGCTTTCTCCAATTTTTATTGAGCAAGACGTTCAAATAGCCTCTTACTAGCACTGACTAATGGGCAGTTAGTTGTTGGCTTAGTTGGTCGATCAATTGGTCTATAAAGGTGAGTGAGGCTGATCATATTTAGATTATGCAGATGGCTTTTGCCAGCCAACTACACTTGAACTAAGATGCAAGATTTGATAGTCGGTTAATAGTTTGTTTGATTTCGTTTAGAAATTGCGGCCGGCTATTTGTACATGCAAACGCGTCTAATATGTGATAAGTGACGTTTTATGACTTTATTTTGTTGTTATAAACATGTGTAGATAAACGTTTATAACGTTTGCTGGCCAATACTATTAATTATATATATTTCGATGGCTTATGAAATGATCTACGGCAGGTATTTAAGTGTGTCTCCGATGGCAGTGTTGAAACTTGTATGGTACTAACAGCAAAGATATTGATCAAGAGTAGATCATGATTGCAGCAATTTTTAAATATTATACGAATAGTTAATAGGATTTTTTCCTCCTTTTTTTGCATAAGAAAATTTGTATGTGTATCAAATATAGTTGATATCTTAAGCGGTGTTTTAGTAATAATTTTAGGAATTAGAAATTTTAATTTAGATTGGAAAAAGGCCATATTTTTCAAATGATGGGAGGATATTAATTTCACTTGATAACATTTTGAATATGAATTAAAATTAAATTATTTAAATTTCTTTTATTTAAGCCCAGATTAGTATTTTAATGCAGGTTCTTAGTTAAGCTTTTTTTTGCAAAGAAAATATTAACGAAAATGAATTTCAAATCATTATTTAAAGTGAAAACAAACTTTTCTTACAAAGTTGAGTTTTTTTTTGGCTTAACTTTCCTTTAGACGATTCATAACCATAAAAGTATAATTTTGCCTTAGTCTAAAATATGCACAAATTTATTTCTTTTTTATTATACAAAACCATGACTTCTGCTGTTATAAGAATTACAAACTTTAAATGCAAAAACCTTGGCACTGGTAGCTGTTAACATACTAGACTTGCCGTCTGTCATTTGCCTGGCAGCAACAGATTTGATTGTTTTGAAATATTTTCTGTTGTTAGTGTATTCAGAAAACCGGGTTTTTAAGTAATCGAGTTTGTGAGTTATTTAATAAATAAGTTTGTGATTTACAAAGATAAGGAAAGCAATTTTGTCATGCTTCTTGTCCGCCTCTTAAAATTGGGTTGACAAAGCCTCCTGATATTTTGTAGATTTATTAAAAATTATTAACAATAAAACTATACTTTTTATTACAATGCATTTGAAGGGAATTGTTTTATTAAAGTATAAAAATCGCTTAAACAACATTCAGATCCGGTTATTAAATAATTTATTTATTTTTCCTTTACTCGGCTTTTGTACAACACAATTTTGACAATTAACCATGTTTGTGGTTACAAATAGACCTTAATTTGGTAGACATTTAGTCAGACAAAGAAAATAAAATAAACAAATTGTTAAACCGTTTTTTCTATGGGGCTTCAGAAGGAGATTGCAGGTGAAAAGTAAAATTATATTTTACTACCTCTTTTCCTTCCACCGCTTTAATAACCCACTTTGATTGTGGCATCTCTAATAAAAATGAAATTCACGTATTTCCAAGTTCATTGAATTGTTGACAAGACAAGACAACTTGTCTTAAAAATCTAATGACAGTAGTTATTGTTGTTGGGTGCTTACAATTGTGTTAACGTGTATGTATTTTCCTGCTGACATACATCCACATGCATATGTATAAAGAAAATAAGTAAATACAAACATCTGGAGAAAACTATTTCTAACAATGCAGTTTTACTTAAACTGTAATAATAAATTTTTTAGTATATTTTTATAAATCGAGAATGTCTTAAAATATACAAAAAATATATAATTAATTATACTGTTATTGATTTCTTTATTTGTGCAATTCAATTAGTTTAGGCAATTCAATGTAAAATGGCCCCAAATGGGAAAAAAACGTTTCAATAAAAATGTTATACCCGTCACATTTTCTGACAAAAATGGATGAAAAGCCATGCTTTTTCCTGCATATCATACCAGAAAATCATAGTTTTCTTAAGTGACAAACTTTAAAATTTTGAATTATAATAAAATATGAGAGATTAAATATAACACCCGTCACAATGGAATTACCCATATATAGGGTGGGTAAAGAATTTTTCTACATTTGGAAACTCAAATATGTTTTGTAGAGTTTATGTAAATTATTTTGTATTAATTCATTCGAAAAATAATAAATTTTTATTAAACTGATTCATTAAGTTTTGAAAATAATTGAATTCAAATTGTCTCAACCCTTAGTAACACCATAAGCGACATCTAGTCATTACTGCCTGGAGGGTTACAGCGGCAATTGCCTCAATTATCGTTCGAATAAGTCGATTTCTTTAAATTATCCAAATTTTTTGGTTTTCTTTTGTAAACTTCCTGCTTGCAATAATCCCATAGAAAAATTAGGTTTAGTAAGGTCAGGAGACCGGGCCCTCAGGTCCGTGAAGTTTCTTGTTATCAGTTTATTGAGGTATTTTTGCCGCAATTCTGTAATAAAAGGCGTGGCTATATGACAAGCTGCCCCACCGCACCGTTTATTACTTTTTGAAATAATCGTATTTAAAAATTTAAATTTGCCACCAGATACCCTGTACTTTCTACTCTTTGTATTTTTCAAAAAGTCTTCATTTGTTGCACGGTGTTGTCAATTGCCAGTTGTACTTCAAGATGTTTAAACAGCTGTTTATTCAAAAACGCGAATAACTTCTTTGGAAAGTTCCTTATATATCTACTGATCTGTTAAGTTACTGGTTTAATTTTGACTTTAAACAATAAAAAATCTCCGCTGATTTATTGGACATTAAAAGATTAACGTTTAACGATCGCTGTATATATTAAACTTGAACGACTAATTGAAGCATTAAGAAACTTCTGCTTTTCCTTATTCTTTCTATCTTTTTCATGGGCATATGTGTGTTTGAGTACGTATAGCTGTACATAATTACAGATTTATGTGATCACATCGTAATTCAAAGAAAATGACCAAAGGCAGTATAAATAATACTTGACAATTATTTTCATTTTGCAAGAAAATTTCTGTTTCTATCCCAATTCATTGTCAAAACCACATGCTGGAAGCATTTGATTTTTCTTTTCTTGGTTTTATTGCTGAACTTCTTAACAATTGTCATTGTGTAAGAATACTGGTAGATACAAGATAACGGCGGGTTTTGTACTTTTAATACTATTGGCTAATTTCTTGGCCATAATCATGATTCAAACACGATAATGAAACTTAAAAATGAAGTAATTTCACAGTGTGTATATTATAGAGATCTTAAAAAGTTTGCTGCTTTTCTCTAAATAAAAACTCCTAACATTGTACCTACCCAGTCAGCAAAACTGGCCGACATCTGTAAGATATCTAACGGAAATGTCGGTCAAATTGACAGAATTCTGTGGGACTTCTGTAAGGGTTTTGACCCCGTGACATTAAGAGGTTGATTAGAAATCTGTCGTGTGAAATTCATAGACTAAATGTCTAACACATGCCTAACAGAAATCTTACAGAATTCTTAATGTCATCTGCCAAAAAAATCTAATAAAAACCAGTTAAAAAGATTTTTTTTACTAATAGTTTTTTAATTTAAAATTGTATTTTAAATAAAAACAAATCAAAAGAAATTAATAACCACATAGGTATGACCGAAGAAAATCGATCAGAAATCAAAATTTCCAGACAAAACTTACAGAAATCTACCAGACATCCGTCCGAATCAAATCAGATTTCTGTCAGACTTGTCTCATGCAGAAATTGTCGGTAAATTTTGTTGCTTGGGTAGCCAAATTTAATGAAAACAGTTAAATTCCTTGACAGAAGCAAGCGAAAGGTAACTCCAATCAAATGAAATAATTTGATGCCTTTTTTCAAGCAAATTGTTAATAATTTTTGTTTAAAAAATTTTATCATTTAGTTCCTAGAAAATTTACAAAACACTGACTTTTTAGTATTTACATTCAAAGCACCCCAATAAAATTTTAGATTCTCTGAAAAAAAAAAATAATTACAGAAATAAAGAAATATTTTAAAAGATTTTTGGTTCGTTACCCATTTTAAGAAATATTTTCTTTTAGTCGAGAGAAATTTTTTTAACTATTTGTCCCAAATTGTTTTTTTGAGTTTTCCTTCCCTGGTTCTGGAATTGTTTTCCACAAAGTATATTTTTATTAAATTTTTAACTTACTTGGTCTTTTCTGGTCCTGTATGTAACGTTCTCTGGCTTGCTGTACTGCCTTCTCATTGCCAACATCCAAATATTTTTGTTCGGTCAAGACGCCAGGTGCTGCAGCATCACGTTGCATCGAGAAGTCATTGATGCCATTGCGATAAGGTTCATCATCGATATACTCATCCTAAAAAAATAAATAAACAATTGAAATGATCAAAGCTTTAACATGCAGTAATTAACCAAATTTTTTTTGTAAAGAATAAAAAAATAAGCTTTTCATAGCGTCATGATTTGTTGGGGAAAAACTAAAACATATTGCAAGATGTTTTTCGCATTGTAATTTATGTAAATAAATATATATTGAAACTTTTGTTAGTTTTTTTATAGTTAAATTTCTTTAATTTCAACAGTTTTCTTAAACACTCTTACCTACAATTAAATGTAATTTAAACTCCTTTTTTACTAAACACAAAACTAGGACAGTTGCCATTTTGTGCACCGGAAAATTTATGAAACCTTAATTATAATCATAAGTTTTTTTACATTTTTGTGAACACAATGCCCTGCTTTTTACTTTACATTTAAGTTCTTTTTTTTTAATGCAGTGAATAAAAAATTTCTGTATAATTTTAGGGAAAAATACAATTTAAAACAAATTAAAAGAAAATACAAAGTTATGATGAGAGCTCCTTTCATAATTACAACAAAACACAAGTAAAAACGTAATGGTCGGTGAAGCCCGTGGCGTAATGTTTTATAAACCACAACGCATGGCCAAATGTTTGCAGGTTAAAATGAGTTTTGTGAGTGGGGTTGATATGGTTTTTGGGTAAATGCCTGTGGGAGGTACGGTCAATTACGAAGGAGTCTTTACAAAATTTATTACTATTTAAAAAAAGACACACACACAAAAAAAATATAAGAAATCTTTACTTGAACTAAGCCATAATGGATTTTTTTAAACCAAGTACGATTTATCTAGTACAAATTTCTACTTAAAGCCACATTTAGGCGAAAAAAAGAATTGTTTTGAGTTTGAAACCGTTCTTGATGTAATCTTTAAAATTTTGATTTAGACGTAAGAGGTTTTAATCTATTCAAAAAATTAACTCATTTTAGGGGATACTAAGCTTTATGAAAAAAAAATGTCCTTTTTATATTTTATTTTTATTTTATATTTTTTTTCTGTACTTGACGATTTGAACCTAGGACCCTTCGAATTGTAGCAACGGCGCGCTACCATCTAGACTTTCGAAACATTTTGCTTTTTAAATGTTAAAATATATTTTGTGCGTATAACGAACCACGTACTTAAAAAAGGTAAAGGCAAAAGCCTTCACAGCAACATCAAATCAAGCGGATATTCTAACAAGAACGACTTTTTTGCCTGATTTTTTAAAATTGTCCCAAATAGACTTGGCTTAGAAAGGCCTAAGGGCGGATCACACTAAAAAATTTCAAGTGCGATTTTGGATAAGTTCAGGAAAAGAATTCTTGATTTTAGAATGTGTTTTTCTTTCTGTGTTCGTATAACGCTGGAGTTAAATTTTTTTATATTTTATTAAAGTTTTTCTACATCGTCAAACATCGTCGATGGCACAAGATATATTACATAAAATGTTAAACTCAAATTTAAAAGGAGGCGTAGAGGACTTAAAATAATTGGATATTTTATATGTATATTCAAAAAATTCAAGTCAAAATACGAAAAAAGGAACATAAAATTATATTATTATGAGGTTTGCTTCACATGGCATCAGTTAGGCCTTTTTCTACTGCTGCTTTTCTACACTCATTGCAGTGGCCCTCCGAATATCTTTCTACCTTCAGGTTCAATCTTCTATAATATACGGTGACCGATAGGAATCGCAATAGGGGTGAAACAGCTACACCTTTTTGTGTCCCCCTGCCTACCACCCTTCCAAAGTGCACGTCTCCTAGCTTAGAATTTATAACCCTGCTCTTAGGCATTGAGGTTATCCAGCTATCTAAGCATTTTGACTACAGGATCTCTGATAGTCTTATCATCCTAATTTTTAAATTGTTAAAGTTTCTTTTTACATCCAGGAATTTTGCCAGTATATATTCCCTATTATGCAGGCCCCGCTCTGTATAATTAATTAACATCATAAAGTGCGCTCTCAACTGTTTCACCTTCGAGGTTAAGCACGTGGATCAATAAATTCCCTCAGATAGAGATATATCAATATTTCTTACGTCTTTAGTAAAACAGTTGATAGACTGATAGGTCTTAAGTCCTCTGGTTTCGAGTGGCATATCCTACCAAATTTGTATACCCTGACCTCTCTCCACCTTTTAGGTTTATATTTTCGAAGAAGACATGCAATCATCATCACCAACAGGGGTGAAATATTTCTTTGCAACGTTCTTTAATATGGCAGATATAATTCGCATTCTTAAGGAAACAACTAATCATTTTCGTTTTAATTTAGAAATTCTTTTTAGAGTTTTTTAACCGAGTTTCGGTCGTCCCTTTGTGTTTCTTACCACGGTATCATATTCAAACACATTTTTAGCTAGAGCATCTTCATCCATTCTCACATGTCTAAGTTAGCGCAGTTGGAATTTAACGCGCCTAAATACATCGATATCGGCTGATAACTTATACAGCTCTTGGTAAGTACGATGCCGGTTTTCTCCGCCCACGCAGATTGATCTACTCTACAAACTGCTTAAAAAAGTGCCCATATCTCCGCGCCATAAAGTAGTATTGGTGGATTAAGTGTAATGTATAGTGTGAAGTCCTGTTCTTAAGTTGTTTGTTAAGCCCTAAACAACATCTATTAGCAAGGATAATTATTTGCTTTATTTTCAAACTGATGTGGTTGTCTTATCTCTGGAGGTTCCAAGGTACATGAACTTCTTTACTACTATCTGAATGTGAAGCTACCAACATTCAAAGATTGCAATAATGTCGAAAATTCTCTATTCGCCAAAGTCATCTGATCCGATTCTTTTTCTATATAACCAAAGCCAGCAGTGACATCTCTAAATGTTCGTCCAATGATGTCGTTATCAACGGCATATGTGAGCAGTATTGAGTCTTGGTGAAAATTGCGCTATTTCCATTTACTTCTACGTTACACACGATCGCATTTAATTATATATTGAGGAGCTCTCAGGACAGGCTATCGCCTTGTTTGAAACCACGTTCTTGGGTTGAACAATTTAGAAACCTTTTTTTAATATTCACTAATGATTTTGTATTCTTTAAATTCATCCTGCACAGTTTGATTAGCTTTGGGGCTATTCCCAATTCAGACATGGCCTAAAACATCTTTGCTCGATTCGGCCTATCAAAAGCGGTTTTGCAATCGACGAACAGCTGATAATAGTCAATCTGTTTTTTATGGATTTTCTCCCAAATCAGACGTAGTGTGAACACCTAATCGGTGGTAGATTTACCAGGTCTAAAGCCAAATTCATTGTTAATTATTTTATTAACTTTGGAAGGGGCTTAGCACACCGAGCTTTTAATCATCGAACATGCTTTCTTCAAGTCAAATCTTGCAGAAGAGTTCCTTACCAACTCATTAATATTGATGTCGTTACCTTTTCTTTCGTTTTTTTTTGTGAAAAGTGTATACCGCCATCGCTGTTAACATCGGATACCAACAATTCGAAAAAAGTATTATTTTCAGATTTTCGGAACGCCTCTCTTATTCGTCACCAGGTTGCCTTGTTGGTCTTTACAGGAGGAGAAACCTTTACCATAGCTTTTAGTCTGTTATTTTACACATTAATAGATTTTTCTACTATTCTTCCGACTTCAGTACACCTCAATCTCCTCACTCTCATGTCTTTCCATTTTTCTTTTCTTCCATCCAAAAAGACATTTTTTTCATGATTTTCCTCCCGTCTACAGAGGTGCCTGGTATGCTGAATTTTTTCTTGAACTTGCTTTTGGACACTCTTAGCCATGCTATTTGTTTTCTTTCATAGGTTTTTGCTAGCCAAGCATGGCTTCTGCAGAATTTTCCATTGAGTTGGCAATATGCTGCTAATAAGCCAAGATATTGGGACGAGAAATACCCTCTTGGAGCAGTTGCTTGCAGCTTCACGACATTTGTTTTCCTTCGTGCAGCCGCTTGTGTATGCTCCGAGCCGTTATTATATTAACAGATTGTTTGACCATATAGCACGGAGAGTGTTGCCCATCACAAAAACATGATCGATTTCGTTCCTTGTTAATCGATGAGGTTATGTACGAGTCGCCTTATGTGTATCACGATTTTGAAATCTGGTGCTTCTTAATGCCATATTCTGATGTTCGGCGAACGAGATCAGTCTCATAGCATTATCGGTTGCATGTTCGTGTATGTTAAGCTTTTCAACTGTGTGCTCAAGGATGCTCCCCCTTCCTATTTCTGCCATATATTGCTTTATAATATTTTATTGCTAATAAGATATATATTGACATATGGGTTCGCTTTTGAGTCATATATTATTTTATTTTGATTATATTTATTTTTATAAAATTGTTACGTTTAAACTTATCACGCAGCCTTCGTACGTAATTGTTTTATATTATTATTTCCTTAATTAAATACTTGGCTACAGAAGCATTAAAAACGTTGGCATAATTTGTTTTTTTTTTTGTAAAATGTCACAATGCTTGCTGTAAGCTGCCGTAAATTGCATGAGCTTCCGGAAAAAAAACTCACGTAGGTAAAACAAAAATATTGTTCTATTTTTTTATCAAGGATAAAACTTTATTGTATTTAAAAAAGGAACTTAAATAAAGGAAGAAATTATAAAAAGCTAAATGCAAAGGCATAAATTATATTAAATTACAGGTTTCTTTTATATAATTACAATTATTATAATTTAATTTAATTTAAAATTTTATGATATTAAAATAAATATTTTTTTATTTAAATATTTAATTTCTGTTCATTTATTTATTTCCTAAAATTGTGTTGATTTGTATTAATGACTAGCTGCTGATAATAATATGTAATTATGCAAATTACAAATTTTGCTCAAATTGGTTTAATGTCTGTAATTGAATTGCAAATATCTATTATTTTTTACATTCTTATTTACCACCCACCGTAGATTTTGTTTCTTGTAAATGATTGTTAAAACGATTCATTTATTATATTTAATAAACTGCGCCTAAACGCCTTCTGGTGTAAAATTAATCATGTACATTGTTCGTAAATACGTATGTAAAAAAAAAGCGTAATAAGAATGGAATAACTTGAACAAGAATGTTTACGTTTAAGCTAAATTCAAATACTGTGGACTTTATAATATTGTTTTATGCTGCAACAGGTCTTAGTTCAAACTAAAAACCAAGATTTTAAAACTGGCAATTTAAAAATTTTCATAGATTTTTTAAATTTGCGACTTAAAAAAAATATCTTTGGTTTAACATTGGCAACAAGCGTAAAGAACAAGAACTACAAAATTTTTTAACTGAGTTTAGCATATTTACAATTGCATTATCTATGGCTTAGTTTTGCATTTTTTTCTTTTATGTCTAAATACACAGAAAAAATACAAAGTTGATTTCAATTAAGATATTTGTAATACCAATTAAATTTGTATTGAATCTCAGCCTGCAAACAAATTGATAGAATCAATTAATTTATTTGTAAGTTTGAAATGGTTGCTCCTATTTTAGATTCAATTAAAAAATTTAGTTAAAAAGCAACAAAATTATTAATCAAATTTTTAATTGATCTTATTAAACGTATTATTTGAAATTATTATAAATTTAAAACAAAATTTTTTATTTATTTTTTAATTTATAATTATTACATTTCATTGCATGTGAATATATTATAAGATATGTTATTGTTTGACTTTTTTTATATTTAAATTTTTTTTTTTTTAATTCAATCCAATTTACAAATAAAACTAATTTTAGTTTACCCTACCTGTCTTAACAGCGGCTTGAACCTGAGACCTTAAGGTTGCAGGACCTACGCTCTATCAAGTCAACCAGCGAAGCATATTGCTTTTAAAGGTGTTAATGTTACTTTTACCATTCAAAAAATGTCAATAGTAAAACTCTAGTGATTCACTATTTACATTTTCACTAGTACTACTGACACGGAATACTCCGGGCAATGCTCTTCCCTATAGACATGTAACATTTGCGTATCATTAAAAATCCACTACTGACATCGGTACTATTGGCAAGGTGGTAGTTCTTTTTTAGTCATATGTAGATATTAGAGCCAATGATTTACTAGTACCTTTTAGCAGTTTTAGTCTACAGTACTACTGACTAGTTATACACTTGAAAATGTGTTTTTGAAATAGACATTTAACATGCGCACAAATGAAAAAATAAACAATTAATACAGGCCTTAATGTCGCTGATACATTTTTGCTTTTGGCGGCGAACTGACGGGTTAATTTCAAAGCTAAATATAAAACTGCAGACGTATTGTTGACAATGTTGCCAAAGAGGCACTAAAATAGTTGACAAAAGTTTTGACGTGGGGACGCTTGTCCCCAGGTTTCTTTCAGGGTATTTAGTTATCACCACTTAAAAAACTAAACTCAACAATTCTGAGCAAAGGCAAAACAAAAGCAGGAAGAAACTTAAAAAAAATTAAAAAATTACAAGAAACCAAAAAAAAAAAGCAGAAAAGACCCACTTAAGAATTGAACCTGGCAGCTTCTGATTGCCAGGCTGAAACTGTTACCATTATACTACAGAGACATTGTATTTTCAAAGCTTAAATTCTTCTTTATATTATGTTACAACTTTGGTTTGTATTAGCGTTTATATTTGTTTTTTTTTTTATTTTTGTATATCCAACTTAAAGTGTTGCATACTTGCAAAAACGGGGGTACAAAAGCGTTCAACTACAAAATGTCTTTAAAAAATTACTGCTTTTGTAAACAAGCATCACTACTATGGATAAATTTGAATTAAACCGTTTTTGTTTTTTAATAAGTTCATTAATTGAACAAAATATAGAAATAATTTCTTCTGTGTGTCCTATTAACAAATCTAGGTCACTCTCTATCAATTAGTATTAACAGACATTTGAATTCATTAACCAAAGTTTCACAAAACATTAGACAAATGTCTTTACGGTTGTTTCTTCATTTTTTTATTTTTTTTGCCAAATTTACTTATTTATGCCAATTTTAAGAGAAACTTGTCAATAAATTTTTTTACATTCATTTAATATGATCCTTAACCGAAATGAGTGTCACAAAGTGTCAGTCTGCCAATTAAGGTGTGGTGTTTCGTTTTTGACTTTTGGCTGGCCAGACAATTTCATATGCAAGTATGCTCAAAGCAACAAAACAAATAAAAAAACAACAACGTTGGCAAATTTGAAATCAAATTATTATTTGCATTTTTCGGAAATAAATTAGAATAGTTAAACACATTTAATTGCCACTAAAATAAATGTATTAAGACATAAACATACATTTTTGCAAAGTACAATATGAGTACGAACTTATTTCAGTAGAAAAGGGGAATGCATTGCAATCAGTAAATGCAGGACTTCCCAACGTAGGGAAAAACTTTTTCAGAACACACTAATAAAATCTTTAGGTGGACCTACAAGGAGTGTTTGCAAATCGTTTTTAAATCGCCTCTTTCAGCGTAAATTTCTGATTTTTTACACTAAAGCGTAGTATTTCGGATTTCACTTGGCCCCAAAAACTTGAGTGCAACAGAGAGACAGACGGACTATAATGATCCAGAATATACAGGGTGGTTGGCGGCAAATTTATATTTTGAAATACAACTTTTTTAAAAAGTAAAAAACGATGCGTTTAAATTATCGAGTGTGCGGATTTGTCAGTCACGATGTCGCAGTGGTCGAGTGAGCATCGCGCGTTCGCTGTGGAAAGCTTTTTAAGATTAATGATTCTTACGTAATTGCTCGTCGACAATTTTGTTTAGGGTGTGGTATTTGGCGAAAACGTGATGGACCGTTCGTTCGTGGGTGCAATATTCCCCGCAACTGCTTCGGCTATGAATGTTTTACGGCCATGGCCCAGTCGATCCTCAAGGATGCCCGCCCGAAAACATTGAACTAGTTAAACGCAGTTTACCTGAAATTCCGCGATTTAAAATACGGGAAAGAGCAGCCTGACTGGGACTTTCAAGAGCGGTTATTCATAAAATTTTAAAAAAGGATCTGAAGTTCCATCCTTTAAAACTCCAAATTGTTCAAGAACTAAAAGAAAGAGACTTTGGTTTACTCAAAAATTTACGTGAAACGATGTTTGAGCGTTTTGGCACTATAAATCTCATTTTGAGCGATGAGGCTCATTTTTACTTAAACGGCCACGTCAACAAGCAAAGCTGCCGTTACTGGTCTCCAAGAACTCGCAACCCTCGTTTGAAACATAAAAAACTATTGCATTGCTCCAGGGTGACGTTTTGGTGTACCTTATTCACGCATGAGATAATTAAACCCTTCTTTTCGAAAATGTTCGAGGCCAGGAGATGAATGTTATCCGTATTATCGATCCATGCTTACGGAATTCTTTTTGGCAAACCTGCGAGCTCATCTAGCGTACTCTTTACACAAAGTTTAGCAGGATGGGTTGGCTGCACACGCAGCAAGAGCTTCGACGAATTTGCTTTGGGAAAATATTCCCCAAAAACTGATTAGTCGCTTTGGGGACATTCCATGGGCACCGAGGTCGCCCGATCTGACTCCCATGTTTTTTTGTATGGGGCTACTTTAAAGAAAGGGGTTATAATGACCATACCCAATCTCTTGTGGCTTTAAAGGAGGAATCGGCTCAATTAAACCAAGCTTACTGCAGCGTGTGGCACATAGCACAAGGCTCTGTTTTGAACAGTGTGTTCAACTCGGCAGAAGACATCTGGATGACATATTCTTAAAAAAAAAATATTCGCATTTTCATTCTAATGTTCTTTATAAAACTTTGTGTCAATTATTACGTCTTTTTGAAGTTTGAAAATATAAATCTGCCACAAGACTCCTTATATATACTCTATTGGGTCGCAAATGGATATTAATGGAATTACAAACGCAATTACAAACTGACACTTATCACTATGTGAAGGGTATACATGGACAGGCATACTTGAATTGATTTTAAAAGTGATTCTTAGGCGATCGGTAGAATTAAAAGTGGGTCTGAGACTATTAGTTTTGGGCGCTAGAGACACCTGCACAAACTCATAATACCACTACCACGTGGGTGGTGTAAGTATAAATATGACTCATAAATTTTAAAAATAATGAATGAATTTTGTGAAAAAACTTATAATTTCACTAGGTGTAAGGCCGCACGAAAATATTTCAAAAATGTTTACAAAAATATTTGTACTTGTTTACATTAACTTTTTAATTTATTATAAACATTATCCACTTTTAGAACAATACAAATGATTCTAAAATGTTTAAATTACTTGCAAGTGAGAGTTTTAACATAAATTGTACGGGAATTTTAACACGTGGGCAAATAGTATGTGCATATGAAACTTACATATATATTTTTGGAAATAATTCAAATAAAAAATTAAAAAATTATATTATTAGAAATTATTTGAATAAATAAATCTACTATTTTATCATCTTACAAATACAAATTTTAATATTTCCAAACCATTATAAAACTGATTTCTTATGGATTTTATATATTTTAATTTTATTTCACTAAACTATTTAAGAAGATAAAACATTGTTTTCTTCGTTTTTTAAAGTATTTTGCCTACTTACAAGAAAACTTGTGTGACAAGTCTTTATTAAATTCTCAAATTATTATTAAACTCTAAAATTTCCATCATTAAAAGATTGTAAACTATTGCTATTACGGTAGTGCTTTAAAATTTAAATATGAAAGAACTTCAGCCGTAATAAATTAAAATTCTCAATGACAAACATTTTTAACGATTTTAATTTTATTAAAATATCTACATTTATAAACAGTATGTAGTGGCAATCAGAGTTCGATCATTTTATAAATTATTTTTAAATATGTTTTATTACAAGAACAGCGAAGGGCATTTGGTAAAAATCAAATGATTTATTACAAGAAAACAAAAAATCATTTGCACAAAAATTTGGAATTGTTGATTTTATATTTGTTTTTTAAATTTATGAGACAACATTTATGTCTTATTTATTTTAATTCTTTTTTTATGCAAATTAAAATACCTAATAATTTAAAGATATTATAACTTAATTTATATTAAAATAAAAGCGGCATCTTTGTTTGAAAAAATAATTATATTAGGGTGTCCATTATTTTTTAAAGTTAAATTTTTTAATTTCTTCCTATAAAAAAGTTGAGGCCTGATAACAATTAATCTCAAAAAATATTACGCCCCCCCCCCCCCCCTGGGGTCACTCTTTTCCTTGATGACTTTCGTTTTAATTCCGTCCTTTCATATATTACTTCCTAAAATTAAAATGTTTTTGGTCTCACCCCACAAAACTAAGTAAAAGACTTAATTCAGTCAAGCCTGAACATATAATATTCCTTACCATAATACAATTTATAGGCTAAATTCGACTGCGCGGAATCCTTTTTACCCTTCACATTGGTATTTTTATACCCAATCATATGATCAAATTGTAAAAATGACAAAAAAAAAACACTTTGTGTCCATAGCTATTCTAGTTTTTAAAATAAAAAACTTCACAAAATTTGACAGTTCGTATATGTAGGTAATGCTACCCACGTGAAAGAAATCATAATCAGACCTGTAGAAAGTTCGAGGTCTTTACTATTCAGGCTTACGAGCTATTTAAAATCAAAATTTAAAATAAAAAACAAGTACGAGCGCTATTTTCGGCTGTACCAAATCCTGGAAACCCTTTACTTTGGCCGTTCGAAACCCCGAACTTTTTTTATTTTTATGACATTTTTTAAATTTTAGATAGTGGTCGGTTTCATATTTATACCCCTTTTACGCTGACTAGGGAAGTTGTTGGGCTTATTACCCTTTTTTTCAAGTTTTGTATGGCAACCCCTTTAGGGCGTGGAGACAGGGGGTGAGAACTAATGGTGGTCGGACGTAGACTTTATTCCTCTAAGGCCGACTCTGGAGAAGTCATGGGCGTTTTTACATCATTTTTGTAAATTTTGTATGGCAACCCTCTTAGGTGATGGTGATACGGGGTAAGTATGTTTTAGGAATATGTTTGCGAGGGAAAACTAATGTGTGTGTGTGATACATTTTATTCCTCTAGGGATGACTCCGGAGAAGTTGTAGGAGTTTAACCCTATATGTTAAAATTTTGTATGGTAACCATGTTAGGGGCTGGAGAGAAATATGTACAAGTTTTAAAGAAATAAACAGAGGTAATCTTGGTTTTTAGCTTATATCTCGGTCAGTTATCGGACGATTTTGCTAGATTTCACAAGCGATTTGTTCGCAGATACTTTTGATAGTTTGACACCACTTACGGGTCTATGCGACATCGGGGGCTTTAAAAAGTGGATTTCAACCATAACGCGATACTGTTTTAAAAATATCAATAAAATGATTTTATTTTTATATGGGCTACTGCTTTCTCTGCTCCTATCCTATAGTAAATCTACTCTACTACTCAATGTATTCTTATTCATTGAGGTATATTTAGAAATATGCAAGGACTTTATTCTAAAAAATTGGTATTTTAAGGTTTAGGCTTATTTTCCTGTTCGAAGTGAACCGATTTTGTTGACTTTCTAGCATTCTGGTTATATATATTTGACAGTTTGACACAGGTCGTGGGATATGGCTTGGCTCTGGAAACTTTATTTCAGCAGTCGGAACGATTCGCTACGCAAGCAGACGAGATCTTAGTGTACCAAATTACTGAGACTTGAGATGGCTATATTCGAAAAGTGTCTGCATGTAAAGTTTCTCACTGCCTCAAGGCCATGGTCATGCAGCAAGGCCATGGTCATATGTTAAAAAGGTTAGGGATAACATTGGTTCCCCAATCCCTGCGTTTGTAAGAAACAGCATATTAGTCACTGACTGGCTTACAACCAGGCGATTCACATTTGCCGGAAAGCAACCAACCACTGGCTCGACTTAAATGATTTTCTTGGACTATGCCTGACATATTCTTTGGAGCTCGAGCGGATAAAAGGTTTTTATTTAATTTCAACATTGGTAAGTTTTCTTATGCTATTCCGTCCATTAGCTAAACTTTTCAGCAATGTGTACCGTGCTGGGGTATTCCCCATGTGTCAGAAAGTTTTTAATGTTACACTAAACCCCAAAAAGGGAAAGGCGGAGAACCCTGAAATTTACCATCCAAAAGCTATTTGCTAAGCACCTTCCAATGCTATTAAGATTATGATAATATATCACCTTGCTAATTAACTGGAGTCTAACGGTTTATTAAGCGACCGCCAGGGCGAATTTCGTAACGGACGTTCCAAAGGGGACCTACTAGCCTTTCTAGCAGAACAAATGCGTACCTCCATTTATTATTTTGGCGAAAATAAAGTGGTGGCTCTAGATATTTCTAAGGCGTTTGATAGAATCTGACATTTGGCTTCTATCTAAACATGCTGCTTTTGGCGCCGGTGATAAATTTTCTCGATTTATATCGAGTTTTTTTCAGAGATTGCACTGGGATTGATTATGTTGTCTCAGAAATGCGACCTGTACTAACTGCAAGAAAAACAAAGACTTGTATCAAGCCAGATTGACGGCCGGACATTGGTATAATTAAAAACTGGCATTACAAATTTAAGGCATTTTAAACATTCAAGCATAAAAACCAAGCAAGTTTGTATGTGTGTAGTGTTGGTATTTAAAAAGTAAAAATTCTTGTGAATATAAAAAAAAATTTATGAAATAATTGAGATTGTTTCCCCCATGCTTCAAATTTTTGTATTAAAAAAATATTTTTTTTATAGTTTTCATGCAGACAATTAATATAAACAATTTATTGATCCCGACTCTAGCGGTTGGTATGCAATTGCCATAAAGATTAAAGATCACAATGGCTAGAAAGATAGGCAGATACAAAGGCAGACATAACGAATGGTAAACAGGGTGTTAAGAGTTAAAAGAAGGGAGACGATTATTTTATTTCCGGCATGCAGTTTAAACATTTATTTAAGATTTTGTTTTTTTTTGCAAATTATCTGTTCTTCCAATCTTTGGCAGTAATCATGACTGCATGCACTTTATATTCCAATGCATTGTGTTCTATTCCCTATAAATCCACATGAATATAAGCAAATTACTAGTAGTAATGAAATTTTTATGTACTGCAAGTACAAGTGCAAGTTAAAATTCTTGTATCAATAAAAATTGCATCTTAAAATAAATTTACGTATGAATATACAACCGTTTAATGTTTGTTTTATTTTTGGTTTTTTCTTGTGTTAAACAATAATTTTGTAGTTTTTTTCTTGTTTCAAATCCGTTATTGGTAAAATGAAATTGTTATGGCAATTTTATTAGGCGCCTGCGCCCGATTGCAATTCATAATTGCTTCTAACTATTACACAAAAGTATTGATTTACATTAAAAAACGAGAAAAATTTTTATGCACAACGTTTATAATTATACGATTTACAAGCATAAATAAGGAAATTTTATGCGAAAAAAAGACATATAGACAACATGTTTAGACTTAATTTGTGGCTGTTGTTTCAATAAGTCAAGAAAGACACGTAAACACTATTAATTAGAAACACTAATGTATATTTGGCACTTTGCTACAGAAAAAAGAACATTTACATACATACATACATATATTTTTGGAATTGTTAAAAATCAGCAGTTTGATTTAAATGCTATAAAGAAAGCAATGCAATGACCTTTGACCTTAAAAAAAGGAGGGCTTTCATGTTTTACTTAATTAGTACTATTTTTTAGTTTAAACCTTATTTGAATAGGGGATGACCCCTATCAATAACACACACTATGTCACTTTATTATACCATTCATATCAGTGATAAGCGTATATAAGTTTGTCATTCCGGCTGTCATTTCTTTATTGTCCATTAGCGACCCCCCAAAGTATATACATATATATAGTCTGAATCCTTATATATAGGGAAGTCGATTTAGCCATGTCCGTGTTATGGTTGAAATCAACTTTCTGAAGCCCTTCGATATCGCATATACCCGTAAAATGTATCAAACTTTCAGAACATACTTATACCCTATCTCCGTCCCTTAGCAGGGTTGCCAAACAAAGTCTCATTTCTTTAAATCGCTCCCACAGCTTCAGGGTTCTCCTACAAAGGTAAAATGTAAGACTGACCCCAATTAATTTTGTCCTCCCAAATATTTTTTGGAACATACTTACTCTCTATCTCCAGCAACTACATTGATTGTCATACAAAATTTAAGTTGCCCCTAGAATAATAAAATGTATCCCAGGCCGCCATTAGTTCTTCCGACCAAACGTATTCTAATAGTGTACTTACCCCCTATCTACATCACCTAAAAAAGTTGCCATTGAAAAATTTACAAAAATTATGTAATAACGCCCATAACCTCCACAGAGTTAGTCTTAGAACATACTTACCCCTATTTACACGCCCTAAAATGGCTGCCATACAAAATTGAAAAAAAAATTAGGGTAAAAACCCCTACAACTTCCCCGGAGTCGCTCCTGGAAGAGTAAAATGTTTAACAGCCCCTATTAGTTTTCCCTTCTAAACATATTCCTAGAACATGCTTACCCCCTTTCTCTATCACCTAAGAGAGTTTCCATACAAAATTTAAAAAAATTAGGGTAAAAACCCCTACAGCTGTCCTAATCACCCTAAGAGGGTTCAAATATGGCATTAAAAAAATGACTATTTAAAAATTAGAATTATTTTATACAAAAAAAGGTATAAAAATAAAAAAAAAGTTCAGGGTTTCGAAAGTCCAATGTGAAGGGTACCTAAGATTCGGTACAGCCGAATATAGCATTCTTACTTGTTTTTATATGATGGTAACCGAAAGGAGGGGCCAAAAGGTGTTTGTGGTGAACTTCTACTTTTATTTGTGGTCAAAAGCAGTTAAGACTTCTGCAATTATTTAATCGTTACTTGGAAATACAAAAAAGTGATTAAAGCATATTATTTTGATTAGTTGATACTTAGCCTAAAAACTATTGATGTTAAATAGTTATTGTAAAATTTCATATTTAATCTTTTTTGGGTTTTGTTATTTGAATAGACGTAAAATTAAATATATAATAATTAAATATGTAAATCTTCAGTCAAAGTTATTTAAACATAAAAATGCCAAAAAATATTTGAAAAAATAAAAAAAATTTATGTATAAAAAAGAATTTGTGATGATGACTTTATGCATTGATGAACAACATGTTTGTTGACTTCTGGAAAATTAATAAGAAAACGATTAAAGAGAGCCAAACAACTTATGAAGTTAGGCTTAGCTGGCCCAGTTTGTAAGAAAGATATTGATCGGCATAGTGTGCGCTCTTGGAAATAGGAGGGTTTACAGTTCACAGAAAAGAAATGAATTGATGAAAAAAATTGGCTTTATGATCAGTGGACATGTCGGATTCGGCTGATATTTTCCCGGCTAAACTAAGCTCAAAAATATTTCTTTAAAAATTCTTAAAAAAAAGTTTGCAAGTTGCAGCCAATAGTAATCTATCTTACTCTACGAACAACAAAATGCTATGCCTGTTAAGGTAACGTACGAAACTGGAACTATCAATTGTAAATCACCGGGTTATCGTTTCTTCTTGTCTGGCAGCATTACGAACCCAAATAGTGTCACCACCAAGCAGTTTGACCTTACCTTTCCAATATATCACCATTACAAATTTGCATTTTATCAGTTAAATGTAATTTTCGGAAGTTGCTCTTAAATGGGGACTATTGTAAATAAAATGAGCCTCGTCGCTCTTAAAAATGGGATTTACATTGGGAAAACGCCTAAAGATCGTTTCCCGAAAATTTTTCGTAAATCAAGGTCACTTGCTTTCAGCTCTTGAACGATTTGAATTTCAAAAGGATAAAACTTCAGATCTTTATTTAAAATTTTATGAATAATCGCTCTTGAAAAGCCTAGTGAGGCTGCTATTTTCCGTTTTGAAAGTCACGGATTTTCGACTAGTTTAATGTTTTCGGGCGGGAGCCCTTGAAGATCGACTGGGCCATGGCCGTAAAACATTCATAGCCGAAGCAGTTGCGCAGAATCTCTGCACTCACGAGCGAACTAAATTTACACTCGGTCTATCACATATTCGTCGAATATCGATCTTTGAACGGAATCGTCGACGAACAGTTACGTAAGAATCATTACTCATAAAAAATGTCTCCACAGCAAACGCGCGATGCTAAATCGACCACTGCGACATAGTAAATGACAAATGCGCACAATCGGTAATTCTATTGTCGCCACCTTTCCTCCGCACCGTTTATTACTTTTTGAAATAATCGTATTTAAAAATATAAATTTGCCACCAAATACCCTGTATAATAGAGCGTTTAATAGACTGGTCGATTAACATGATCGTTCCCATGCCAAAACGGTAATATAATACGAAATGTCATCAAATTATTTCCAGCAATGCAGCCTATAACAAGGTATACATTGACATCCAACCGATTGAACTGCCACTAACCCAGCTCCTGCTTAAAATTCTTTATTTAGAGGAAAAACTATTTACAAGTGGCAACTCTGTTTGCAAAGTTAAAACAAATTTAAAATAAGCTATAAATCGTGCTCTTAACAAATGTTTATGACTGTAATAATATTTCTTATAACGGTTTTAAGGTTACACTTAACAGTTAATTGTGTTATTATCTAAATTAAATATTTTTTTGTGAAAAAGGCCGTCACAATTAATTAGTTTTGGTCTATTTGCATACAATAAAAATGTTTTAAAATACGTTTGGGGCTATAATTTATTTTGTTTTATTAGCTTTTAACAAGATTTCCTATACTTAATAAAATCTTCCTAAAACTATTTTGGGTTTTATATAATTTTTTTATTATTCAGATAATTTATTTAATGTTACCGTGAACTGCAACCATATATGGGTTATGCAGAAGCTAAATAGTTTCAACTTTCACATATTAATAAAATTATTATTAATTTATTTTTTATAACACAATTAATGCTTGTTAAATAAAGTTGGTTAATAATATAAAGTTAATAAATTTTTTTACTTTTGATTGGTTTGTCTCTGTTAATTTGTAAGACAATATCTATACTGGGTTGCATAGTTATAATGACACTTCCTTGTTTTTTTTTAGAGATGCAAAAATTTTTTTTTTATTTTAAATTAAAAATTTCTTTTAATTTTTAAGTAACAATAAACAAAAATTTATGTACGCAATTAGTTTTGACACTCAAAAAAATATATTTATTTTTTTGCAACATAGTGGACACACTCGTCTGAAAAGAAGGGATACTATTGCACTAAGATGAAACTACTGAATTAATTAATTTTATTATGAGAACTTGAATTTTAGTCTGGCACTGGCTGGTCTAATAAAAATTAAATAATTTTAAGATTTGAATATTTATTGTTAGTTCGCCAAAGGCGAAAATTCAAAAATAAAAAATGAAAACAAAAAAAAAAAATATTTCTTATAAAATTATCAGAATAAGAAGTTAATTGATTGATTTATACATTAGTTAAAAAAGGTTTGACAAATCCCCTTGATTAGGAACGTAATTAAAAGAATCATAATTCTCCCAGAAATGTTAACAAACACTTAAAATAGTCTTTTTAAAAATTAGCACTTCTTAAGGCGACACAAAGTTATTCGCTGGGATTCTACATTTATTCAACTTAAATTGAGAACATTTTTTATTTATTTACACGAACTAATATTTACTTAGTCTTAAATCCTGCAACACTGTCTGTTTTATAGCAGCAGCCACTTGGAAACATAGATTTATATATTTTGTTTAAATTTTAAAATTTCTTTATTTGGAAAAAAATCGCGTTATTTTTATTCGTTTATTAAATTTATGTGCAAATATTGGCCATTTGCCAACGTACAAATTGAAGCATATAAATACAAGAAAAACACTCACACCCCATTAAATTGTTTCTATTCTTTTCATTTTTCTCAACCACAGTAAATTAAATTTATGTATTTGTATAAAGCAACAATAACATACATATATTTATTTTTTCGATCTCCCTGCTTTTTTAGGGTTTCCGGATTTCTTATAAGTTTATCTATGAAAACTTTTATGCATTTAATTAAAACCCCGAAATGAGGAGAATTTTTTGGCTGCTTTAAAAGATTTTAATATTTTTTTAGGGAGAAACCATATTATTTCTTTAAAAAAAATATGTTCTAAAGGCTGTCGCAGTAAGAATCAGGGTACACTAATACAGGTAGTATCAAGACAAATTTAAAAATTGTATTTGAAAAAGTGAATATCAAAAAATGTTCAATTTCAAATAAAATTCATAAATCTGACAATCACTCTCACAAAATTTCAAGGCGGATTTATAATCAGCTGGGTTCCTAGCACTAGTATACATAAGTGTACCCTGGTAAGGACGCATTTTTAAAATTTAATGTTATTTTTATGCGCAAATGGAAACTCTAAAATTTGTCAACTGTCACATATATTATTCCAATTATTAAAAATGAAGCTCCTTAGCTGAGAACAACGAGAATTACAAAAGTTTAAAAAATTTTGATGAACCCGCTCACAAAATTTTAAGAGTTTTCAATCGATAATGTGCAACTCATGTGTCAACCACTCGAAAAGTGGTCAAACATTTTAAGGAAATCGGGTCGCTTATGACTCTTGTGAGTCAACGTATCGGCCCATGTCCTTAAAAACATCGCTGTTATAAACGAGAATATCGATAAAACCCGACATCGGCAAGAGACCTCCACCGGCAGTTAGTTAAATGGATAACGAAGCCAAGTCAGTACCCATTTTGCGAAAAAAACCCGATTAAGCTTATTACCATCTGCATGGCTTCGAATTTAAACATAATGGTCGAATTTAGGATTGACAATGTCCCTATACAATTCATAAAATAGAAATGCACCGACAACGAGCATTTGATTTATGTGGATTGGCCGAAAAGTTTGTTAAACGAACATGATAACAGACTTCTTGTGATCTAAATTTGACGGCATTAATCTAGATGATATGCGGTTTCGAAAGACGGCGCTACTTGCCACATCTCACAAGAAACAAGTTATTTATTGCAGGAACGATTTTAATAAAAAAAAAATCTCAAGAAAATCTGCTGTCAACCAAGATCACGCGATTTAACGTCGTGCGGTTATTTCTTTAAACCAGTTCTTGAGCCTTAACCTGACACCCAATGCGTCATCGGTAAAATACGGCCACATTTTTATGGAAAACTTTATAAAAAAATTAATGGTCATCAGGGCCGTGGGGGCTATAAAGGATATTTCATTCCATACTTGATCGGAACATGTCTGCTTTACAATCTAATAGAAAAATCACAGCTAACTGAGAAACCCTTATTTAGCCTTCCACAGCAATGAAATTGCCGACGAGCTCGCGAGCAGGACCTAAACAAAAAGGTTTTTCGTTGGTGTAAAAGCTGGGTTGTATATGGAGAAACGTATATCAAATAGTGTAGAGAGCTGGTTTCAAGATTTGCAGACTTCTGTAGCTTGGACTAGAAAGAAGATCTAAGGTATATTATTGGAACTTTGACGAGGCACTGGTATGCGAGACATACCCTGCTACTTTTCTAAAGGGATTAAGGGTTAAAGTGGCAAATTACCCTTTGCTACCTCAGTTTCCTACCACATGGTAGTATATCCCCGACAACAAGATATTTTTTTAAATAGCCAAAACCAAAGGGGATTGCCTCTATGTATATTGCATTGCGTCGGTCTTAGGAGAATAGGTTACGGAAAGGAGGATGGGGTTGTGTTAGTGGCTGCTTTATTTAAATTTTTTGGTATTAATAGTACAACCTGGCGACAAAAGAATGAATTCTTCCTGCAATGCGTAATGCGAATCAATGGCCAGTCGACCACAAATGGGTATGCTCTTCTTAAAAGACACACAAAGTCCCGGGTTTCAGGAAAAATTACACTGATTTCGTCAAAGAACATTCCATTATAGTGTCGGTGAAACAATGATATACATACCACATTGAAACGATGCTAAGTGAAGCGATTCGGTTAGATACCCAAAAGTCACGGATGACCCTTCTCAACTACTCTTGCACGTGGTCAAAAAGCTCAAAAATGGACATTGAAGCACCAGCGCATACATGACAGTTGTACTCCATTTTAGATAATAGTTAGTTAGGATGAATCCAAAGCACTTTGCTGTGACCAATGCCAAGTTGTAAAGTGGGCGGAAAATGCTCACAGGGTGTTATGACCCAACAACACAGTTGCGAGAATGAAGGGAATCTTCTGGGCGATCCAAATAAGGTCAGGACTAGGGGCATTCTGAAACTGTGAAAACCTGAACTTAACTTAGCAAGATCATGAGTGCATTAACGGGTCAGTCAAACTTACGGATGTACCTCCATTGGATGGAAGTTGAGAAGAACAGCAAGTAAAGGGCATGCAGGGATGACATCGAAACGATTGAGCATTTCTTGTGACCGGCTTTGGCATTGACCAGAGCCCGATATTACATGTCTGGCGTTTTTCCAGACGTGGTTCATTTAAAAAGTATAGAATGTGAGGTGTTGCCCAAATTCGTGTGCATCACCGAATTGCTGCGAACTTCTTCACAAAAATAATGTGTTCTCCCTAGGAGCGCAAAACAAGCTAATCACTTGCTTAGATCTACGTCTTACGGGACTTGAGGCCTCCTTCTTTCAGCCTAACATAACCTAGTTAAGATCTACCAGTCTGTTTGAGTTTTTCTGGTAAGCTGAGTTCAGTTTTTACCAAAAACTCATAGACATATTTAGATACCAGAGGTGTAGTCTATAACATGGGGGAACATTAGGAGGTCCTACAAACTATCTGAGATTTTTTGTGTTTTCTAGCGGAAATATAATTCATCCTAAGGATAATTAATCTTATAGTGAAACATGCCCCCAGAAGAACGGACTGTTGCTATTCACATAGTCGGGCCATTGTCAAGCTAGTAACGACAAATTGTTTATTGGCTTTTTAAAAGAACTCTTGAATGCTTTGGTTTATTTATAGTAATTCTCAATAAGTTTATTAAAGGTTTTATATAAAGGCAGAAAAAAATGTGGGTTTTTAAGAATTTGAAATGCATATAAATAGAAAAACGTAAACTACAACAAACCCTATAATTAAACGAAAAAAATTGGAATAAAATCCTAAATAATATTTCGAAATTTTTAAAAATTAATTTTAATATTTGGTACAAAATAAGTCCACTATTCCTAAAAGGTAACCAAAAACAATTTTCCAATCTCTTAAATTGGGAACCCTCTGGAAGCAATTTTTTGCAAAAAAAAAAAAAATTGAAGATTGCTTGCCACCACAACTGAAAGTCTAATTGTTTGGTTTAGATTTGGTTGCGTTATTGTGTGTTAGAGGCCGACATAAAATAAATGTTTTTTTTTTTCAAAATGATGCAAATTATTTTTAGGGACATGGGTCATAATTTCTCACACAAATGAATAATAAATTTATAATTAAAACAAGTTTCCAGCTGATCTCATTTGATAAAACTTTAACGATTTTAAATAAAGGACATCAGAATAACTATTTTGCATAAAGTTATTTTTATAATAATTTATTTAGTACAAAATAAAACATACAATGGAATGTCCTATTAATTATACTGATAGTAAAGTAATTTACCCATCAATATTTATGTTATAAGCATAAATAATAAGATAAAAAAAGATGTTGCTTTGATTGCTTAGCTCTAGATATTTCCCTTGAATGAAACTAATTACTACTATTATAATTGTAGAAATGTATGTACGTTCGATGGTTATTATAAATATAGCAAATAGCAAAGATTTAATACTATTAAACCTGTCTGTGGACAACATAAATAGCCACCACTTGCAATTTTCTTATAATTCTTGCACATCCGATGACTAAAGTAACCATTTTTTGCTCAGGCTTTTTTAACATCTGTGTGGTCATTTAGTTGGATGATTGTTTGTGTGACCAAGAGCCGCCCCAATTACTTACAAGTACGTACGCATTGTAATGTTGTTTTCTGTGCAAGTTACCTGTATTTGAGTCTCGGATATCCCAACAGCAATTTAATAAAAGTGAAATCAAATCATCTTCAATTTTTTTATCGAAGAGTTAACGACAGATTTTTTTTTATTTAATACAAAATGAAACGTTTAAACATTGCACAGTGGGGAGTTAAGGAATGTAAGTTTATGAATATTCAGAGATACGGGTTTATACGCCAGTTAAGTTGTATAGTAAAGGTATATTGTAAGCCTTAACATTATTGGTTATTTTTTTTTTAAATTATACAGAAACGTGATTTAGACATGGCAACACCAGTGCAAGTGCTGACCACTTTTGGCATATTTGAACGCATAGGGGCAACGATCTTCTTTTTTCCTTCATTAAAAAAAACAATTGAGCAACAAATACGGCAACTTTGAATTAACGATCAGTTAAGGGGGATATGAGCTTCTTTATTGTTACTGTTAGCAAAAGGCAACAAGAGTGCCACGTTAAAAATCCTTTCTGTAACCTGAAGGAAAGATTACAGCTCACTTGGGTCCGCTTTATTCGGTCCCTTTGTGTTACCTGGAGAGGCAGATAGATTAGGTTGAGATGGAAGGAAAGAAGAAATTTAGAGAAGGATAAGAAAGAAAGAAAGAACAGAAAAATGAAGCAGACTTACCAGGGTCTCTGGTGGGAATCAAACCCACAACCCCCAGACTGGTAGACTCGTGCATTTACCACTGACCTACAGGGCACCCAATATTGAACGATAAAAAGAACTTGAAATTATTGGAGGACAAATGAAAGGACTTTGACTCTCTTAGGCAGCTTAGAGGTTGTTTCACAATAGTGGAAGAGTTCTGCCACTTCTTTTTATCGCATACTCTCTTGTGATGTCTTTACGGTATTTCAAGAGCAGAAACTTAGCATAGCCTGACCTTATTTAATGCGTCGAGTTTAGCATAATATAACATAATCGAGCATCATTCCTAATGCTTCTTGTATAAACTCAGGCCTTAGAGTGCTAATAGGTTGTCCGGCATCTATTGTAGAATCGAAGAGGTAGTTGTCCTTTAGTTCATGCCTAAGCGAAAAATTCAGCGAAAGACTGCCTATAACCTAGCCTTCACATACCTTAAATAAATCATACCATCAGAGGCCTTAGTAAGTCCATCGCTGAAGCTTTCTGCCAGTCACCTTTGCTGGCGATTCTGTAGCTTTAAGCAAAGGCAGACAAAGTGTACCACAGTCTCCAACTCCTCTTCATCCTCGCACAACTTGTAGATTTCTTTCAACTATGCCGCTTAGATCCCTCCTTTGTCAAGGCCAACAACAACCTAACAATCTAACCTAATACCTTGGGAAAATCGCCTCCTTGCAAGCCCATCGGTAATACTACTGCCGGTTTGTTATAACTTTGAGACTACTTTTCCAAACGTCCACAGGTCAGTACTTACCTTAAGCTTAAGCGAGGCCTGGCTTTCGGCATAGATTTTCACGTCACCTTCACTAAAAAAAATCACTAGAAAGTTGTAAATTTACAATTGGGATTTTGATCGGGCTCAAGTGATTTTTTTTGTCGGGATTATTAGTTGTCATTTTAAGATAAGGTTCGATTCCAATAAAATTTTTCTAGTTTTATAAAACATGAAAATGTATAAAAATTCTTTAAAAGTATTGACAAATAGATTTTATAATTTGTTTCAATTTTTTGTTTTAACAACTTCCACAGTGCACTCACTAAATTTAGTTCATGCTGATATTTCTTACCCTTTTCCTTTCAATCTTTCATCATCTTTCTTGTTCTGGTTTTCAGTTGGTTGCATTTAATACATATTCGTTTAAACGAATTTATTGTATGAGAGTATTTGTGTACAAAGTCATTTTTTGGTATTGGAATGTGGAATATCTCTGGTATATGTATTAAATCAATTAGTAAGATATGAATTGGTAGGAAATTTCAGTTTTATTTTAATAAAAAGTATTCCATCCACATTTTTTATATTTTTTTAGGCAAGGTATACTGCAATAGTGTTGCAACGTGTCGTAAGGGCAATAAGTATGATTTAAAGTTGTCACATGTGCGGACATGATGAACTACTGACAATAAGTAATTTATCGAACAAAAATCTGGTTTCGGTTTTTTTTTATTTAAATCTTGTGTGTGATCTTATATTTGGAAAAAGTGGCATGATCATTCATTGTCAAATTTCCAACAAAAGAAAGCGGTCAGTTTAATCGATAAAATGTAACATAATAAAAAAAAACTAAAAGCCGATTAACTGTTGAAATTATAAATTATTTTTGATGACCGGCGTGTTGATAGCAGGGTTTATAGCTTATGCCTTAATTTTGGAATTTTATAGGTATTTAACTTATTTAACAAAAAAAAAAAAAAATAGGAAAAAAATAAATAAATAAAATAAAACTTCCACTGGGAATTCAAAACATGAAAGTAATGCAAAATGATAGAGAGACAACTTAGGGAATTAATAGAAATCATAAAGAAATTAAAGCCGAGTAAGAAACATTTACTAAAAAGGTTGTGTTTTTTTTTTAATTATTCTTACGCCTGTATTATAATTAAGTTTTTTAAGAGCTAATAACCAGTTACGAAAGTTACACTCTATATATGTAGATGGTGTCTAGTTGCAAATTTATATTTTGAAATACGATCGATTGTGTAGATTTGTCAGTAACGAAGTCGCAGGGGTCATCCAATGCGCCCATTCGCTGTGGGGACATTTTTTAAGAGTAATGATTCCTACGAAATTGCTCGTTGACAATTTTATTCAAAGTTCGGAATTCGGCGAATACGTGATAGGCTGAGTGTTAATTTAATTCGTTCAGGAGTGCAGAGATTCCGCGCAACTGCTTCGGATATGAATGTGCCACGGCCAGGGCCCAGTCATTCTTTAAGGACTCCAAAAAATATTGTACTTGTTAAAAGCAGCTTACGTGAAAATCCGCGACTTTAAATACGGAAAAAAGCATACCCACTGGGATATCAACAGCAATTATTCATGAAATTTTAAAAAAGGATATAAAGTTCCACCCTTTGAAAATTTAAATCGTTCAAGAACTGAAAGAAAAAATTTAATTTTCAACTAAACAGCCACGCCAACCAGCAAAACTGCCGTTACTGGTCTCCAAGGACTCGCAACCCTCGATTGAAACATCGAAAACTGTTGCATTGCCCCAGGGTAACTCGAGGTCAGGCGACGAATGTCTACGGTGAAAATTATTGACACATGATTACGGAATTCTTTTTGCTAAACCTGCAAGCTTAACCAACGTACTCTTCACAGACCACGTGGTTTCAATAGGATGCGGCGACTGCACAAACAGCCAGAGCTTCGGTTAATTTGTTTTGGGAAATTTTCCCCCAAAAACCGACCAGTCGCTTTGGGGCATCCCATGGCCACCGTGGCCGCCCAATCTAACTCCCATTTTATGGGACTACTTCAAAGAGAGGGTTTGTAATGACAGTCCCCAGTCTCTTGTGGCCGTCGAGTTTGAGCAGTGTGTACAACTCGACGGAAGATATCCTTATGACATACTGTTTAACAAATCAAAACTATATTTTTAATCTGTCGTTTAATAACAAAACTTTGTGTCAATTATTACGTTTTTTATTTAATTTTGAAAATATAAATCTGCCACCAGACACCTCTTAAGGTAATTACCACATGCCTTTGATATTGACCACCTATAACGTAAAATCAAATTGTGAGCACTGATTTTAAAATATTAAAAAAAGTTTTAACTTCTGCTTAAAAATAAATATTTAAGTTAGTTATCATGTAGTCAATTAAGAGACAAGCAAAATTTTAGCTGATAGTTTTACTAGATTTAATTCATTTAAATATCTGCAAACCACTTAAGTGGGTGGTCGTGTTGTCTATGGCCATAGTTAAACAAGAATTTGGCGGGTTTCCCCTTTAACATTTGTTCATTTGTTAATTATGAAAAAACACAAAAACATTTAAACACTCGTAGCAATTAGTAAACAATATTTTAAAGACAAAAAAAAAAAACACTAAATAATTTAAAAATAACAATCCAACTGTGCAAATACTAAAAGAGAAATGTGGGAAAGTCAAAGTAGTAACAAACTGGGAGAAGCATACGAAATATTAATATTTTTTTGTTAATTTATATTAATGTATTACAAATTCAATTATTATTTAAAGTATTTGGTATAACTTTAAACCTCTTTGGCTAAGTTTATGAAAGAAACACAGACTCAAACTATAAAAAAACCAGCAAAGATTTGGGAATGACGCACTTTTAATAGAAAATGAATGAAAGCTACATGACCTTTTCTACAAAATTTTTACCAAATATCCACATCATACTAGAATTACTTTGAAGCGGGTTTGAAGTCAATATTAAAAAAAAATGAACAAGCGAAAATATACACTTTATAATGGAACTACTTTATGGCAGGCTTGAAGCCGATTACTCTTCCAGTTTTCAAAATTGGTCTATCGTAAAACCTAACACAATTTATGAGACTTTACGGGTGTTACGACTTCCCTTGCTTCTATACAAACAAAATTATTGCCATTTCACTCACCTTCTTTGAACTATCCGCACCAAGTCTTTTGGCAAACATGAGCTACAGTTACTGAGATATTTTGGAGTATACACAGAAAAAAATTAAAAAAGTTCCAATTAATCCAAATGATTGAATCAAGCAAAAAATGTTAAAATTGGCATCCTTGATTATCAATTACTGAAGTTGCAAAAATTAAAAAAAAAACAATTTTTGGTTCAATTTTAATAATTTTTAATTTTAATTGCTGAAATGATCCCTTTTGGTATGTGGATAACCACTGGCTAACATTAAATGTATTATAAGGGCTACCGAAAACAATACCCTTTTCGTTTGAAAAAATTTTTAAATATTATTCAGGATGTTAATTTTTATTTATTGTTGAACTAATTGTTTTTAATACAAATTTTTGATTTTTAGTTTGGCTTTAGTTCATATAATTTCTTTTTTATTAGAAGAAATTATTATTTTCCGTTAATGTTGAAAGAAACTTTCAATTTGAAAAAAGCTGATTCTTCTACCGCTACTAGCCGAGTAGAATGCATTTTCGAAAGCAGCTACGCAATTTCATCATCAGTACTCTTTGAACGGTAGTAGTGTATATGGTTGTAAACATCACCTATTTAACTTAAATGTAACAGAGAAAAGTATACGGTATCAGTGTTTTCCTTCTGTTTTTATTTTGTAAGTTAGGACGAAGTTTATTTTTCATATAAACTATGCTTTTTTCCATTAAAAGTCTCTTTGGCAACACTTGACTAACGGACAAGCATTTGTCCATCTCTCAGATGGAACGAAACGCTTTTTATTATTGTATATCATACAATAGGGGTAATCACTTTTTAATTTCTTTTATTGTCAACGACAAATTGATAGAAATTATTAAAGATCATTTTGCACCGTGCCATGTGTGAGTTATATGTTAATTTTTATTTATTGTTGAACTAATTGTTTTTAATACAAATTTTTGATTTTTAGTTTGGCTTTAGTTCATATAATTTCTTTTTTATTAGAAGAAATTATTATTTTCCGTTAATGTTGAAAGAAACTTTAAATTATTTAAATTATTAAATTATTTTGTTTCTTAGCATAAAATAATTTTTTTTTGCTTAAGAGATAATTTTACATAAATAGGAAAAAAAATTAAAATAGAATATACGCGAAAATTGGAAAACCTCTACCTTGAGTTACAAAACATTATTTTTTATAGATATCCCACTCGCATCCCACTAAGCGACTTCCAAGCTCTTCAAACAAAAGACCTAAGCTTTCTTTTGAGCAAAAAAAAAAAAAAAAAATGGGCACATTTGGAAAAAAAAATTTTTTCTAATTATTTTATAAAAAAAAAAATAAAAAATATTTTTTTCTGGAAGATTGAAAAAAAAGCTATCGAAAGTATTTGGGACGAATTTTGTTAAAAGCAAAAGGTAATAAACTACATGTATAAGAAAAAACACCTATTTGCCGAAAACGTCAAATTTTGAACCCCTCTAGCTCAGAGAGTTCTTGACCGACCGCGTTAAAAAATTGTGTCTATGCTTCTCTCTGCAAGAACTTACTTTGGTCCAAATTTCTTTCCAATCGAAAAAAAAAAGTTGGGTCACTTGACATGAAATCCCCCATATGTACATCTGCTGCTTCTTTTGGCTTAAATTAACAATTTTTAGAAATATTCATGTAGACACAAAATGGTCTATATCTTACCTGGTTGTTATCTCTAAAATCCATTAAAATAAGCAACTATTTTTGGCACACACTTTTAATTAAAAAATCACAAGAATTTTGTTGTTTTTTTACGTAAACCAAAAACAGCTGATGTGTCAGAGAGCAGTGCCGGCTACTTTTGCCGGCGGAGGCGGCTTAAGGAATCTTATTCAGCGGGTTTGCCTAAGTTTTAAGTATATACATACATGTCTAAGATTTCGCTTTCAACTCCGCTTACATATTGCTTGTCAAAATTGATTTGCATTTACAGTTGTATGTGTGTGTGCCCTTATCTCAAATTCCTCAATTCCTAAATTTTTAATTTCTTAAAAAAAAAACTTCTCCCCCTAGTGGATTTGCCTTTAAGACTCCCTGCCTAAAGATATAATCAAGAAATGTTGCAATTAATTTAATCATCATACTTACATCAAGTTTAGAACGAGTTATTCTGGCATACGAGCGATCGCTTAAATTTTTATCATCATCATATGAATTGCCATCAATATTGTCGCCATCACCTTCATCTTCATTATATTCATCCTCATCGATGCCGTCGTCATCGGCGTCATCGTCAATGCCATCCTCAGCATCAGAATAATAATCTTCATAATTTGGTTTTTCATTTTCGTATTCTGGCTTCTTTTTCTTTTTTATATCATTTAGCTGCTGATTATAACTATGATCAGGTTGTGCATTTAATTTCAAATCGATATCTTTTTTCATTGGCAATTTCCATTTAGAATTCTCATTAGGTTCTTGTTTGTTTGTTGCTGTGGCATATTGCTCAGTGCGTTTGTTGTCAATGTCGCTATTGTTGCTATTGCTATTGTGATGTTTTGTAAAAGGCGTTGAAATAAATTTGTTGTTATTAAAATTATGATTTGAATTGGCGTGCAACCACTTAAAGTTAGACAAAGTTTCAGATTGCATGCTTGTGATTGAGCTTGAACTTGATGGTTTTGAATTGTCAACATTTTGTTGCATAAGTTGCATGGATAGTAAAGGCTTTGAGGTTGTTGATGGCGAAGAAAAAGATTTTAAATCTTTTGTTTTAAAAAATATTTCATCCTTATTATTCATATGCGGCTGGTCTTGTTGTTTAATCAAAAACTCATTATCACTGTTTAGAGACAACAAAGAGGAAGAAGAAGAAGATGAGCTGGTTGTAAACTTTAAACTAGGTGTGGTGGCGGTATATTGCTGATCTTGTTGAAGGTGATGCGGTTGATTGTGGTGGTGGTGGTGGTGGTGCTGATGGGTATGAGGATGATTATGATGTACCTCTTGTTCAAGTTCCTTATCTTCTCGATCAAAAGCAAGGCTGCTGCCGTTACCGCCAACATTGTGTTGCCTATAATTCTGACTATGATGATGTTTGTGATGTTGATGATTCATTTGTAGTTTTCCCTCAACTGTTTGCGTATGTAACGTTGAAAAAACTACAACTAATATCATCAGAATAAAACTTTTAAAGTTGGGCATTTTTCTAAGGTTGGGCTTAAATTGTTTCATTATTTTTTTTAATCACAATTTTCTTTTTAATTTTTTATGTGTTTTATTTTATTTAGTTGCTAAGGCGTTTTTTTTTTGTTGTTTTCAAGAAAAAACTTTATAGCTTTAGGTTTCAATTGTTCTTTCATAAATTTTCTTCACACCTTCACCTTTCATTATACTTTTTATTCACACTTGATTTTTTGCTTCCACTTATTAATATTTTTCTTAAATTTCATTTGTGTTTTATAGTTAACTATGAAAATTTCTTAGATTGTATTTAATTATCATGATTTCCCAGAATTTATACACTTGGCTTCTTCCTTAAAATTATTAAAAAAATTGTATTAAGATGTTCACATTCAGTTGGTAAAAATTTTAGAAAATATTTAGGGATTTCATGGTTTATTTATTTGAAGAATTTTTTTGGAACATGTGTTAAATGTTTTGTGTTTGATTTTTTGTTGTTGTGGTAAGTTATGAATGAATTTAAAAGATTTTTTTATTCAAAGTGAAAAGCGATTTTACTCTTCCCAAAATTTATTTCTTTTTCCTTTATTTACGTTAGTTTTTCAATAACTTGATTATAGGTAGTCGTAAAAACAAACGTCTACACATAAACACACACATACATATGTCGCTATTAGAATACATATATAGGTCAGATAATCATTATCAAGTTCATCATTAGCCCAAGATAAGTATATATGGTTTTTGTAATTAAAACTAGGATTGTGGCTTATCCAAAAGCTACTATCGTGATAACATGAAATTATAAATTATATTGATCAGAAAATATTTTTTTTTACAAAAATTTGAATCAAAAATTGCCGGAAGAGAGAAAACTAAATGTGCATTTTTCAATTAAACAATTTTTTTTTTGTAAATTAGAAGAATAACTTATATATTTTAGTTTTATATGATTAAGGGTCTTATTCATAAACGTACAATAAAGTTTATTAAAGGCTTATTTGACAAGTATATATGGAATAATTGTCAAATAAGCCTTTAATAAACACTATTGTACGTTTATGAATAAGGCCATAAATATTTAAAAAGAAAAATTAAAATTTTAATTTTAAAAAATGAAAAGATTTTTTAAATACGCGTTTAACTAGCAAAGACAAAAACCAACATTTTTAGTAAAGCCAATTTTGGAGTTAACATATCCATGTTACGCATTTAACAAAGATCATATTTACAATTCACTTAATCAAACAGGTCAGTATAAGGAAATAAAGTTAAGTTTCCAGACCTTACTATATGGAAATTGTGTTCCAAATGTTCCTTATTGAAACCAGAATAGTGTGAAAGCTAATACATTCTTGGGCAGTAAATAAAATAAGTTTTAAAATGTGTAGATATTTTTTATGAAAAACTCTTCGTAAGATGAATTATTGAAATGGTCAAATATGGAAAGGAAATTCCAGATCAAGGAGTGCTCTATTAAGCTATGTAACTAATACTACTAATTTGGGAGATTTTCTAAAATTTTTTTGAAAGTTTATGTCTGGGAAAAATCATGGTATCCTTGAAGGGGTTTGAGCATATTTGACTGAGTCTTTCTTTGTCATTCATATAGACTATGTGGAAAATGAAAACCAAGCAGTGCTATAGTAAGATGTGTAATTAATATTTCTAAATAATGTTTGGGCGAGCTTTTAAAAATGTTTGAAAATTTAACTCTGGGAAAAATCATGGTATCCTCGAAGGATTTTGGGCATATTTGGCCAAGTTTTTTTGTCACTCATACAGACTGTATGGAAAATAAAAGCCAATGAATGCTCTATTAAGCTATGTATCTCATACGTCTGAATTGAATTTGGGAGATTTTTAATCATTTTTGAAAATTTGTTAAATTTTCACTTTAGGAAAAATTATGGTATCTTTGAAGGATTTTGGGCATATTTGGCCAAGTCTTTCTTTGCCACTCATATAGACCATTTCAAAAGATTTCCAAAAAAATTTTCGTAACTTTTCGAGTCTTATCGAACGCAATTTGAATTATGTTTATATAGTAAGTGGTTTTCAGATTACAAAAAGAACTTAAAAAGGACCACTTTATTATATGTACTCCTTTTTCCACATCTTAAAAGGCAAAATTTCAAAAAATAGTAACAAAACTGTATTCAAAACTTTTCGAGAAGTTACAAAAAATATTTAAAAAGTGCCAATACATGTTTAACCTTTAAGTCCCTCAGGGTCTAACGTTTCTTAAAAGTACCAAATATTGTAGAAACCTGTCTACAGCGATTTGAATTATGTTTTTATCTAAACAGCTATTAAAAAAGTCCAAATTTAAAAAAAAAATACCAAAAACATATTCATAAAATGTGAATTGTATAGATAGAAATATATTTATATATGTATGTCCAATCCTGCCAAACGCAATTAACACTAAGGTAGAAACCTTTATCGGTAAAGAAGTTACAAAACGTAGCTAAGAAGTACCAATATGTAATTTGTATCCTTTTTTTCTGTCCCTTAGGGTCCAAAATTTTTAAAAAGTTTAAAAAACATATTCTTATTTTGTCGTGACCTGTCGAACCCCATTCGAATTACGTTTTTGTTCTTATTGGCTTAAAAGTTGCAAAAAGTACCAATATAGAATTTTAACCCTTTTTTGTCCTTTCGGGCCCAAGTTTCAAAAAACTTGTCCGTTTATTTTTGAGACCTGACGAATGCAATTAAAACTATATCTACCTTTATTTCTTGAGTTGTAAACAAGTGGGCCTTGGCACTATCAAAATTTAGTCTTTAACCTTTTAGGGTTCAAAACTTTTAAAAAGTGACAGACACAGGTCTGCTTAATTTTAGAGAAGAAAACGATATTTTTTAATTTTGTTTCTAACGTTTATAGTTTAGGAGATATTAATATTTCGATTTTCCCTGTTTGGCCTATTTTTACCCCTTTGGATCTGAATTTCCCGAATCCCGTTTTTTGTCTCTAGCTTTACGCGTTTGGGCTACACGATAATAAATAAGTCAGTCACCAACGTTTTTTCTTTATTTATAGATTGTATACTTATGAACCTCAAACAACGTTCTAATAATGTGATAAACTACTTATGGTCCGTTTTGTTGACTTTCGAACTAAATCGGTCTTAGTAAAAAAATTTAAAAGGAGCACTTTTTGTCCACTTAGTTGACTTCTGGCCTTAGAACTACAAAAAATTTTATATTCATCCTTTAGGTTCCAAAATTAAAAAAAGAAACATTTTTTCCAAACTTGTTTTACGCAATTTAAATAATGTTTTTATCGTTATTAATAAGGAAGAAAACTTCAAATTAGCAATTTTTTCTTATTTAAACTATTTTCGACCCGTTTAAAGTCAGAATTCCCCGAAATTCTTTCTTAGTAGATCAATACATCGACAGATCCAACCGCAGTCGGAAATTCATGACTGTAGCTTTACGCGTTGGGCCTGTACGATGATGAATTACTAAGTCAGTTAGTCAGCCAGTTATTTACGTTATTCCTTTATAGACATGGACTGAAGGCTTATTAGACAGACTTGTCGCACAAAATATATTTTAAAAACCTTCATTGGTTATTATGAGGATCAATTTATGTTAAATATTTGTCAATATTGGCTAAAAATAATTTTGCAAACGTGTTTCATAAAATGTATTTTAATTGTATTAGATAAGATTTAAATGTCACTGGTTTTTAAATTCAAGTGCAAATTTTATTTTTTTTATATTTTTGTTTTGTTTGTTTAAACAGCGTTATTTTTTTTTCTTCTAAATACATAATAATAAATAAAGCCAATTACAAGATAATTTATGTTTTCGTGCTCACACTAAGTTGCATTGAATCCATAGCAACCAACATTTGTTTTCACGTTTGCATTTTTGTTTTAAATATTTGTAAATTACGCACTATGGGCGTTATAGAGGAGACACATTAGATTATTACCACAAGAGTGCTGGCGATTTGTTGTCTGATGGTGGAGGAGGAGTAGGAGGACGTTAAGGAGGATCTTTAGTTAAAATTCACTCACTAAATAATTACTAAAGCTGTTTAGCTAAATTTGTATTTTGCTTATTTTTTTTTTTATCTAAAAAGTTGTTTGGATTTAAACATTTACTGGTTAATAATGTCGTGTATTTGTTGTATGACTATGACTAAACGACCCAATTAAAAAAAATTTTTATTTGAAAATTTGCATGTTACACTTGAAAACTTTGTTTAATTATCGCTTAAATATTTGTTTAAGTTGTAAAAATTTGTTGTTGTTGTTTTGACTGCTGTTATTATTGATGTTGTGTTACACTTTACATGTCTGCTGGGTCTGCCTGTTGTAAATGTGTCCGAGATTGCCTGCTTATTTTTAACATTTTGCATTTAGAAAATTTTGTTTTTTAAACCATTTTTTTCGATTTTCTCGGATTTGATTTATTATAGTGTCGTGTTGGATTTTTTTTTTTATTATTTTCCAAATAAATGATGCAGTTTTAACTCTTTAATTTATTTTGTGTGCTTGTTTTAACGTATATTTTGCTTTCATTTAAATTATTTTATATATTAATGAAATGTTTATGTTTGGCTTACAGGCACTGAAACACACACATTGACAAACAGCCGCATAAACATTTGTCTTTTAACGCCCACTATCTGTCTGTGATCGTCTATCGGTTTGTTTAAACAATTTTCGTTTTATCTCTTCAGATGTTGTTTTATCAGGAATCTGAAATATTTGCTTTTCTTTACATAAAAAACATTTTGCCGCTTAAAATTTTTGTTGTTGATTGCACAAGATTTGTGTGTTTAAAATTAAATAGATTAATAGTCGTGGCGTTTTACATTTATAATAACACTTCACCCACAATTTAAAATGATAATTAATTCTTTAATGAAAGAAAATAAAAAATAAATATTTTTTATTAAAACATAAAAGAGTTTAATATTTAAAATAATTTTTTTTTATTGAATGGCTGATCCTTTAGTTCTTTCTTCTTTTTAAAATATTAGTAAACTTATAAGTTGCATTAAAAATACTTTTATTTTATTTATTCACTCGCTTACAAATACAGAACGTTTCAAGTCGTTAAAAAAATTAAAAAACATTGTGGACTTTCTTATTTTAGCTTTGCACTATTTGCATATAAAATGCCTTTATTAATAAGTTTTATAGCAGTTTCGTTGTTTAATTTTTTATTCAACAACTTTTTAAAGTAAATAAATATTTTTTCCTTAACAAAACAAGCGTTTCAACGTTGTTTGCTCGTTCACTGTTCTCGCGTATCTGATGGAACGGCACACGACTAAAATACTTAAACCCCAAACAAACAGCCGTTTAATGATCATTACTTTGATTATTATCATCAAAGTCGGTAGCGGTTGCGGCCAACGCACTATGGTCGAAAAATCACTTTTCTTGGCCAAAACTATTAAAACCTAAAATAACGAAATTTTTAACGGGAATTTGAATTTGCAGTATATTTTAAGTGTTTTTGTATAAAATAAATATTTTTTTTTATATATTTAGATTAAAATTTAAAAAAAAAAAATTTACATAAATTTTTTTTTCTTTTCTTTCTGAGTTTTAATTTTTTTTAGTTCTACATGAGAAAATATACGGTACTTACGAGTAAATATGTTCTTTCTAGAAATTGAAAATATGATTTACACACGTATTTGCGAAAATGCTAAAATAATTTATTAGTGCGTCCTTATTTTTTCCTTTCTTCTGCTGGGTCAACCAAATATCAAAAACTGCTGAATTCTGTAAGCAAATGACGACTGAAAAAAAAATTTACTCAAAAACCGCAAAAAACCGCAAATCGAGATAAACATTTCCAAAAACTAAACACTTCAAAGTAATTTTGGTTTTTAATCTTATGCTTAACACTCCTAAACAAAATGTGTTAAGCTTACTCAAACTTTAAAAATAAAATAAATTCCAAAATATTAAAGACTTTTGGAAAAAGTTATTTTATATTTTTGAGTATCCAATTTTTGAGCATTATATTTTACAAAATTAATAAACTTACCATCACCTTCGTTTTCCATTTAAATTTTTATTTAACGCGCTTTGTTTTTAGCTTTAAGAAGCAAATGAAATAAGCTTTATAAAACACCGAACGCACTTCTGTTTACAAATGAAGCAAACAAATTCAACTTCGATGACTCACCGAAATACGGTAAATTGCATAATACAATAAAAAAATTAATTTTTGGTTGTTTTGAAGTGTTGACTACTAGATTTCAAAAACAAAAACATATTTCGTGAGAGTAAACATATTGACTTTTGGCCAACGAAATTAAATTTCCGACCACAGTGCAACGTAGACGTTAACGTCCGGTTGAAATATGACTTTGTGAATTTCTCAGTGTAGTTATCACAGCTGATTGTTTGTAGTTCTCTGTTTATAATTTTTCAACACAAACAAAAGTGATCTCCTCCAGGCCAGGGTTGGAAAATTTTTTCTCTTGAAAATATAAATGTTTACAAGTAAGTACATTGGTATGCAAATGGGAATGTGGTGCATCCTAGGGCGGAGCACAACTTCACTCGGAGAAAATACGTCCATTGTGTTACCCTAAAAGTTTAAGAAAAGTCTGTAGAAGAAATTGGAAATCTATGCAATGATCCTAAAAGATGTAATAAAAAACAAATGCAAGTATCGGACATGGCTAAAATGAATTGTCAATCATCTAGTCCGCATCCCTGTCCTGGCACATGTGCAAATAATAAACCGTTCCTGGTTCCCACCTTGCGGTGAGCGGGGAGAAGTTTTAGGTCTGCCTGACGAACGGATAAGATAAATTTAGTTCTGTTGGTTTTATCTACCTTCCTTAAGGATTTTGACGCTATAAACCCCTTATCCTGCCCCTGCTTACCTTATTCCTTAAAAGTCCTACGATGTTTCCAAAAAATTAGCACAGCGGCAAAAAATCAAGGTAATTATGATACCGACATCTGCCCCAGAATTTCTAGTGCCAATTCATCTCCAGCCTCATTTAGGGATGTCCTAGGGTGCCTTAGAGACACCCAGAGTACATTCTCCCTTCAGGCTGTTGTTCTGCCATGGAAAAAAAGAGGTTCAAACTATCTTGACTTGTAATGCACCACTGATTGCCTAGCTCGAATAACTTTGCGATTTCAAGTGATTCAGGGAAGATACCCGCTTCTGCCTCAGTATCTGTCTTAGACTCAGTGTACATAGATGTTCCTGTAAGTTGTAGGCGGCCATTTTCTTATACCGATGTAACCGAAATAAGTATTTCTACGCCTGGTAATACCAATCGAAGCACACCTCTGAGCTTTTTTGTACACCCTACGATAGCAGTCTTTTGAGACCGAATTTTACAAGACTAAGCTGCCATATGTAGATAGAGGTCCAACTATTGCTGTATTTATTCGATGGATAGAACTATGCGTTAGTCCCCAACTATTTCTTACCGAGTCCCTGCAAGCGCTGAGAACATTAAGCCCCTTTTTCACCCTATCCCCAATTTAAATTTTTCAGCTAAGCCTTCGTTCTAGTATTATACCGAGGACTTACACATTCCCAACATAAATCCATATAAAGTCCATACGATAGTTTTGGGAAACCCAAAGGAATTACACCTGACTCTAAGCTGCTTGAAGCAGTAAAATAAATAATAATATAAATTCATGCAGGTGCTATACAGCTATGACAGAATACTTGGTAGCGCAGAATGTGCTAGCGACTTCATGATCCTGGAACTGAGTTTCACTGGGAAGCCTTGTATTACTATGGAGGAGTTCGGTTGGTCTGTAAGTCTTTGCCCAGACCACAGCCTGCTAAACTCTTTACGGAAAAGGCCAAATATTAAAGGGGAGTCGTAGCTGAGGTCTATTGCCGGACATTTGATATCAGAGAGTCGTCAAAACTTACTTACGATACGCAGTATCTTTCAGGAAGAGCTTCTAGCAGCCGCATTAGCTCTTGATTTTAAACGTTCATTCTGCAGTTAGAACCTGACAAGTAATTATGTCTGTTGTTGTTTCATGGCGATCAAAGCAAATTTCATAAATATAACTTACTAATAAAATGTACTTGCGTGCAACGAACTCATTGGAAATCTGAGTGCTGTAAGGTAGGCATAAAAATACTAAGGGAAATGAGATGACTGATAAAGTGTTAAATCAGGGGGCTTTAGAAGATAAGCATAGACTTCGCGAGGAAGATAAGATCCATGGAAGTTAATGGCACTTCGTATAGAGATCCAAGTTAATGTGGAAATTTTACGACGTGGGGGCGAAAAAATTATCAGTTTTAGTTAAACATAAATATTAGAAAACTTAATAAGTAAGTGTTTGAAAAGTTTTTAATTTTTATTTTCCCATCTCTGAGACTCAAACATAGAAAAATTCACTCACAAAAGCTCAAATGCTCTTTTACTCAAACTTAAGTTACATTCTATCAGAAGCCGCTACTTGCCGGTTTTTTGTTATTGTTTTACCAGAAACAACAATCTTACCAAAACTGTTACTTTATTTTCTCAATTTGAAATTGGGGTAATTTTTCGGCATCTTTTTTACTCAATTCTTAAAGTTCATTGTAAGTAATACTTATTGCTAACTTGAATAGGTATTAAAATGTTTTACAAATTTCTAGCAACTAACTTGTTAGTGTGATGGGAGATGCACGAAAGTTTAAGTAAATTATAATTGTCTCAGTTGAAAATTTTTTTAAAAACACATGTTCAAGTTTTTATACACTTTACATAGTGATAGAGGTTTATATCAGTTTGTCATTCTACTTATATTTTCTTTATTATATATATTCTGGATCCTTTTAGATAGAGAAGTGGAATTAGCCATGTTCGTCTGTCCGTGGTATGCTTAAAATCAACTTAACATTTTTGAAGAACATACCTACTACACCCTATCTCCGTCCATGACAGGGATGCTAAACAATGTTTAATATTTTTAAAACTTTTTTGAAACTTTTTAAAATCGTTCCCACAGCTTCCAGGGTGCTCCTAATATGCCAAATGTAAGACCAACCCTAATTAATTTTTTCTCCCAAAAATTTTTGTGGAATATAGTTACCCCTACAATTTCCCTGAAGTCGCCCTTAGAAGAATAAATTGTAACATAAAACCCCATTAGTTTCTCCTCCCAAATATATTCGGTAGACGTTCACAGAAATTCGGTGATGCGGAAAAATTTCCTCAATACCTCCTATTCCACACTTTCTAAGTTAGTCAAATCTGTTAAAATATTGGGATGTGCCTGTGCAAAGCCGGGCAGTAAAACAGGAAATGCTTCATTGTGCTCCCTGCATGTCCCGCACTTGATATTCCCGGTAACTTCCATCCGATGAATGTATGCTCGTGTGACCCGTCAGCACACTAATCATTTTGCTTAGCTCGGGCTCCCCAAATCTTAGAATTCTCCCAGTCGTAGCCTCATTTGGGTCCATCCAGAGGACTATCGCCATTTTCCCAACTGTCTCGTTATTCTACAACAACAGTAATAACTTTTGGATGTTTCTGCCCACTTTTTCTACTTGGCCTTTATCGCAAAAAAGGGCTTTGGGTTCGCCAGGTCAACCTCCCACTGTCCCTTAGCCTAATCGATCTGGCCTATTTATTTCCGAACACTCCTTGAGTACCCGGTCCTCCCATAAATTGCAAGCTTGACCATATCGCAAGTAATCATTTATCATCTCCTTGCATTTTAACACCGTTCCAGGTCCGGTGATCCGGGCATAATTGCCCTTATAGACGCTTTGCAAACTGTACACACGTTCACATCAGATTGCCCGAAACTTTTCTTGCAGGATGGTGTTGTGGTCAGAAAGGCGGAAGTAGATCTCGGTTTCCAGGTTTTCAGCAACGATACCCAGTCGCTTTTTGTTTGCTTCGCCCAGGAGCCATCCGTAAAACAACACACCCTTTCGAACATCAGCCTCAGAGTCCCGTCTAACAAGCTGGAAATCCGGTATCAGCATATTGCAGTTAGTCTTATATATTCTAGAGGTATATGATCGGGTTTTAAATGGCTGAACACTCAAAATCGCCTTCAAAGCCCTTTTCGAAGTAGTCCTAAATGCTCCGCTTATCCTGAGCCAACATGTATTTTTGACTTTTTCTTGAATTGTATTGTGGGACTTTTTTCCTATTTATGCCCACCATACCAACAAAGCGTTGGTCAGTATCGGACTAACTACGCTCTGGTAAAGCCAGTGAACCATGCTTGGACTGAAGCAGCTTTTTAAGGTTTTTTATTTAAAGTTATAATTTTTTATTTTTTAAATGTTTTATTTACAACTCCTGGCTAATTTTTTATCACAAATTAAAAATGTTATTTTGAGATTTTTCAATACTTACTTCAGTGTATTGCTTTCGTTGCTTTAATATAATAAATAATCAAAATAACACCCACGTACGTAAATATAAGCAAGCATATTATCAATTTCATACATACATATTTACAAAATGTCAATGTCAATTAACCTATTACATATTTATTACAGGTAGTGTAATCGTGTTCAATATTTATATGAAAAACCGCATCATGCAACATCTTACGAGACACCAAGAAACCCACAGGTATGTTTTGTTGAAGCATCGAACTGAAAATTGAATTTTTTTTATTTATTAAACAAACTGTCGGTGGACTATTTAAGAGTGTATTTTTACATTTACTTTAACCTTTTTTTGTTATAATTTCATAGCTTTTCTGCACATATTGCAGAATTTGTACGAGGTTTTTTACTCGGGGTGATCTTTATCCAATTTGTTTTCATTAGTTTACTAAACAAATTATTTTTAATAATGTGGTTGTTGCAATATGCAATTGTAGTTTTTGTTGCAAATAGATTAATGCAACACTATGTCAAACTGACAGACTTAATACTTGAACATGTTTCTTAATGCGTTAACTTTTCAACTTCATGTTTATAAATTAAAAAAGATTCATTGGTGGCAGCCACATACAAAGATTCATGATGATGATGATGACAGTTATTATGATGGGTTTGAAGATGCCTCTGCTGTAACTGCTACTTGTGCAGTTATTGCACTGAATACACTTGAAGTTACAAAATTATTAAAAAAAATTTCTGGAAATTCTAAATAATTTATTATGATATAAGGAAAATCGACTAAAAAGTATAAAAATAGTTTACAGGGTTTATTGTAGGTTAAGTTTGTCTATATGCAGCCTTCAACCAAGTTATTAGAAAACTATTGAATATTTGCTGTCTTTATATAATAACTTCAATAAAATTATTGAGAATTACTTAAACAAACCAAAACTTTCAAGTGTTTCTCAAAACCCCAAGAAACAATTTCTTGCTAAAAGCTGTTTTGATTTAATTTTTCTGTGCCAAATTTTATACACCCTTCACATTGGTCTTTTTGTATACCAAGTCATCTGATCATAAGCAAGTCGTTTTCAAATCGCAAATAAAATGTATAAAAACTTTATTTTTTTGAAACAGAAAACTTCACAAAATTTGCAAGTTTGTATGGGCAATGCTACTTTCGGGTTTATATTTAACAAATTTTTATTTTAAATAAAAAAAAAATCACAATAAAAATACATTATGAAAATTTTGAGGTCGTTAGCTCAAACAGTTATCGAGATATTTCGTATCAAATAAATAAAAATTTTCATTTGTATGGGGGCTTCCGCCTCAGGTAATTTTATACAACTAACTGTAGGCATTTTGCACAATTACTTATTTATCTGTTATAGTTTCCAAGATATAGCGTATCCAAAATTAAAAAAAAAACATATTTATTTGTATAGGGGCTACCAATTCTACTATTGAACACCTATTCTATCCAACTAAATTCTTTTCCCGATTGTATGTACTAATGCACAATGACTTTTTGTGGAACATTTGAAATCGATAGTTGTTATAGTTTCTTTCAGTGTTTCGGGACTGTTCACGTAAACACGGGACTCCAAAAACCCCACAAAAAGAAGTCTGAAACGGTTAAATCGGGCGATATTGTTGGCCAATGTAAATTGCCAAACCGAGAACTGACGCGACCCAAGAACGCCGCATTTAGAATATCAGTTGTGCCGTTGCTCCATCCTGTTGGAACCACATGCCCTCCAGTTCTAATTCGTTAAATTTTGGCAGAAAAAACTCGGCTAACATGGCCCTATAGCGCGAACCGTCCACTGTTGTCATTTGACCAGCGGCGTCTTCGAAAAAAATGGCCCGATGGCTCCTCTGGCGTAAACAGTGCACCATGCATTAACTTGGAGCGGGTGTAGTGGCTTCCCGTACATCACTCGTGGACTTTATGCGGGAACATGTGCAGGTCTTTGAGCAAAATTCGCCTTTAGGACGACCGGCTGAAGGCTTATTCCGAGGCAAGGCGTCTGGTCGATGTTTCTGGCGACAGCTCGACATCCTTGTCAACAGCGGCGATATTCTCAGAAAAACGGGCGCTCCGGGGCCGGCCACTCTTGGCAGCATCTCGTGTTATCCCGTGCTCTTCAAGGCTTGTACAGTCGGCGCGGACGACCAGGGAATCGACGACGAAATTCGCGCTGCGCACACACCACAGGCGAATTGGTACGCAAAAAATGGACAGTATTATTGCGCATTTTTGGGGAGTCTATCGCTCCATGGCTTATTCACTTGTATTCTACATCTGTTTTGTTCACAAATGTTAAAACAGATTTGACATTCGCCACCATTTGCAAAAATAAAGGCATCTTAAAATGGAGGGATTTCTTTTGGCCCACCTTGTATTTTTAAAATAAAGGTACAGGTCAAAATTTTCGGACATTGTAATGCAATTTGGCACAGATAAGTTTCTTGGCACTGGCAGGAAGCATTATGTTTGTGGTGACGATCGGTTAATTCTTTAAAATAGCTTCCATACAAATTTAATCCCGGAATAAGAATTTTGGGCTGTAACTGACTCAAATGTTGTTTTATCTTTACAAAGTTTTGCACATGTGTTTAACTTTATGCCGCCAACTATTATACCGAATACATATATTATTGGTCCGTTTTCTCATTTAGGGTCCAGACAAATGTGGTGTAGAGTGTAATGTGGTCGGGCTTGACCGAATATAACTTTCTTACTTTTTTCATATAATTTTTTGAGATTATTATTATTATAATACCTATTAAATTTAAGTCTATGGTTGATTGAGGTATTCGGAAATTTTTTGAAATTGTGATTCTTAAAATAAGACTATAAGTTAAATAAAGCGTACTTTTTTTATATATTTTTTTTTGCTGACACCTTTAAGGTTGGTAATCCGTTTAGTATTATTGTTATTATTATTAGTTACAGCGCCATCTATTGTGTTTTTACAATTATTAATTAAGCCGGCTATTTGTTTCATTTTGATTCTCATCCAAAATTCTGAAATCTTTACTAACTCCAGGATTTTTATTGTTTAAATAATAAACAAAACTATGGCAACAAACAAAGTTTTTTTAAGAAATTGTAAAAATTTATTTTTTTTTGCATTTAAATGTAGATTTTTGTTTTGTCGCCACTGTTTAAAGAGATGGTTAGTCATGATCTAGGCAAGTTTTATACATATTGCTATTTATTTTTATTTATATGTGTTTTAATATATAAATATGAATGCATTTGCTGTCTAGCTAGTACCACATTAATCTTTTACGTGTCTTTTTTATATTTGTTTTTGTCAAACAACTGAAAGCCTAATGAATGCTTTTATTAATCCTTTACACATGCCCCAACACTACCAGTGAGACAAGATCATTAAAGGAATGTTTTAAAATTGGCGGTAGTAGCAAGTGGTCTTGAGATCCACAAAATAAAATTTAGTGTTTAAATAACATTTTTACATAAATTATATAAATTAAAAATTAAGTTAAGTGCCATGAAATAATGTTGTTAATAAAACTGTATAACTACTTTCTTTGAAAGTGTTATCTAAAGGGATTAACAAAATTTTTTTTAAGCTTCTCATATATAAAATAGAACACTTTTTAGAGCATTAAAGGGTAAAGGTCACGAGTTCTCAAGGATTTTATAAACATTCTCAAATAGTGCATTTAATTCCTTAAAGGGGTATTTTCGCACTAATTTTGAGTTTATAATAACCAAAATGTAATAAAGATGTGGGGAACCTAATAGAAAATAAAAAACCCCAACTTTATCAAAAAGTAATAATACGTTTAAGTTAAAAACTAGTTGAACAGTAATACGTAATAACTTTGCCTTTAGTTATAGTTTCGTAAAACTTTATCTTAGAAAACGACCACACCAATCAGGTTGTATCTCTGGCACGTAATATTCGGTCTCTATTTAACATTTATTTGAAGTCTGGCGAGATTAAGATGTCGTTAACTTAATAAATAATTATGAAGAATTTTGTTGCGGTAGTTGTGCTGTCAGTTTATTTGTTAAGTTTTTTTGTTGAAATTTTTTAAGCGACGACGGACGGACGGACAGACAGATCGGTCTTTATGACGGGTAATAAGTTTTGTCTAACCATTTCTTTTTTTAATCCCAAGGATCGTGATGCTGTTTAGGCATGTCATTTATCATGTTTTACTTCTAAATTGGTTACACATAAGAAAAGCGAGGAAAAAAATAATAACAATCAGTGACACACTATTTCATATAATTTTTTTTTTTTTGGTGGCAACTGCCTTCGTGTAAGTTTTTTTAAAATTTGTGTCTTTTCTACTTGTTACTTAGAGTTTAAAGCTAAATGTTTTCATATTAATGTTTGTCACAAAATATTTTGTATTAACAAGAAAAAACTTTAGTCCGTCGGCCCGCTTGTCTGTCGATCTAGCCGTAAGTATAAATCTTTCTTGTCTACTGTTTTAAAACTATTTAGTGTGTTTAGTGCACCGCAAAATTAATGAATAAATACTTAAAAACAAATTTTGTCAAGTTGGTATTTAGTGTGTGCCAAATCGCTGTCCCAAAAATATATTGTTAAAAATTCAACAAGACTTTTCTCGTCTAGCATAAGCTAATGATTGATGAGTTAATTTGTTTTTCAAAGGAATAGCATTTTGAAAAATTCCATAAGAAAAGAAAAATGTTGCTGATGAATTAATTAGGGTTTATAAACGTACCTAAGTTTGCATGACTAGAATTTTAGGTGTGATTGGATATTTTTGATTTAAATTTTTGGTTATAAAATGCTTAGTTTATTCTATCTGGGTTATTAGTTTAGTTGTGAGAGTGTTTTTTTACAGATAGACGAGCAAGACTTGGGAGCAGAAATTATAAACATTGGTATTAAATATAGAGAAAATAATATCTATACCCTGCGCTCGATCCATCCTAGAAATGCTTAAAACTATATAATTTTAACAGACAAATTCTACAAGTTTTTATACTCCTACAAACTAAACTCGGTTGGGTCCGTTTCTAGATCCCATTGTGCTACCTATGGAAGAAAAAATAGTAAGAGGAAAAGACATTCAGGGTTGTCATGGAAACTGATAGTTGTTGAAATCGTATTTGAAAAAACCTTAAAAATATTTTAGAACTTTAAATTTTAGTATCGTGTTTTTTTCTAAATAAGAATACAAGTCTTTACACAAAAGTTTTTATAGCTCGCTCTTAAATCAAATTACGGCAATTATCGGTTTCAATGGAAACTCCAATTTAGTTAGATTAAATTAGCTTAAATAGGAAAATTTTGATAGAAATAGAAAACTAATGTATATAGCTGGAAATAGTCGTCCCTGCCCACGAACACGTCGATATCCCTGATAAAGGCGATAGGCTAGTTAGGCCAATGTTAACTACATCCGAAAGGCTATCCAGTCTGTTGGTACCAAAGTGTGTTATTCGAATGTCATGCCGAACAGAAGAACAAGTGGTCCTTTCTCTGCATCCTTCAGCTTCTACAAAAGTCGTTGAAAGGCAATCCCAAGTTGCTAGCATGGGTATCAAACCGACAGTGGCCGGTAACTGCGTTCACATTGTTTCTGATCCTTCGTTTATTCATTACTAGAAGAGACTTGAAACATTTCGAATCTATCTTTGGCTAGGTTATTCTGGGCTCGTTAGACCATCAAGCCACTGCAATTTTCCGAGATATTTATCCACACGGTTACACTTGCGCAGGAAGATGCCCTGGTTTAGCTTGTAAAACTTATTGCGATCCCTCTCCATTGCTTAAATACATGGGATTTATGCATAAACTTTGAGCGGTGGGTGCTAAAGAAACCGTTTCGCTTAAATAATTTTAACTTCGTTCTTTAAAATTGGATTTAGATTTTTCTTAAAAATTTAGGTAAAAAAGCTTACGAAATACACTTGCTGGAAGCATTTTAGCCGCACGACAAATACAGAAGCTATAAGTTCGGTGTTTCGCCCCAAAACAAAACTCTTGTTGATTCCAAAAAATTTCGCAAATAAATCAAAATGCCAAATTCACTTCAAAGATAACTTACAAGCTATTACCAAAACCATTTATTTCCAAAAATTTGGGGATGGAAACTATTGGAAATGATTGGGCAATTTTCTCATGTATCTCTTTTACGATTTTTTATTCTAAAAACACCCCCAACTTAGGAATGACCCCTATAAATGCAGTGCAAGTAATCGGAGGGAGTTAAGTTTGTATACATTTGGTTTTAACTTTTCTATATTAAAAAGGCAAGGACATCGGAAGAAAGTTTATTCCACATACGAGCTATAAAAAAGAGGAATTTCCCTGCAAAGCATGTTGCGATTCACTGGCCAGTCGACGACAAATGGGAGTATTTTTGTAAAAGAGGCGTATTGCGTACAAAGTTACAGGTTTAAAAACCAAATTTTCTGATTTCTTTAGAGCACATCATACCTGATGATAACGGTCCATTAAGTCGACACGGTCACCGATCAGCATAATCGCCCTCAAGTACATTCAAACCGCAACAGTTTCAACTTTGAATGCAAATGAGTCATTATTTATCTGAACTCTTTACAAGTAACTTTGCCATTGAGACTATCCCTTGATCAGCTTCTTACTAATATTTCAATACCAATATATTTTTATGCATATTAAACGGAAATTGATATTTTAACATAATTGTCGGGAGCGTGCGAAAAGTGCACCTTTTCTTTGAATTGTCGTATTTCTATCTCTTTTATAGTTTTGCTGTTAACATTTCAACCATCACGTGTTTTTGTTTGCTTTTTGATATTAACTTCACTCTCTTTTCTTCCTCTGGTAACTTAAGATTCTTTAAAACAAGGCAATTTATTATGTTGTTTGTCAAGGTGTGTCTAAATAAAAAAGAAATGCATTTTATATCCATTAAAATTGGGCGTAAGGAATGCAAGAAAATATAAAAAAAAATCATTGGTGGTAAATTTTATTTTAATAAGTTAGAGGAGCTGAACTTAATTGACCGCTATAAAAATTGCAATTTTTGTTTCAAGGCATAAATACTAATATAAGACGGCACAAGATTTTAGGAGGCTTTTGGGCGCCTTTTTTGACAAGGATTCCCCTATTTAGAATTTTTAATAAAGAGTGTCCCAAAATTAACAAAAGATTTGAATTTGCTGCTATTTAAGCAGTTGGCACAGGTTTTTAGGAGACTTTTTGACGCCTTTTTGGCAAGGATTTCTCTATTTAGAATTTTTTAAAAAGGGTGTCCCAAAATTAACAAAAGATTTGGATTTGTCGCTATTTAAGCAGTAAAGTGATGGCAACCCTAAAAAATTTGACAGCTGAAAGCTTAAGGATAGTAAAAAAGGGTCGTTAAATAATAAAACAACGTGTGTTAGGTATTGAAGAACATTTTAAAATAAAGAAAATAATGAAAGATTGGCTGCCGCAGTTCGAAAATATTATACAAAATTTGTAGAAATTGTGTTTTAATTTTTGGATTGAGTTTCTTCATTGAGGTTTCCACTTTCTGCACAAATAAAGACAAATTAAAATTTTGCGCTAATTTTGGGACACCCCTTATATAACCATCGACACTTACGTAACGGGAATAATCACGTATTTTATGGAGATAACCTAAATTGTAGATACCGTCTGATTGGAAAAATACAAAATTTAGGTGACTCACAAATGCAAATGTATAAAATAGGGCAAAAATTTCTTTTTAACCTAATCGGCTTAGGTTCATAAATATTGTACGTATGTAGATCACAATGCCATGTGTACAGATATTTATGCATATTTTAAAATATTAAAACTTGGAGGCAAATAAAAAAATGTGATCATAAGAAAAATAACACCCAGACAGTCAACATACAAACACAAATGAATCACATTCCACACATGATAATGTTTATACAAAAATACATCATCAATGGAACATAAACAATAACGAGACTGATCAAAGGCCCAACTGTTGCTACGCATGCGCGATAGCAATAAAAAATCAAATCTTTGTTAATTTTTTTTCTTCCAAGAGGGACTGACAGACGCACTAAAAATGAGTAATTTGTTTAGCTGTTTGAAAACATCTTTTTTTGTAAAGAAGGGAATGTGTGTGCGTGCGTGCCTGTATTTCATTTGATGATAAGGATCATTTAGAATTTATTGTTTATCATGTCTTATTTGAGGTGACATGTTTACAAGCTAAACATGCGTTACACATGAAAAGAACATTTTTAAAAACGTCTATTGACGGTAGGTCGTCGCTAGAAAAAAAGAGTTAAAAAATGATAAAGAAAAATTATATTTACTTGATGGTTTAGACGTGCTTATGATCGGGAAAAAGGGCTTTAGATGAAAGAAATCAAATATGTCTGTAAAAAAAGAGAAAGAGAGAAGACAGTAATACGCATCCGTAATGCAAGCAAATTGAGACAAATGTTAAATTAAATACAAAACGACATCAAGTGAATTTTAAGAAAAAAAGTAGGAGGTCTATAATCTGATTAAAAATAATTTGATCAACGCTCTTACTTGTTTTAATATAAATATTAGTACAAAATCCACTCGCACTATGTAAGAAGATATGTGAGAGTACTGCGTAGTCCCCCTCTAGGTCTGCGGGTATTGCCCTTGGCTCAAAATGTTCTCTTAAGCTAAAAAATTAGTATAGGGTCAACAGCGTAATATAAGCCTACTACTCTTCCTGAAAGATTGTCGGCGTAAAATTGGGTCTAAGTCTGGGCGTGGTCATGGTTATACTATATCCCACTCAGACATACGGATCATTGATTCAACAAAAAGAAAGTATGATTTAGACCATTAGGGCAAAATTTAGTGACTGGCATGCAGTGGAACTAACGGCGAAGTGTAAACCACATAGTCCTTCAAAGGCACTGAAAACTATACTGCACCTACGTCCTATTGATCTTCATAGAAAAGCCTTACCTGCAAGTAGCTCAGTAGGGCATTGGGATATTGGGGACCGGAAACGTATGGCCAAGTGAGAATTCTTAGCACATGTTCTTTGAACAAGGTCCAACCTTCTAACGATGTTGCACCCCATACGGTTAAAGGTTTGAATAATGTAGTGTTTAGGGCTGGAGGAGTTAAAGGTTTAAATAATGTAGTGTTTAGGGCTGGAGGATAACGGAAAGTTGGCCTGGAGAGCCCGAACCACTTTCATTGAGACAAAGGCCATATAAAGGGTGGGCAGAATGTGCCCATGGGGTGCTGTGAATTAATGAGGCATTTGGGAGAAGGACAAGAATACTCTAAAGCGACCCGGATGAGAATAGGACTAAGGACACTCTAAAGCTTGGAAGTTTACACTGAGGAAGATGTTGAACTAACAAGCACAATTCCATCGGATGAGGGAACACTGATTGTAGGGCATGCCAGGAAGACATCGAGGTAATGAAGCATTTTGTGTCACTGCGCAACTTTTGCACAAGTCGGAGCTCGATGTTTAATTTCTGATATCTTATCAGATGTGGCTGACTTAGGAAGCGTGGAGAGGAAAATGCTGAGGGCACCGAATTTCTGTAAACAATCTCCCAATATTGTTTTTCCTTCATAGGCTTAGGTGAATGTTAGGCACGACTTGAGGCCTTTCTTTGAGGTCTCCTCCTTTCAACCTATATTAACTTAACCTAGATTTTTTGATGCCAGGATTTACACAGACGATTCTAAAATTGAATTTGGTGTTGGATTTGGCGTCTACTCGGAGGATCTTAAGATAATTTCTTCATATCGTCTGTCTTATAAATGCAATATACTTATATAAGGCAGATCCATGTGCTTTCTATGACATATGTTGGCTTTTGTATAAGAGAAATATTCTCCGTAGTTTTCGCATTTGATCGGTTTATAGAGTCTTCTTTTGACGGTTAGCGTACGATTCAAATGACAAGCCGCAATTGAAAGGATCTATTGAAGGTTGTTATCCGTCTCAACAGAGCACTAGCTGATAGTTAAACAAGCAGACTTGGACTTCTTTTTAACAACCACTGTCGCAATTGAGGAAACAGGGAAAATAAGTTATATGACAGTACAAGGAGTGTGATTCCAAATAAATCTAAAGCGGCCATTTGTTTAGCGTGATCTCTGCAAGCGAGTATCATATTCCTCATTCGATCCTCTTTTTGTAGATATCAAAATTGGTTGTCATCTTCTATTAAGCTTGCATTAGTTACACAACAGATCCAGGGACGTTGCGTTTATACTTAAAGTCTTTGTCTACAAGTCAATAATTTTTGAATCCACTGATTCTGACATCTGTCTTACTTTCTGTTGATTTTCCGCTAGATGAGAGTAGTTGTGCGCCGGTAGAAAAATATCGGCTGCGTTATCAAGTTAATTTAGGTGGCTCTGCAGATTCCACATTACCCTTCTATTGTTTTTGGAGGCTATTTTAAGACTCGTGTCAAGAACCGAGTATTAATTAAAGAAAAGGTGTAATAGGGCATAACCCTGACGGAATTTTAATGAAAAAATGATACAAAATATCTCAAAAACTGTTAGAGCTATTGATCTCAAACCTTCTACGAGGTGTTTCCCCTATGATTTGTGTTCCAAGGAACTATTTGTTGGACAGAGCCAGAAAACAAACAAACTTCAAATCTTGTGAAATTCTCTATTTAAAAACCACAAAGTAATGTTATCATAACATTTGCTGTTGAAACCAATTTGGATATATTGGACGACTGGGTATACCAAAAGGAAGGGAATATAAGATTAGGCATAGCTGAATATAACACTCTAACTTCTTTTATTTGTAAATATTTTTTTTAATTAATTTCGCCTTTACAAATGGGGCCGCTAATATTAAAGTTTATTTTTATCAAAAAAGTAAATTTAATAAATAATTTCATTTTAAGTATAATGTTTGAAAATATTTGCATACAATCTTCAAAGTTCCTTGATAAAAAGAAACATTTTTCACATTTATTTTTACAAAAAAATTTAAATAATTTTTTACTTAACTGTGGTAAAATTTCCAGTAGCAAAAAACTTGTTTAGTTTTATTTGTTTTGCTTTAAAAAAAAAGTTTAGTAAAATTTTGACAAATTTATACTAACTCCTAAAGTATGGGTACAAACAAATCTTTCTTTTGAAAGACCTCCTTGAAATCCATTGTTCTTTGTTAGATGATTTATTTTGTAATTTTAACTTATTTTAAAACTTGCCTTCTTTTACCACGTCAACTCTTTACTTGCGTGTGTGGATGTGTAAAATATCTTGCATCTGCATTAAGAACCCTTTACAATTATTTAAAGAATGCAAAATTAAATACGAACACAATGAGTTTTTTTAAAAGTTTTTTCTTATTTGCATACTCACATTGAATTTATTTCTTTTGCGGTTGCGGGTCATACGGCAAAAACACAAACAAAAGAAAAAAAAGAAAAACGAGAAAAGGAAGTCACAACAAGGAAAGTGGTTTTTGCGCTTCTTCTCATAAGATCTGTCAGATAAAGCTGATATATTTTTAATTTTTTTCCACAAACTTTACATTTAGTTTTGTATTGTGTTTTTAATATATTTTATGTTAAACATGTTACATTTGAAATAACAAGAACAAACTACATACATTAACACATACTTATGCAGTGGTTATGCATTTGCAATTAAAAAAGCCTTAAGGCAAAAAATAAGATTTTAAATAAAGCACAAAGTATTTAGGAAATTATTGTCATTACTTCCTATTATGCTAATCTATTATGTTTGGAACAAAATATCAAATAAATGGCCGCCGCGACCTCGGCGGCACACCTCCATCCAATCGACCAAATTTTTGATGACGTCGAGGCATAATTAAGTTTTATGCCGTTCATGTGCCAAACTATCTCATCCATGAGCACTTGAATTGTTGCTGGCTTATCGACGTAAACCTTTTCTTTCAAATAACCCCAAAGAAAGAAGTCCAACGGTGTTAAATCACATGACCTTGGCGGCCAATTGACATCGCCACCACGTGAGATAACACGGCCAGTGAATTTTTCACGCAAAAGAGCCATTGTTTCGTTAGCTTTGTGGCAAGTGGCACCACGCTGTGGAAACTACATATCGTCCCCATCTATATCTTTTAATTTGGGCCACAAAAAGTTCGTTATCATCTCACGATAGCGAACACCATTCACAGTAACTGCCTGAGCGGTCTCATTTTGGAAAAAACACACCCCAATGATGCCGCCAGCCCATAAACCGCACCTAACAGTCACCCTTTGTGGGTGCATTGGTGTTTCGACAATCACTCTTGGATAACCATTCGGCTAAATGCGGCAATTATGCTAATTGACGAATTCGCTGAGGTAAAAAGTGCCTCATTACTGAAGATAATTTTCCTCGAGAATTTATCATAAGTTGGTTCATATTTTCTCTTTATTTATTTTGAAAGAACTTTAAACAAGGATTTGCATTTGTTTCCATTAAGGATTTAGTTTATACAAGAGCTTCTTCCAGAAGACCGTTTACGCCGCCGTACATATGAGAATACGATGTTACAGCTCGTTCATCACAACACCGATTTTCATGAAAAAATCATAATGAGTGACGAGGCACATTTTCATTTGAATGGACAAGTGTATAAACAAAAAAGGCGGTTCTGGGCAATGGAGAAACCTAAAAATATTCATCAGTCACCCTTGAATCCATTAAAAGTTATATTCTGGTGTGCAATTTAGTCAGGACGTGATCGTGATATGGTTAAAAAGCCCTTAATGCCACAATTGAATGCTTTAGGCTTGGTTAACATGTGACATCAACAAGATGGTTCCACATCGCATACAGCCAGGATAACAATGGAATTACTGCGAAGCCTCTTTCCTTTTTCCTCCACGGTCGCCAGATTTAACTGTTCCGGACTTCTTTTTGTGGGGATATCTAAAAACCAAGGTTTATGCAAACAAATCAGAAACTCTGGAGCAACTCGAACAAAATATTCGTGATGAAATTAATGAAATGTGTGAGAATGTAATGAAAAATGTGCTCAAGAAGGCTCGCATGGATGAAGCTAACAGAGGCGGACATTTATCTGATATTGTATTTCATACACAATTCTCTTTCATTTAATCAATAATTAAAAACAAACAAAGTTGCCGGCGGATACCCCATATTAAATTAAAAACAAACATCAGAAAAAAAATGTTCATGTTAGTTTTTTGTCTTGAACCGTAACCCATTCTTGTTTGCTTTGATTTGATGAAAAATCAATACCCGACTACTTTTTCAAACTGTTTAGTTACACATTTTGGAACATAATTTCGGTTTCCCTTTTTTATTTTGTCCCGGAATTTTTTGGCAATGTTAGTTCGTTGTTTTGTAACGCAACCTCATTTTTTTGTGCGTTTTTGAATTCTTTAGCTTATTATTCTTATTTCTAATTTCAAGGATATTTTTATTTTTTAAAGCATATTTTAGGCACATAAAACCCTTTTTTTGCAGCATGTTTTGGTTGCCCTGATGATCACATACTGAGTAATCAGCTCTTCTTTGTTTTAGGTTTTAATGAAAATGTTACACCCGTAATTTTTTACAAAGGGGTTTTTCTTAAGAAAAAAAATTTTTTTTAAATAATAAATTTAATACGATTAAAAACACTTTAAAATTAAAATACTCTTAAATATTACTTGATAACCTTCTAGGTGAGCAAAGGTTTTGCTGGGATACTTTTCATGTACAAAAGTATTCATATATGTATCTTGTCCAATATACATATATAAACATTCATATATAAATATTAACTTAACAATTCACTAGAATTTATTTTAATATATGAAACACTTTTTGCATGATCCAGATACATTATAACAAATTATGCTGTTGCATTTAACATACTTCCATTAGACAAGTTGTCTTAAAGTTTCATTTTCAACAGAATTTTATTTGGGAATTCTTTAATGGATTTTGTTTGGCTGAAAAATCAACCAAACTGACATTGCTGTTGTTGTTTGTTGTATTCCAATTTGTCTTTGGATGCAATTTTTTTATATGGTAGATTATTTTATTACTACATTTTAAAGCAAGTCGTGTAATAAAGTATATTTTTGTTTGTTGTCAAGTTTTCTTAGACACACAATAAAATTTGGCTAAAAGCAAAATATTTAAATTTTGTTTCCATGGAAATTTTAGTCAAAATCGAAACAAAAGCGTTTTTTTACAACAAACTTATATTAGGCGACGCACATAAGGGTATTTGGCCAGACATTAAGCCAAAAACGAAATTTTAATGTAAAAATTAAAGTGGGCAGCTCGACAGAAAGCAAAATTTTTGTATCATCTAGTGAATTTTCAAGTCTTCTGCATGAGATTTGTCGTTTGGGTGCACTGTTAAAATCAGGGGCCAAAGCATTGACAACTCGATCGATCGATTGAAATTTCGATTCGAATCGAATGCGACGATTTGGCCCCAGGAAAGTTAAGTAAACTGCCTGCGCTTTTATTGGCTTTTGGCGGGGTTGAGAGGTTGTAGCTAAACGAACAAGACTATATAAACAACTACTTTATTATAATACCGTTCACATAGGTGTAAGGTTATATACAAGTATATATTTTCTTGGTCCTTTTAGATAGGAAGGTTGATTTAGCAAAGTCCGTCTGACCGTGTCATGATTTAAAACAGGTTTTTAAAGCCCCCCGACGTCGTAAGTGGTATCAAACTATCACAAATATCTACTAGCCAATCACAATTGAAATCCAGCGAAATCGCCCCATAAATGACCGAGATATAAGCCACATAAACCAGGACTGCCTCTGCTTATTTCTCTATAAAATTTGTGCATAATAATCTTCAACTGGCTCGTAGTTGCCCCTTACAATGTGCAATGTTACACTGACTCCCATTAATATTTCCCCTCGTTTTTTTTGCGGAACCTACTTACACCCTATTTTGGCTTTCTAACAGGATTTCCATACAAAGTACTTTGTTTACATTTTTTTTAATCGCTCTTACAGCTTCCAGAGTGCTTCTACAAAGTCAAAATGTAAGACCGACCTCCGAAACATTTTTGTAAGACATATAACAGCTTTTTTGGCTTTAGTTATGTAAAAACGCCTATAGCTTCCCCCGAGTCGGCATTAGAGAAATAAAGTGTATGTCCAACCCCCATTAGTTTTTCCACTAAACATATTCCTAGACTATACTTAACCCTTCACCTAAAAACGTCCATAACTTCCCCAGACTTGCTCTCAGAGAAATTAAGTAAACGGCCAATTGCCATTAGTTTCCCCTTAAAAATATATTCCAAGATTATACTTTCCATCCCCTAAGGTGGCGGCCATACAAAATTTTGTAAAAACGCCCATAACTTCCCCAGAGTCGGCCTTAAAAAAATACAAAATTTAAAAAAATGAGGCAAAAATTCCCAGCCTTAGCAAAATAAAGTGTTCGACCGACCCCAATTAGTTTCCCATTCCAAACATATTACTAGATAATACTTAACCCTATTTCCATCACCTTATTGAGTTGCCATAAAAAATTTACAAAAATTATGTAAAATCGCCCATAACTTACAAGGCTGCCATACAAAATTTACTAAAATTATGTTAAAACGCCCAAACCGCCGCGCAATGTCGGCTTTAAAAGTAAAGTGTATGACCGACCCACATAAGGGAGCTGCTATACAAAATCAAAAAATGATGCTAAAACGCCAGCAACTTTCCTAAAGTCGGCTTAAGAGAAATAAAGTGTTATACCGACCCACATAACTTTCCCCTCTCAAACATATGCTTAGAACATGATTAACCTTATTTTCAGCACCTAAAGAAGTTGCCATACAGAATTTACAAAAATGATGTAAAAACACCCATAGCTTCTCCAGAGTCCGCGTTAGAGAAGTAAAGTAAACGATCAACCGCCATTAGTTTCCCCATTGAAACATATTCCTAGAATATAATTACTCCTATTTCCATCACCTAAGGGGGTTGTCATACAAAATTTAAAAAAAAATTATGTAAAAATGCCTATGACTTCCCCAGAGTCGGCCTTAAAAAATTAAGTGTACGACCGATCCACCTAAGGGGGCTGTCATAAAAAATTGAGAAAAATTATGTAAAACTGCCCATAACTTCTCCAAAGTGGGCCTTAAAGAAATAAAGTGTACGACCAACCCCCACTAGTTTCCCCTCCCAAACATATGCCTAGAATATACTTACTCCATCGTCTAAGGAAGCTTCCATGCAAAGTTTGAGAAATTGCTCTTACTTTTTTTTTATTTTATTTTAATTTTTATGATAAAAGAAATTTGTGCAAAATTAATATAAGGGGATTTTTGTCACTTTGAAGTAAAAATACATCCCAATAAAATTTGAGATCTCCTCTTTCAGACTGTAAAAAAACGTTGCGCATCTCTGTGCCATTTTTTGGCGATTATTTTTTTTTTTTTTTTTGTTGCAAATTTCATCTTTTTTGTTTTTAGTTTTTTTATATATTTACATACAATTTGCTTAGACCTTGCAATGTTAAAGTCAATTTGCACTGTTACTTAGTATCCATCATCCCCTAAATTACCTTATTTATTGTTAAAAAGTTGAAAACTTTAAAAGTTTCTTATTGTTCATTGTAACGCTTTTATATCCAAAAAAATTTTATTTTTATCTTTTGTAAAGCTCCTTTTTTCTAAAATGTAATTTTAATTATTATGTGATTTTTAAATATTATTTTATGCTGCCCTTATCCGAATTTTCTTTAATGTATATAAATTCATTAAAACTGTTGGTATTTTACATGTCGCATATGTCGCCTTTTATTACACTTAGATTCATTTTGCACTTGCGATTTCTTGATCTCACATGATCCTTTAGTACTTAAGAAATAGCTCAGTTGGTTGGTGGTTTGGCTGACTGACTAACTGGCTGATATGGAAAGTGCATACATGTGCAGTAGATAATGTTGGAACATACATACACATGCACAAGGAAAAATTTGGCTCGTTAAACCAACTGCATATGTGTGTAAGTGTGTGTGGCTGTTGTGTGCCACAAATTAAGACAGACACTTTGACTTGAGATAAATTAAACAAAATTTTATTAATGCATGTTGTTTTGTCATCAAGAATTTTTGTAATTTACATATAAGCAAATCCAAACACAAACATACAAAATCGTAAAATCGAAAGTGCTATAAAATTAATGGATGTATTTGATAACTTTGAGTTGTTAAGAGTTTTAGATTCAACAAATTTATGTTTTCGTTGAAATTAAGAGTCTTGGTTATTAGGGTGGTCTAAGAGATCTAAAAGTTAATTGCAAAATTATGGTCTGTCGTTCCTTTTTTTTCCTTTTTTTTTTGTTACTAATTGTGCTTTAATTCAAAGGAGATACAATTCTACTGCCTACTTTTAGGCGACACTTTTTTTATCATACAAAATTACTGCCCATAAATAAAGACATGCACATATAAATGACATTTTTTTGCATTAAAAAAAAACTAAATTTAATAGAAAATTTCTTATCGGCCTTTGAGAGGAAATTTGACACCTTTTAAACTATTTGCCATTAAATTTTTAATTATTATCTGTTGATTATTCATATGATTTGAAAATCGTATATTAAGTTGCGAAAAAAAGCCTTTAAGCATAATTACATTTTTATATTGTTGACATGAGATAACTTTTTTTACGGTTGATTAGCATAAATTTTTTAATGACTGAATGTATTTTATTTTAGTCACAATCAAAATCGTCAAACACTCCTTTCTTTCAATGGAAAAATGTGAAAACAAAACGCGACATTAAATTAAATTTATTTAAAAAGATTTTTTTTATAACAGGCTTTGAAGCTGTCATAAACCAGCACTCTTGTGCTGAAACCAATATGTTTGAATTCATGGATGCACGTAGATGCCCTACAGTTCTGGCTGAAGGTGTGTGATAAAGTGGTATACAGTATTGCTCACTGATGATTTAAACCCTTAGAGATTAAATGGGGGAATATTAAAAGCCGTTTGTATTAATAAGGCATCCAAAAACCTTCACCAAATTTAGTTTCTTGTCACCTAATTACTTTTAAGATATAAAAGGGTAGAACAGGCAGCCCTTGAAAAAAGGAAAAAAGCTAACTTTCCATTTCGCACCAAACATTTTGTAGTTGTCTACCGTGGACCTATTTCCCCTATATTAGGTGTGCAGTTTCTTAGGCGATTTTAAGTCAAGGACAATATCAAAACGTCTCTTACTATCCAGTTCTATGAAAATCGAGTTATAAACTAGAGTAGTGGTAGAACAACACTACACTGGGGTATCCCGTTATTTTGAAATATGTAATGCTATTATCAAGACTCGCCGTAACTACTCTCGAGTTTAGCATGGACACAAACCAGTTACTTACATATTATTTAACATTCAGATTGAATAGATGAATAGCTAGATTTTTCAGGTTACTAAAAGACAGCAATGATTTAATAATTAAACTCTAGGGATCTATCTATAACTTCGACAAGCTCACGAGGGCTGTGGTCGTGACCCTAAACGTTGTCATGCTGAAGAGCTACGAATAATCCTGCAGACGTTACCACATGTTAGGTTCGATGAGTCTTTTCAGCATCCTTAGCTAAAAAGATGAACGCGTTCAGAGGGGAAGTTTTTTGCATTTTGATAGATTTGTTTACTGACCTTGGTGGAGAACACGACCTTGACCTGCCTCCAAATCGCTGGCACAGGCTACGACCCACTTTTTATTAATTTTTTTTATATTTTCCTAAATTCCTTTCAAATTATCTCTTCTTATTTGCTTTCTTATTTTTTTATATTTTTCCTCTATAATATTAAGAAAAACTGCAGGGCTTTTATGCCAGGATTGCAAAGAGAAATACCGCTTCAGTTCATAAGTGTTGTACATGAACTATAAACTAACTGGAGGTGCTAATAGAGTATGAGACTATTCGAGTTATCATGCCTTATTGTATTTGTATGTGTAACTATCTTTTTATTATTTTATTGTATTTTTTTCCTTTTACCACTATAAGTTTCCATTAATTTGCACTCAATGCAAGACTCGGTCGTTATGATCTCTTATAGTCAATTTCTGTGGGATTCAAATAGAAAATTTTGTTTAAAGCTTTGATTGTTATTTTTTCTTCTTTCCAACTAGACAAATAACTCTGGATGCTTTTTGTACCATTTTGCTGTGAACATTTAAGTGTTTGACGACTAGGGTTTTCTTTTATGAATTTGGCTTTGAAATAAAATTTCTTTTCTCTTTTTGTACTTTGCGGGACTGTGATGTCAAAAGGCGCCCAAAGGGTATTTGAACATTTTTCAAATAAATTTTTTTTTTGCGAACGTGGGAGTAGAACAATTTATAAGTAAAAACGAAAAATTAAATAGAAAAGTTAAAAGGCAAAACAACTCCTATTTCTATAAAATGCATGTCAATTATAAAAAAAAAATAGGAGAGAAAACTGTTAAAAGGAATATATAGACTTTATTGCTTTATGGTAAGACAGAAAGACAGACAGAGAGATCGACAGACAGAGAGTATGTTAAAAAAGCAATTAATATGACTAAAGGGGTTTTTGGCGATTTTTTTTTGCTTTTTGTGCTTTTGACAATAAATTCCATTTAACATGGCTTGTAATTGTAACAAGTAATAAAGTTTAAATTAATTTATTTACTGGATCATGTCTCCTAAAAAGACAATGTTTTTTTGTTATTGTTATTTTTGAATTTTCAGTAAATTTTTTTAATTTTGTCTTCAGTTTGTGTGTCTCTGTTCATTTTAACGTTTGTGGTTAATAGAAAATCAGTTTGAGCCTGTCGTTTGCTTGTTCCGCTGTCGGTTATTCTAATAAATTGAAAATTTTGTCACTTTTGTTTTAAATAAAAAGCGTGTCTTGGGGAGAAAAATGTGTTATGACACGTGTGTTTGTTAAGGAAAGCCCAGTTGGTATGACTTTTTTAATGCGTAAAAGGTAATATAAATAATTAAGTATTTAATTAATATAACAATTTACACAAAAAAAGTATTAATATTTGATGCTCCATCCTTTGGAAAAAATTTAGAGAGATCGTAAAAATCATTAAGTAAAATTTTTTTTCTCTTGGTTATTTCATCTATCGTTTTAAGGATGCATCGGAATTATATAATTCCTTGGAGTTTGGGTTACCAGATATCTGATTATTATATATTTTATCAATTAGAGTACGCGTGCCAAATTTATAAAGGGATTTCTTTTTATTCCCTCTTTTTTTACTCTTATGAAAAAGGATACTTTCGAGGAAGAGGTTAGTCTTGCTTGAAATTGAAAGAAACTTGGACAGATATGAAGCATATTATAGATTTTGTCTGAACAAAATTTTACTAAGCTATCATTTTTCCCTTTTTGGCACTATTCTGAGGAAACCAAAAGTCCTCCAGATCATTGATCAAGGGTTTTAATTCATAGTATTACAGTGTGTGATGGGGTGTTTTCCATGTAATGGAAACTAGAGAATTTAACGCCAATCCCCAAAAAGAGATTTCAGCTCCTAAAATTTACCGGCCAATGGCTTTCTGTTCAGGTTGGGGAAAGTATGGTTAACTGCAGTCTTGTTAAGTTTCTTGAGTCTAGCGAGTTATTAAGAGACCACCAATATGGCTTTTGTAGATGAGGTTTTGCGGGGGACATTCTAGATTTTCTAACAGAAAAATGATATATCCCCATTCATCATTTTGGTGAAAGAAAAGTTGTGGCTCTAGACATTTCGAAGGCATTTGATAGTCTAGCGTTGCGCAAGATTTCTCACTTTATAGCAAGTCTTTACAGCGATGGTCCTACTTGTGTTGTTTTAGAAGGAATCTCTTCCAATAAGCTAAAAATGAATTTAGGAGTAACGCAGGGCTCCCCCTCTCTCCTGCTTTAGTCCTTATCTAACCTTATGACCTTCTATGCCTATTTCCTCACAGACAAGACCCTCTGGAAATCGGAAACATGAGGCAGAGTATAAACGACAAACTTAACTGAAATCTAATGGTAATCACCGATTAGGGCCATGCAAATAAGGTCTTTGAACTCATAAACGCGAAGGGCATAATACTGCACCGTCTGTGTTAAAAGATGGTATAAATGTTGGCGAGGCAGAAACTCTTGATGTTCTGCTAATGGAAATTCAGTGTGATGTCCGCTGGACCCAACGCATTCTTTTGTGTCGAAACAATTATACAAGAGTCTTGGGTTCTTGAAGCTATTTAGGAATTACTTTTCACCATACGAGAAGATCCAGAGCACACATCTGCTTGTACATAAATACCAATTTTACTCGTTTCTTTTGCTTCTAATTTGCTGCATTATCCCTCTAGTGCTTACTTACTTAGTTGCCTACTTGTAAAAACCCATGTGGGTTATTGGCTGAACTAAGAATTGATTTAAAAGGATCATGGTCTTCTAAGCTTTTTCTTAAATTTTTCACGTTAAATTTGGAAAGGTCCTTTTTGGGTTTGGTCTTTCCAATGGAGTTTCAACCGTCCCCTTTTGAGTCTTCCCACGGGATCATAATTAAACGCCCTTTTCGCTATAGCATTTTCAATGATATGTAGATTATGTCAAACACGCTTCAATACATTGATATCTTCATTAGGCTAATACAGCTCTAGACTTGTACGAAGCCGTGTTCTCCGGCCAAGCAGATTGGTCCATATGTATTGCGAAGTATTTTCCTCTCAAACTGTGCAAGAACACCTTCATCTGCTCATGCTTACATGCCGTATAGTAGAAGACTATTATCTTGTATAGTGTGAGCTTTGTCTGCTAAGAAAGGACCCGTTTCTTAAAGTATTTGCTTAGTCCAAACTGATGTCTAAGCTGATGTCATTTGTTTTAGTAAAGACAGCTGTGAGGGTCACCTATTAATAAAACCTTATAACGTCCACGGATTGCCTTTATCTCGTAAATTTTCTTTTTGTTGAAACCATTAATAGTTTTGTCTTTACTTTCTGCCAAACCCATATCTAGCAATGTTCTTGCCATGATATGAATATCATCAGCATATGGGAACAACATGTGTCTCTGTTAAAAACTGTGCTGTTCCTATTTACTGCTGTGTCACATACGACCTTCTCCAAAAAAAATGTTGAAGAGGTGGCATGACAGGATGTAACCTTCTTTGAATCCCAGTTGGTTGATTGGTGGCTTGGAAAAGTCATTTCAGTTCTTTCTAGTTGTTTGCTAATTGGCAAAGCTATCCTCCACAATATGATAGGCTTTGCAGGTGTGCCAATTCTAGACATAGCTTCACACACTTTTGCATTAATCGAATTATCAAAAGCGGCATTATAGTCGACGAATAGGTGATAACCTATTTCCCATGGGGTTCCTACGATAATCAAGAGATTAATGCCTCTATATTTGGCGCAAATAATTTAATCTTCTTTTTTTGGACGGGACATTGCACACATAAGTTTCAATTATCAGATATGCATTTCTCCAATCAAATCTTGTAGGTAAGTTGATACAAAGTCCTCGCCAATCCACCGCCTCCGGCCTTTAAAAGATGCGCTGGTAAGCCATCGGCTCCTGTCGCTCTATTATTTTTCTTTCGGGATATTTTTCGCCTCTTTCTGCCTTCCAGGTTTTTAGAACGCCATCTTTATGTCACCAGATTACCTTATTCGTCTTTATAGAATAAAAAATGCCACCATTACCTAAGTCTGATTTTTAACACGATGATGAAACTCTTTGGCATTGTTTAGACTCCTGTACATCTCGAGCTTCTCGCACTCGCGTCTTTCTCTTTTTCTTTTCTTCTTCAGTACTTCCGCCAGTTGGATCAACGCCCCTCTCTAAAGAGCGTCTGGACGTTCCAAGAGGAGGTCTGTTAATTAAGTTCCCTTTATCATTAACGGTGGTCGTCATCATTTGGGGTACGTTCTTCCATTCTTTCGAACTTGCACAACATGTAAATTCACTTCTCCAAAGGGTGTTGGCGACTGCTATGCAGGTGGTGCCTTGGGCATGTATATCTATCTACTTGAGGTTAAGGATGACCTAGACTGGTAATTGGCTTTGGCATGTTACAGCTGATCAGTGTACGGGGTATCCAACAACCCCTACACCAGCCAACCCTTTAGTGCATTTAACAAACTAAGTCACTTAATTCTTATTTGTGTGTCAGTTCATGTAGCATGTTTTTTATTTAAATATTTCTTTAGTTTTGGAGTAAATCTTTTCGAAACCTAATATGTAATTTTTTTCTTTGGTAAAAAAGTCTACTAAATTAAATTTACATGTGTCGTACATGTTGTAATAACTTTTATATTTTTAACTCCATTCATAATACACACATACATTCACTTGTATGTAAATTGATCCATAGTTTTTTTTGTTGTCAACAAAATTGGCTGTAAGCCTTCTTGTCACACTTTTTACCTACAATGACCAAGTTTGTGTAAAATTAACTACTCTTTCTGCTGTTTGGACATTTAAAATTTTTTTCTCTTCCTCCTATTGGTTCATACTCGTATGATGGTGTAAAAAAAGTTGTTATGGCTACCAGGCGCCAATTTACCTTTTGGGCAAATATGCAATATACATTGCAAAAGGGAAAAACTGTTATTTTTAACAGCTTTTTCAACTAAAACACCCAGATAGAGATGTTACAAAAGTCGTAAAAATTCCAATAAAAAGTTTAACATTAAAAAAATTTTCGTTTTTTCCTTTTGACTAAAATTTATTTGTAAAATTTTCAAACGCATCCTTCTTTCTTTTTGAACCGGCAATAGTTTCAGTTTCATTTCAAATTCTATAAATTTAAGAGCAACCAGTGCTTAAGGGTTTTTACTGCATGAAAGTGTGTGTTTGTGGCACAATGATGGAAAAAAACATTTCTTCATGTATTCACTTGTGCATATGTTGCAAGAGATAAAGAATCCTAAATGGAACAGTGCTTAATGCAGAGGAGAAAAATAGTAATTTTTAACTAATCGAAAGTACCCAAATTGGCAATAAACTTAGTGTGAAAATAGAGTTTATTTTTATTATTTTGATCATAGGTATAAGGAAATCGACAGCATTTATCATTCTTGGGGAAGTGAATGGTGTCGATTATTCTCCTCATGGAAAAAGGTAATATACGCCCAAGCGTTGATGATAGCGGGGACTGCGACCGCCGATGGGGACGGTGAAGCAACAGCCAATGGAGAATGTACCATAGACGCTCTTTGGGAACATTAACGGATAAATTCTGCTATCGATTCAGACTAAGATCTCACAATCTCAACGCAGGGAAAAATACTTTTAAGATTCCCCACATCCCCTGAAACAATAAAAAGATCTCGAAATCAGCCCTCTCCTCTCCGTTCAGGTTTTACCCACCTTGTTCATTACCCAAATCAGCACATAATAGAAGCCTAATTAAGGCCTTACTGGCTCACAACCAAGCGGGGCGAGCCCTTCCTCGCCAATTTTTTGGCAGTCTCATTGCCGGCTACATCACAATAACCCTGATTCCAACAGAGCCTAACTCTGCGTGTCGCTATGATCGTCCGTAAAGCACGTCTACAGTTGTTCACAAGTCTATACTTGACATAATGTCCCTCTAGCGCCTTAAGCGTGCCCTGGCTGTCAATTTAGATTGTCACGTACCCTCTTCCATCCGCTTCCTCCCCTGGTAATTCCGCGGCCTGCGTCACAGCTAGAATCTCAGCCTGGAGAATGCTGCACTCGTCCGCAAATCTGTATGACATCCTTACCCCCGTACCCATTATGTGAACACCAGCGAAGACTGCACACCCCTCATGCAGGCTCTCGAATCCCTTCCATGCCTGCCTATCCAAAAACACTACCTAAGGCAAGATCCCAAACTCAAGTTTCGTGACCATGTAGTCCCGCAAACCTAGCCGCCATAGGAGTTGATCATCTTCGACCTTTCTCAGGATGCAGGCATATCCATCTAAACCTGCTTTAAGCATTTCTGACTCACTAAGCCTAAACAAGCTCCTTGCCGCAGTTTCAGCAAAGAAATCCTCGATGGGAAGAAAATGTCGACCTTTGACACAAGCTTCCTTATGTCGTCCTTGTCCAGGGCCCTCCACCATACGAGGCTACTGTACGTAAGAATTGGTCTTACAACAGTAGGGAACTCCAGTTCTTACCTTTGGAGTTTCTGCAGGCCAAAAAGGCCTTTAAAACTTTCCTAACCCTCTCCTCCGCATTCGCCCTCCAAGTCAACTTGCCATTCAGGAACGATACTCGGGTACCTGGCCCTAATTACCAGTTTCAGCTCAACTCCGTTAAGCTCCGACAGTCCAAAATTTGCCAACTTGTATTTCCTGGTGAGAGAACTAGCTTTATCGTCTCTCGGTTTTTTCTCAGTCCTTGCTTAAGGATAATGCACTTTGCATTAGATCGCTCGTGGTGGACGAAACCTTCTCCGTCAGCAAAACCACGATACCGCTTCCATAAGCCTCAGTATTCCGTTGACTACCACAGTCTACAGTAGTGGCGACAAGACCCCTCCCTCTGGCGTTCTCCTGACCAAACTCCTTTTCAGATGTTTATTTCCCAAACCAGAGTTGAATACCTTGCTGCCAAGCATGGAAAAGATTTACTCAGTTAGGATGCCTTGAACTCCTACTTTCCTCAATGCGTTCCCAATAGCCTCTATCGAAACGTTATTAAAGGCTCCCCCTCTATGAATCCCACTACATCATTAAGCGCATTTTTAACAGCCCATCAGGTAAGCATGTTGAGCATTGCTATCGGCATTAGCATTTAGCATTAACTATAAACTATCAATTTGTAGCAAATGTCTTACACACATTATATTTTGTATAAAAAATTCTGGTTAAATTCCTCTATTTAAATAGCCAAGTAGAAATAAGAACTGCTGGGATCTGCTTTCTTATTTTAGCATTTTACTGACCTACAACTCTACTGAAACATGTTATTATAATCTTAAAATTTTTAGTTTTTTTTCCTTTCGTTGCGGATGTGTTACTTAAAGCTACAAACTGAAAATGAAAAGTATTAAAATAACATGAATGTACAGCAGCATGAATATAATGACATTAGATTTATTTTCTTTTACTTTTTGCATCAATTTTTTTAATTTGCACAATTCCAGGGACTTGCTTCCGATATGAATATGAAAAAATAAAAATATTTTAATAATTTTTTTTGTACGTCCTTTTGAACAGGAGTTGTGGAAAAAGTTAGTCGTGTGTCATAGAAAAAGAATTGAAATATAGAAAGCATATTCTATTAAAGAGGATATTTAAGGAATATATATCGCTAAGAGTAAAATTAGCAACAAAAGTAAATACCAAGTATAGGCAGACTTTAAATTCGATTCCCAATATACAAATTTTGCTTATAGAATCATAAGAAAATATTTCAAAAACCACGAACGGATTGACCCCTTGCAAGTAGGTGAAATGAAAACGAAAAATTTTAAATTAAGAAAGAATTTCGAGAAGTTCGGGCTCTCAAGGGGTAACAATAGTCAAATAGGGAGAGATCAGTATTTTGCCATGTTCTAAACAAACTTTAAAAGTACCGTATTCTAATCAAAAAAACAAACGGAACAGCTTCTGACAGCTTCTCGACAGAGATAGTAAAAAATGTATTTGGGGTTTGAAGTTCACTTTGTATTTTTTTTTTAAATTTTGGAAGAACTTTCTCGTTAGTATAAAAAAGTCATATTTTTACACCTTTCACATAGCGATTAGGGTTATTTTAGCTTGTCATTCCGTTTGTAATTTCTATATATATGCTCTAGATCCTCATAGATAAGGAAGTCGATCATGCCATGCCCGTCTGCCTATCTGTGCGTCCGTTGAAATCAAGTTTCCGAAAAGAAATAAAGTCGGACGGAAAGACTTTGGTGTCAAACTATCAGAAATGTTCCAATTCAGAGCGCTTTTTAAAACCACCAAGATAGGTTTACTATAGACCTAAATATAAGCAAGAACGTAAAGCACCCAATTTATTTAGAACAAAATCCATGCCTATATCCCCATTTGTTTAAGAAAATATACCAATTGTTGTCACAAATCTTCGTACATATACTTTAAAGCCGGCGACCTAAATTAGAGAGGGGTTTTTTTTTTAAAGTAGGGAAAGTGGTACTCCCCCTACAATTGCACAATTTTTTTTGGATTTTTCACGCCCTTAACTCAAAAACTATAACAGTTATTTACCATAACCCTGTTAAAAATCAGTTCCAGTGTGATACGTGCACTTTAGACAAGTAAGAGCGCTATATTCGGCTGTGCCGAGTTTTAGACACCAAAAACAGCCGCTTTTCGAAACCCCGAAAATTTTTTTGATTTTATCTGTTTTTTTTATGTATAAAATATTTCTAATTTTTAACCCTTTTAGGGCGACTAGGGAAGTTGTAAGATTTTTACTCTAATTTTTTTAAATTTTGTATGGCAACCCCCTTAGGGGGTAGAAATATCTACTGGCACCCTGGATTTCCCAAACTTAGTATAGCAACCCGTTATGGTGATGGTGATAGGGGGTAAGTATGTTCTAGGAATATGTTTGGGAGGGGAAACTTATGTGGGTGGTCGTACACTTTATTTCTCTGGGGATGACTCTGGGGAAGTTATGGGCATTTGACATCATTTTTGTATGGTAACCCTCTTAGGTGAGGGAGATATGTTCAAGGAATATGTTTGGAAGGGAAAATTAATGGGAGTGTTCGATACATTTTGTTCCTCTGGGGCTGACTCCGAGGAAGTCGTAGGGGTTTGTACCCTATTTTTTTCAAATTTTGTATGGCAACCCTATAAGGGGATGGAGAAAGGTGGTAAGTATGTTCCAAAAAAATGTTTGGGAGGAAAACCTATTTGGGATAGGTCTTACATTTGACCTTTGTAGGAGCACTCTGGAAGCAATTTAAAAAATTTTAAAAACTTAACTTTGTGCGCTACCTTGTTAGGGCGCGAAAATAGGGTGTAAGTATGTTGCACGAAAATATTTGTTGGAAAAAGTAAGGGTGGTCGGTCTTACATTGCACCCGTGAAGGGGCAGCTCCGGGGCAGTTGTACCAGACGCAGTCTTAGTTTTTGGATATATCTCGGTCAGTTATCGGGCGATTTTGCTGAGTTTCAATAGCGATTTGCTCGCTGATATTTCTGATAGTTTGATAGCACTTATGGGTCTATTCGACACCGGAGGACTTCAGAAAGTTGATTTCAACTCGAAAATACAGAGGAACTCCCTTTAAAGATATAAGAAGGATTGTTAAAACATTATTAATTGCATATGCCAAAAGAATGTAAAGCACCCCGAAATAAGTCGGCTTAGAGCCGCAGCGGACTTTTTTTGAAGAAACAAGCCGCCGTCGACTTGCTTTGACGTAGTTGGCTATAAAGCTTAGCCGGCTACACATATTTTAAAGGATTTTTTTTTAAATATATATTGTAAAAGGTATAAAAACAAAAAAAAGCTTAAATGTAGATAATATGCGATTGTGGTTCCACATTGCTGTTTACCAGTGTAATATTAGTTCTCTTTAAAGAAAAACCAAATTATTTACCTTTAAATTTTAATAATTCATAATTTTTATTTTTAGTTTCATTTAACTATTTAGTTGTTTTATTCGTATCAATATAACTAATTCATGTCTATTGTAATTACAAATATTTTTTTTATTAAATAAAAAACGTAAAATTTATTGCTTTTAATTGTGTGTATGTATTTGAGTGTTTTTTTTTCTATATTAAAAGTTTTTTTAATATAAAACTAAAGTACAAAAATAAAAATAAAATATACATTTTTAATTGGAAAAAACTTAATATAAAATGATTATCAAAATGATTTAGAGATTATTTAGTGCTTAAGAGATAAATTTTATATAAAAAATTCTTTATAGTAAATAAATAATAAAAAAAATATTAAAATTAGAGCGAAAATCATAGTGATGTTTTATTTATATTTAGGTTAATTTTAAAATAAATTTGATTTTTTTCATTAAAAATTATTTAAATTATGGTGAAACTATAATAATAAAAAGGATTATAAATTTGCTTTACAAAAACAATTTAAAATATTTAAAAATTATGTAAATAAGATTAAGAAAATAATGTAGTTTGTTATAAAAATTTACATAAGTATATTGTAATGAATGCACATTCGGGATATAAATTTTTCAAACTTCATATTTTAAAATACAATTAAAAACTAAATATTTAGTTTCATTTATTTGGGCAAAATATTTATAATAAATGCATTTCAATTTATTTTAGTAATTTCTAAATGACCTAACACTTTTGAAAATTTGGGCTTAATATTTGTTTCTATATCTGAAATATGTATGTTTTATATCAGGAAGCAGGGAGTTGAAGTTTAAATTGATTTTTTGGTGGTACATACCAAAGTGTTTTTGGTAATGTGTTTCATCTCAAAGGTCCAGCAGATTTTTATGACAGAAAAATTTATTTGCTGCCTTTTATTTTATTTTTATTTTTTCTTAACAAACTGTTTAGTATTAATAGTATGTTGTACTAATTGTTGAAGACTTAAAGAGATTCAATAAAAATGAGAGGACAACAAGGGAAAGATGGCAGTTTATTTTGTTTACAAAAATATAACAATTAATATTGAATTGTTTTTTAAATAATATTTTTTTTTTTTACATATAAATGCTTTTTTCTGTTTAAATTGCGACTAGAGTTTTATACAATAATAACTAAAAACTTAAATTTTACTTAAATTATTATTTATTAATATATTTTAGCAAGACTAAGGATAAACTTTAAAATTAAATTACAATTTCTTATTTCTTAATGTAAATGAATATTATTAAATTATTTTTAATTAAATAAAAAAAAAACAAAAAAAAAATAATAGAAACCATTATATTATGTTTAATTTCAAATATTATTTATAAATATTAAAAGGATCATGAATAAAAGCTAAAGGATATCTGTACCTAAAATAGTTTTGAAAATCAAGAATGTTTTTTTTATAAAATTTAGAACTTGCATTTTGAAATATTAAGATAAAAATTAAAATTTTAAAAGGATATCAAAGCAGTTGAATAAAAAAAATGTTTTTTGGGTTCTAAAAAGAACTCTTGAGTGCTTTGGTTTGCTTCTAATTATTCTCAAAAAGTTTATTAGAATTAATTTATAAAGAAAGAAAATATTCGTGAAGCGTTTCAATAATTTAGTTGAAATCTACTGATGATTTGGTGAAATGCATATAGACAAAAGCAAAACAAGTATGAGCGCTATATTTGGCTGTGCCGAATCGTAAATACCATTCTTATATACTAATTTTGTCCAGTTTTGTATGGCAACCCCGTTATGCGATGGAGTTAGGGGGTAAGTCTATTCTAGGGAAATGTTTGCAAAGAAGAATGAGTTAGGGTCAGTCCTGCATTTGACCTATCCACGAGACGTAGCACCCCGAAGCCGTAGGGGGTTTTATTACAATTTTCCAAAGTTTGTATGGGAGCCCCATTAGGAATATGTTTGGTAGGGGAAACTAATGCGGGTCGGTCGTACACTTTATTTCTTAAAGGCCTAATTTAAGGAAGTTATGGGCATTTTGACGTCGTTTTTGTAAATTTTATATGGAAACCCCCTTCGGTGATGGAGATAGAAGGTATGTATATTCTAGGAATATGTTTGAGAGGGAGAACTAATGGGGGTCCTTGACACATTTCATTCCTTTAAGGGCAACTCCGGGAAGCTGTTGGGTTTTTTACCCTAATTTTTTTGTAATTTTTCTATTGCCACACTGTTAGGGGTTAAAGATAGTTTGTTCCACAGAAATGTTTGGGAGAAAAAATTAGTTGGGGTCTGTCTTACATTTGCCTTTGTAGGAGCACTCTGAGAGCTATGGGGGCGTTAAAAAAATAACAAAAAGTAAACTTTGTATGGCAAACCTGTAAGGGGACGGAGGTGAAGTTTAAGTAAGTTCCACAAAAATGTTTGTGAAAAAAACTAACTTGAGTTGGTCCTATAAAGCACCAGTGTACGGGCAACTCCGGGGCAGTTGTATTTGTTTTTATGTAAAAATTTTAGAAAAATAAATAGAGGTAGTCTTGGATTTTCGCTTATATCTCGGGCAGTTATTGGATGATTTTTTTAGATTTTAAAAGCGATTTGCTTGTAAATTTTTCTGCTGGTTTAATACAACCTACGATTCTATGTGACATTGGGGGGCTTTAAAAAGTTGATTTCAACCATGACACGAACAGACGGTCAGACGGACATCGCTAGATCAACTTCTCTATCTATAAGGACGAAAGGAAATGTATATAATTATAGGGTCGCAAATGAATATTAAAGAAATTACAAACGGAATGACAAACTTATATATACCCTTATCACTTATGTGAACGGTATAAAAAAACTATTTAAGAGTTAAAAAAATCTTATATTAGGGCCAATCAAAATATTGAACTTTTAAATAACTTTTTACGATGTTGGTAAAAAAAATATTGCTGGATTTTTAGTACGTTCTCTGCCAACCAAGAAATTCATTTCAAATAAGGTTATTTATAAAAACATATCAAACTTATTGAAATTTTAAAATCATTCTAAAACTAGTTATACGATTTGTTGTAGGCTTCAGTGGTCGATATGCATTTCATTGGTTCCTACACCGAGTTATCAATAGAACTCAACCAATATCCTCATTTATTTTTTTTTTTTTGCTTTTATATAATAACTTCAATAAACTTATTGAGAATTTA